>CM032802.1:14698098-15040426 GCA_019155185.1 Beaufortia kweichowensis | reverse complement strand
CGGGGACAAATAAATTACACACAATTAGAGGTTCGAATCCCGCCTCGGCCACTAATACCTCAAAATAATTTTGTAATCGCTTTTCATCTAGATACAATTTACGAACGATTTACATATAATAAACGAACTTTGTGCACAAAGATAAAAATAAAACTTGTAATAATTGTTCTTGTAGTAGATGTACAAAATGTGCAACGATCTTAATAAACATTTACATTATAATAGGGTATAGTTATCCTTAATACAGTTAATATTTGAATGTGAATAATTGAAAAGAACATTTTTGATCATGTTTTAGACCTTTTATTTGTTTAAAAAGAGACATTCACTTTATATTTGTATAACTGTAACAGAAAACCTGTATATATGAAATATAACTAATATACACCAGCAAATAGTATTTACAGTACAATAATATACATATTATATAAAAATGAAAAAAGGTAATTAGTACAGTATAGTACTAACCAAAATATATAATAATTAAATAAATATACTTAAAATAATTATAGATTAAACAACAACAAATAATAAAATGTGGAAAACACATAAAAAAACAAGAAAGATATGTATTTTAAATTAAATAATTATGTACAATTATGTATGTTTAATAGTAACCGCTATTAACATTTAGTCTTTACAAATCTGAGCAAGATAAGAACAATGCAAGTTTATAAAATTAACTTATAAAAACACTAAAATACAATGCAAATAAGGCCAATACTTCTGGTATTTTAATGAACAAATGGGAGTAAATGAAACTATTTCAATTTAAAGATTCAATAATAATAAAAATCTAAAGTTGTGGAGAACATGGGAAAAAGTATTTTAAATCAAATGCAGAGTTTAATATTAACAGTTATTATAGTAACGTGTTTACAAAACTGAGCAAGACAAAATAACAATGCAATAAAATAATAATAAATAAAAAACTAAAATACAGTGCAATACAATAAAATATGATACTTTTGGTATTATTGGTATTGAACAAATGGAAATAAATTAAATAATTTAAAATTACAGATTAAACAACAGTAATAATAATAAAATTAGAGTTTAACAGTAAAAAAAAATAGAGTTTAACAGTAACAGTTATTAGCATATAGTGTTTAAACTGAAGATAACAAGATAAAATAACAATAAAAAGTAAATAAAATGAAAAAACCCCACTAAAATACAATGCAATACAATACAATACAATATACTACTTTTGGTATTCCAATGAACAAATGGAAATAAAAAATAATAAATAAAAGTTAGAAAAGTGCAACAAAATATATATACTTATATACATAACCTTGTGCTAGGGAATGTCTTTGGCAAATGACATGCCCAGACTTCAAATACTGTTTTGTAACACAGTGAAGCCATTTTTCTTTTCCTCCAGCCACCTCTGCTTCTCAGCCTCATAAAATGGAGACTGCTGAAAGTCTCTCCATGACATTTCTGCACTCATTCCCTGAGCCTGATAAAGGGAAAACACTTTAGCAGGACAGTAAATGTATTTGCCTGCCACTCCAGGGAAACCAGTATGAATATGAGGACTGTTGGGTCCTTGTTTCAGTGGCAGGTGGCAGAATCTGCACAGACGACCAGTAGGATGCTCCACTGGTGACTTCCGCTGCTTCTCTCCTCAGTGACCCTCTTCCTTTCTGCTCCTCTCTGCTTAGAGGCCTCCAGTTCCCTGCTGAAAAAAAGGAGTCTCTGCAAAGTCTTCAAAAGGCATTCTGGGGTTGGTCAGGCCCTCTGCTGAATATGTGTCAAACACTTTCTTGGAGCAGTAGAAGTATTTAACATCACTACCTTGATAAAAGAAATGTATTGAGGAGCCATCACCCATGTATCGAGACTTAGGCTGGCCACAGGCTAAACAGGATCTGGTTTGCTTTTGCGGTGCCTGCTGTTGTTGTTTGCTGCTGCTGCTGAAATGCCTGCTGCTTTTTCTACAATGTCCTTCACCATCTTCTCGAGCACTGCCTGGTCAGAGGGACAGCCTCAGGAACAGTCTTTGCAGGTGGATTGACTGGAGCAGGTGGCAGTACTGTCACTGGGACACTGATGGTTTCACTGCTTGAGTGAAGATGCTGCCATAACCGCTGTGTCTCCAAGAGCTTTTCTGGGCTGGTGTTGAGAGAAGCATTAGCGTTCTTTTTTTTAGCAAGGTGTTTTATGTACCTGCTTATGTGCTGCTTTGTGGTTGAGTGCAGAAGGCTGTTGGGGTCAGTGCAGGCACTCTGTACCATAGCAGCATATTCAGCATCCACCTTTGTAAGGAGGTCCTTGCTCCCGTGGTGCTTGGCCAGCAAACCATCAATGGCATTTCTCATTGGATCCGTCCATCTGTTATGGTCCAACACAAAGACTCTGCCACCTGTCTTAATGGGTCCAGTGCGAGCAGCACAGGGCGAAGCAGCTACAGGCAGTGGTGATGTGCTTAAGGAGTTCTAAAAAGAGATTCACAAAATTACTAAATTAAGTATTTGTGTTTTGTGTGCATAGATGTGAGGCAGACAGATTACACACATAAACACCTGTATGCATAATATAATTACCTGCATCTAATAGACACTCCTCAGATATTTGTTCCTTCACTGTCACAGCACTTGGAAGTGGAAAACTGGTGAAAAATGACAGTCTGTGGGGTGGCCTCTGGTTCTGGGAGCAAGCAAGAGGGGTCTCAGCAGAAGAGGTATCCTCTAAGCATTCCTGAAATCGAGCAAAATGAGTGTAATAAAAAGTTTATTTTATTTTTATCAAAAGTCTGTTATCAAAAAAGTTTAAAGGCTTACCTGAGATGGAAATGAGAACGGGACGCCAGATGAAGACTCTTCTTGCATCTCCACATCTCCTAGATCTGTCTTCCTGCTTTTGTGTTTGTCAAAGTCAAGAGGCACAGGTCGACAGCCTGGCTCCCACATATTGCAGGCCAAACCTCTCTCCTGTGTCCCTGCTGGAGATGTGCAAGGCTGGATATTTGGGTTGCCCTGTCACTCTTATAGATGCCCTGTTTAACTCCATCATCAAAACAGGGTCAAACACTCTAGGTAAGACAACCCCAGGCTGCTTCAGGTCCACCAGCCGCTGATAATTCCAGCCGTGCCACACCAGTCATACCCTGTGCCTGGAACAACTCAGGAGAGACGCTGATTGCCCTCAAGTTACCCACTGAGCCTGGTGGAAATGAAACCCCTCCTGCTGTGAAGTGCCTCTGACAGGGGATCCAAATGGGCACAGCAGCTCCATCACCCTTGACATGATTTAGCTGTAGGGTTCCACTGGTGTCTATAGAGGATTCCTTCCTTCACCTCAGGGTCACTCAGGCAGCCTCTAAGGATGTGGATACGCTGAATCCACCACATTTTTAACATTGATGGTTTAAAAAGAGTGATGTTGTTGGGATCCTTTTCCAGATAGAAATGGTGAAGCACTTCTTCCACTCTTTGGACCAGCTCTCTGGGATGTGGCACTTTTGTCCTGCAGTGCTCTCTGATGTGCTGCTTGGTGGGATTAGCAGGCTCGATACCACAGAATCTGTATGCGTTCTTCAGTTTCTCCAGGTCACTCTGATCAACTACAGAGAAGGCAGAAGCAGAGAGGAACTGGCAGAAGGAGCTATACAGAGGATGGTGCTCAGAAACACACTCCCTGGTGAACCGCATACAGTGAAACAAGTCCAGTTTAACAACTATGTCCTCGTTGGAAATTCCGGCAAGCAGCATGTAAATTCTTCAGGTTTCCTGATGTAACCTCTGCCACAATAGCTTCAGTGGTCCTCCAGGCTTCCCACTGCTGGTGCTCATAAGGTCCTGGGTCCATCACTCTGAAAGCTGCACAGCAGTCCCTAAAGCACATAAAGGGGAAAAGAAAATTAATTTTAATGTATTCATAATCTTTGCTTACACCACTTGATGTGATGTAAAATTAGATGTGAAGATTCATACCTGTCCACCCACTGGTAATTGGCCTTGGGAATACCAGCAGCACTGTAGCTGATTGGCCAGCCCACAGTACATTGACTCCAGGGACTGCTCACTTTCACTCTGCAGCATCACCCAGGACAGAATCATCCAGTTCTCATTCATCACAGCATAGGATGACATTGTTGCCAGATGAGAGGGTCACTTTTCTAGCAACTTTACGTGTGTGATCTGACCTGAGCACCTGTCCAAACGTGCCTTGTAGGAGCTGAGTGAGAGCTGCTTCCTGCCGCTGATATTCATGAAGAAGGCACTCTACTAAATAGTGTGCAGAGACAGACACCCCATGCCACCCATCAGTGTCTTCATAACCCCCAAATGGTGCAGGTGTGTCATCCTTCCTCAGTGCCCCAGTGATGGTTTTCTGACCATACAGCCCTGCTTCAGCATCCCTGACGTTCTGCACACTGAGAAGGTAGGCCAGATGGGCTCTTTCATATTTAAGGTGAAGCCCCTCAGACAGCTGTCATTAGGGGATTTTCCAGAGCGCCTCAGTTCATCCATTACCGTTTTACAGAGTGCCTTCTTATGTGTGAGAAAGGCTGGCAAGATGTTTCTGAATCGCTGTGGTAGCATGTCCAGCCACTGAGGTTTATCAGCTTAACCAGTATCTTTTGCATGCCTTACAACACAGGCGTGAAGCAAGGATGTAATACTGGCTGGTGGTACCAAGGATCACTCGGGGTCTTCCCACACCAGAGGACAGAACATTAGGATTCTGACAGCCCATAAGAGACAAGGCAGGATGTAATTGTTCCTAAGCCTTTCCATTATACTGTGCTCAGGTTTCCAAATGAAAAAGGGATGGAGCTGGAAGTATTTGGGTGACGGAAGGCCAGTGTTTGTCTCTATTAGCTCAGGCTGAGGTGGATAGCGCCACAAGGAGACCATATTCATGAGGTGTCTTACTGGGTGTGATCCTGGCCAGAGCCCCATGGACTCCATCTCTGTCTTCATCCAAATTCTTTGATGAAGAGAGCAGTTCCAGCGGCTAATATCTTGCAAGTAGCTGGGAACAGGTGCTTCTGTCTGTGCAGACGGCATTGATGCAGGAGCTGTAGGTGCTGATTGTGCTGCAGGAGATGGTACAGAGCCATCAGTCTGTGAAGAAGGCATACTGGGACTGGGAGAACTAGAGACTGCACGTGATGTCGGCAGAACTGCATGGAACACAAAGTAAAGGAAATTTATTTACACACACACACACAGATATATGTGTGTGTGTGTGTGTGTGTATAAAACACTGATTGCACATGATGTGTATTTAACTGTCTTTACCTTTTTTGGTCAAGTAGCTGGGATCAGGGGCTTCGGTCAGTGCAGACGGCATTGGTGCAGGTGTTGATTGTGTTGCTGCAGGTGGTAAAGAGCCTTCACCCCGTGAAGAAGGCCTACACACAGGAACTGATGTAGATGGAGGCTGCAGCAGACCTGCATGGAACAGCACAAGGGAGGAAATTAAAACATATTAAAAACACTGAATGTACATGATGTGTATTTAATAGTCTTGACTACATTAAATGACTAGAATCATTGTATATTCTATCATTCTATTTATTCTTGTAATGCAAATTCTAATAATGTTCAAAAGTCTGTAAGTAAACATTCCACTTTTAACAACAAATAAGACCAGTTTAAATACCATGCATACAATTCATGAAGTGCACTCACCCTCACCACTGGTATGTTTAACCCTTAATAGTAGTTAGAACAAAAGAACATGTTTTTTTTAGAACAGGCAAGAACACTGCCAAAACAACAACTAAGTAAATGACATTCAGAAATGGACTGTATGTAACACAATACGCCTCCAAATCTGATGTGGAAGGTAACCTGCTGTAGATAAGACTGTGGGTCTTTTTTATTAACGGGACGGGATTTTATTAACTTACCAGGCTCATCAGAGGCAGTACTGGAAGGAACAGGTGGTTTTGCGGTAGAAGCTGATGGTGAGGGCAACGTTGGAGTATTTTTCGTCAGCTGTTTTTGCTGCAGTTTTAAAAGAAACTGCTGCAAGTTGTACATTTTGCTGCCTGGAACACACTTCTGCTTCATTATAAAGAAAGCATATCCGTCTGCCCTGGTATCCCAAATTTTCCTCCAAGTGTCTTGTGCTCTTGTTCCAAATCCAACAGTATTGTCATCCTCTATCAAAACTGGCACCGGATCTGGCCTTTGAGACAGATACCATTTAAGATCCTCAATTTCCTTAAAGCTTCTTGAGTATTCAAGAAAGGAAATGAGGCTGTCCTTGCAAGGACCCTCTGGGTTGAACTGCCCAGCCTGTTCTTCTTCCTCAACCTTATCGGTCAGGTACAAAGCATAGCCGACATCATTTTCTAATAACCACCTGAAAGACTTGCCCTTGTACTTGGCTTCTAACTGAAGAATGTATTCTCCCAACACCTCTTGTTTGTCAGGAGACATCCCCTCCTCTCTGTAAGACAACAGAACGGGCATTCATCCGGACCAGATCTTCTCTTTGAGGTGTTGACTTGTCCTGCAGCGAAGGGTTGTCTTTAATTCTTTTTGCCTCTTCTGATGGGTCCCGGCGTAAATGGCCTGATGGGCCTTTCCTGAAAGACAATTTGACTCTCCTGGGACAAAAATGTTTTCTTCATGATGCTGTTCTGAAATCATGGCCACATGAAAATACTTAATATAATGAAAGACATCAGCATCAGTTATATATAAAAGAGTTATTTTAAATTGCCATAATATTTCATCATCCATCCATCCATCCATTTTCCTCCTCGGCTTATCCGGGACCGAATCAAGGGGCAGCAGTCTAAGCAGGGGGCCGCCCAGACTTCCCTCTCCCCCAGACACTTCCTCCAGCTCCTCCGGGGAATCCCGAGGCGTTCCCAGGCCAGCCGAGAGACATAGTCCCTCCAGCGTGTTCTGGGTCTTCCCGGGCCTCCTCCGGTGGGACATGCCGGAACACCTCCCTTGGGAGGCGTCCCGGAGGCATCCGAAACAGATGCCCAAGCCACCTCAGCTGGCCTCTCTCATGTGAGGAGCAGCGGATCTACTCCGAGCTCCCCAGTGACCCAGCTCCTCACCCTATCTCTAAGGGAGCTTCCAACCACCCGGTAGGAGGAAACTCATTTCGCTGCTTGTATCCTGGATCTCACCCTTTCGGTCATGACCCAAAGCTCATGACCATAGGTGAAGTAGGAACGTAGTCGACGGTAAATCGAGAGCTTAGCCTTGTGGCTCAGCTCCTTCTTCACCACGCGACAGACCGGTACATCGACCGCATTACTGCAGAAGCTGCACCGATCCGTCCTGTCGATCTCTCGCTCCATCCTTCCCTCACTCGTGAACAAGACCCCAAGATACTTAAACTCCTCCACCTGTGGCAGGAGCTCCCCACCGACCTGGAGGGGACAAGCCACTGCTTTTTCCGGCTGAGGACCATGGCCTCAGATTTGGAGGTGCTGATTCTCATCCCAGCAGCTTCACACTCAGCTGCAAACTGCCCCAGTGCCCGCTGTAGGTCCTGGCCTGATGAAGCCAACAGGACAACATCATCCGCAAAAGCAGAGATGAGATCCTGTGGTCACCAAACCGACCCCCTCCGGTCCCTGGCTGCGCCTAGAAATCCTGTCCATGAAGATAGTGAACAGGACCGGTGACAGAGGGCAGCCCTGCCGAGTCCAACACGCACTGGGATAGAGTCTGACTTACTGCTGGCAATGCGAACCATGCTCCTGCTCTGGTCATACAGGGACCGGACAGCCCTAGCAAAGGGCCTCAGACCCCATATTCCCAGAGCACCCCCCACAGAACACCCTTGAGGGACACGGTCGAATGCCTTCTCCCAGATCCACAAAACACATGTGGACTGGTTGAGCAAACTCCCATGAACCCTCCAGTATCCTAAAGAGGGTATAGAGCTGGTCCAGTGTTCCACGACCAGGGCCTAAAAGCCGCATTGTTCCTCCTGTATCCGGTTCAACTATCCGGACGAATTCTCCTCTCCAGTACCCTGGCATAGACTTTCCTGGGGAGGCTGAGGAGTGTGATCCCCTATAGTTGGAACACACCTCCGTCCCCCTTCTATAGAGGGGGACCACCACCCCGTCTGCCAGTCCAGAGGCACTGTCCCCACCTCCCACTTGAGCATGTTGTAGAGACGTGTCAGCCAAGACAGCCCCACTTCATCCAGAGACTTGAGGTACTCAGGGCGGATCCTCATCCACCCCGAGAGCCTTGCCACCGGGAGCTTCTCAACTACCTCGGCGACTTCAGCCCGGGTGATGTCCGAGCCCATCCCCCTGCGTCCCCAGCCTCTGCCTCCTCAGTGGGCGTGTTGGCAGGGCTTGAGGAGATCCTCAGTATTCCTTCCACCGCCCGACAATATCCCCAGTTGAGGGTCAGCAGAGCCCCACCTCCACTATATACAGTGTTGGTAGGGCACCGCTTCCCCACCCGGGAGCCGGACAGTTTGCCAGAACTCTCTTCGAGGCCGACCGATAATCCTTCTCCAAGTCCTCACCGGACTCTTCCCAGGCCCGAGTTTTTGCCTCCACAACCACCTCGTGCAGCAGTCCGCTTGGCCTGCCGGTACCCATCAGCTGCCTCAGGAGTCCCACAAGCCAACCAAGCTCGATAGTACTCCCTTCTTCAGCTTGACAGCATCCCTTACTTCCGGTGTCCACCACCGGGTTCGAGTTGCCATACGACCTTCACGCCACAACTCGAGGCGGCCGCTTTGACAATGGAGGCGGAAAACATAGTCCCTCGGACTCAATGTCCCCAACCTCCCTCGGGATCTGTTCAAAGCTCTGCTCGGAGGTGGGAGTTGAAGACCCTCTGACAGGGGGCTCTGCCAAACGTTCCCAACAGACCCTGCACAGTACGTTTGGGCCTGCCGGAGGTCTGTCCAGCTTCCTCCCGGCCAAAGCGGATCCAACTCCCACCACCAGGTAGTGATCAGTTGACAGCTCCTCCTCTCTTCACCCGAGTGTCCAAGACATATGGCGGAGGCCAGATGAAACAACCACAAAGTCGATCATCGACCTCCGCCCTAGGGTGCTCTGTTGCCACGTGTGCTGATGAGCACCCTTATGCTCGAACATGGTGTTACGCATGGACAAGCCGTGACTAGCACAGAAGTCCAACAACAGAACACCACTTCGGTTCAGGTCAGGGGCCGCTCTCCCAATCACCTCTCCAGGTGTCACCGTCGTTGCCCACGTGTGCGTTGAAATCCCCCAGCAAAATGACGGAGTCCCCAGACTGAGCGCTTTCCAGCACCCCTCCCAGAGACTCCAAGAAGGCCGGGTACTCTGTACTGCCATTCGGCCCGTAAGCACAAATGACAGCAAGAGACCTATCCCCCACCCGAAGGCGCAGGGAAACGACCCTCTCATTCACCGGGGTAAACTCCAACACATGGCAGCTGCTGGGGGCTATAAGCAAGCCCACTCCATCGCCGCCTCTCACCGCTGCCAACTCCAGAGTAGTGGAGAGTCCAACCTCTTTCGAGGAGTTGGGTTCCCAGAGCCTCAAACTGTGCGTGGAGGTGAGACCGACTATATCTAGTCGGTACCTCTCTACCTCTCGCACTAGTTCGGCTCCTTTCCCCAGCCAGGTGACATTCCATGTCCCTAGAGTTAGGTTCTGTGTCCGAGGGTTGGGTGCGGCGAGGCCCCTGCCTTCGACCGCCACCCAAACCACAATGCACCGGCCCCTTACGGTCCCTCCTGCAGGTGGTGAGCCCACGGGAGGAATATTTCATCATATTACTGTTTTTTAGCTGAATAAATGCAGCCTTAGAGCATAAGAGACTTTAAATTTAAAGTAATGTTTAAAAATTTTTTATTTAATATTTATTATTTAATTCACTTAATATATGTGTGAGTACATATATAAAAATATTTAATATGAAAATGTATATATGTATATATAAAAACAAGTTTAACTAATTAAAAATATTTTATACACACACACTCACATTTTAAATTATGCCATTAAATTGCACACACATTTTTTTGTAATTAATTGTTTTGTAATTTAAATGTAATATGTGTAATACATATTAATTACAAGTATCATATTGCAATGTTAACATTTTCTAAACATTTTTTAAGTACATAGAGATCAAAAGAGAAGAGATCAATTAAAAAAATATTCACTCTTACAAAGAAACTATGAAATTATATAAAATAACAGCTGTATTTTCAACGATGAGTTTGGTTTAATGTTTCCTAACATCACAAACCATTCAAAACAATTAACAATACCATTACATGAGAATATACACCCAATTTATACGATAATGTATATACGATACAGTAAGTTAATACTGCTAAAGTATAGCATTCAACTTACCGTCTCGGTTTGACAGCTTAATTGCGTTTATCTCGAACTCTGACGTAAAAATAGCGGTCTGAGGTCAAACTTGTGCGAAGGTAGTTTAGACAGTAAATACTTGTCAGCAAACTTGTTTTGTTTTGTACAACAATTCTGTAAAAAGATATCTCTCCGATCGTGCAATGGGTCTCCCCTCCTCCACTCACTGCGAATGATTGACAGATGACTGATAGGCTGTTTAAATTCCCCGCTACGGAAAAGGAGAAACAGCGCCATGAAATCTACGCGTGGCCAAAAAGATATCGCATCCGTAGTGTTAAGCACTACCATAGAGAATGAATGGGAAAAGTTAAGGGAAGTTAAGCCTAACTATTTTCGGCTGCCGCGCGGAAGACCGGGGTTCGATTCCCCGATGGGGAGGTTTGCTTTCTTTACCGTCAGGGCAGCCAATTAACATGCAGCAGTCATGGCAAGCGCGTTCGTGCAGCTCAAGCTGACATTGACCGTCTCCCACGTAAAGCAGTTGTGTGTCATATCACTTTCTTTTCTTTGTCAAAGTTCAAAGCACTGTTCAATGTTCAAAACACTGCTTCATGTACTTTCAAGACCCTTTATCAATCTTCTATTTCCAATCATTGCTTCCGTGCGCATATCAAACTGGACAAGTCCGCGTGACTTTAGCAAGCAAAGCGTCGTTCACGTCACAACTGTTTGGAAACGTTTCGACACTCTGACTGTCACTGTTCGCCACTGGCCAGTGCAGATCTCGAAGTGGACACATGAACCACTGTCTACCATAGCTGCAAATGATTTGGGGTCAGTTTTAATATGTAGGTTTTTTAAAACTGATATGAAGCTATGCTGTTTGTAGTGATCCATGGGCAGTGCTTACCAAAGGATCCCTTTACTCACTTGAGGTGATAAAGTTTGACTAAAAACAAACAAGACAATGCCTGACGTTTACCTTCATTCATTTAACAGGCTTGCATCCACGTGAGATTGAACTACTTGGCGAGCTGTGGTTCACTGAGGCCACAATCAAAACTAAATAATGTGGAATTGGACAGATATCTAAGACTAAGTTTGTGCAGAAGCATACTCGGTAATAAAAGGCCTATTCATCCAGCGTGAAAACCACAAGGCTACTAAACGAAGCTCACGCATTTGTCAGATGTTGTTAATCCAACACCGAAAAGAGACAACAAAAACACACTTCGCCTCTCAGACGACTCTAAACAACAGTCAAAGACACTCTGTTTCCAACAATCTCATGCAGCTCTGCTGCAAGCAGAGCCCCCAAAAATACTTAAAACTCGTGATGGTTCCCCTCCACGGAAATTTTTAGTAAAAGGTGAAAGATTTATACACAGAGGAAGAAAAAATCGAGCTACACCTACCAGTTTTGGAACCAGTGTGCTTCCTAAGCCACACCATAGTGTTCAAAGAGGGTAGTCTCTGGTGCGGGCTCCGCCCAGATCATTTCAACTGGGAGGAGCACAAGGAATAAAAATCCCTCCATTCACCAACTAACCGCTATCCTCCTCTGAAGAGATGTCGTTGAAGCCAACAGTCAGCTGACCGCAGGTACTGGGGTTAGTATAAGATGATTATGAACTGCCTGGATAGTAGATGAAAACGTCGTCCATTTCTAGCAAACGTCAGCTGACGCACTGAGAGCAGAGTGTAAGGCCTTCTCCTTCCTCTCTTCCTCTCCAACGAAGTAACAGCATGTCATCCCATCCTTTCTTTTAAAAGTCAGACTTCCCAACATCCTTCTGAACTAGGAATGGCCCATGCAGCAGAAATAATACACCCAATGTTTTGTTGGTACGTGGAAATCTGCCTTGACCAGCTGTGACAGTGTGATCACTTGCTAAGAACCCAAGTGAGGACCAGACTTCTAGGCAGCTGTGCTCCTGCATTCAGGCAAAGGCCTGATCCCTCTTAAAGATACTGACTCAGAGGGGTCATTTTTCAGCAGATGGTCCACTGTAACGCGGTTGACTCATTATGGCACCCATCTACTTAAAGGTTTGGCACCTGAAACACGACACAGTGCATCTGGTACTGGTTTCTGAGGCCTCATGAGCCTGCCCATGCAGCAGAACAGATTGTCACTAGAGTCTATGTGGTGGCTACAATCTAAAGAAAAGAACTGTGGCTTACCATGACGGGAGTCGAACCCGGGCCGCCTGGGTGAAAATCAGGAATCCTAACCGCTAGACCATATGGGACAGTGTGATGGCTGGGCTTCCGGGAAGAGGGAGTATGCACGTTCCCAACGGCAATCTGGAGGACAACAAAGTTGTACAAGAATGCTTACAGCCGAAAAGTACCATGATAACACCGTGCATCGGCATTTTAACAGAGCCTGGCTCTGAGCACGGCTTCCGGAGACTCAGAGGCCTCATAGCGCAACGGTAGCGCGTCTGACTCCAGATCAGAAGGTTGCGTGTTCAAATCACGTCGGGGTCAGAGCTTATTTGTATGCGAAGGGTGTGGGTAAGATGACTCATCTTTTTTGTGGTTTTCCTCGTAGGCAGTCAAACTATGCATGCAGAGTACACTTCTGAAGATGTGCGTAGCGCGGCTCTCTCATTCAGATGCAGATTGCTTTATTGGCATGGTAAAAATTAATCTTTACATTGCCAAACCACTGGAAACATTATAGAAATAATTTTTCATAAACTTTACAACTTGACAACATATATACACACATCATTGTAGTGTAAAAATAAAGAATGATAAAAAACGATATAAAGACTACATAACCTGGAAGGCAGATGTAAAGAGCTGTGGCGATACAAATCTATTCATAAAAAACTACTCATACGCAGTGTTCATTCCAACAACGAACTTTAACACAACTCCTTGCGTTGGCCGGGAATCGAACCCGTGTAAACTGCTTGGAATGCATCTATGCTCACCACTATACCACTATTCCAACAACAAACTCTAACACAACTCCTTGCGTTGGCCGGGAATCGAACCTGGGTAAACTGCTTGGGTTTGGCCTAAAAGCACACCGTCGTTTAAGCGCTCCACTAAATCGATTACCATTCTGTTAGATTTTATATGCCTGCCTCTTACTCGTTGCTGTAAAGACATCTCAGTGTTGATATGGTTGTCTAGGATTTTTTGGGGCAACGTCTGTACTACTTAAAGGTCTGGCACCTGAAACATGACACAGTGCATCTGGCACTGGTTCCTGAGGCCTCATGAGCCTGCCCATGCAGCAGAATAGATTTTAGCTAGAGTCAATGTGGTGTGTTCAACTAAAACCGTTGGGATCCTACAGGGGGGAACAAATTTCTCAAGCAAATTTCCTATGATCTCTGCGCAGCTTTTTCACTTGTGTACACTTATTATGCATTGTATCACCTAGACGTGTGTGTTTGGCTTGGAATGTATGTATTAAATTGGCATTTATCACGTATATCATCTAAATTCATTGATCCCCCCCATTTTTCCCCACCAGGGGTAACCATTGCAGCGCCTGCGTGCATGCCACGGGTTAAAGCACATCATTTCTTCTTCCAAACACATCTAAAAATTACACAAATATACTTACACTTTTATTTTAGTCCACACTATAAGTCTTTAATTCATCATAAGCTTCTTGGGGGCGTTCGTCGGACGGGCATCGCGACGGACTCCTTCATTGGGGTACAGGGGGGTGTGGTGACAAATTTGTCCCCCCCGAGAAATTTGTTCCCCCAGGGACCCCGACTGGTAGCTTGTTTAACTACCTTATCCAAAAGTTATCGCGATATCTTGTTGTATCACTAATTCCAGCTGCATTAGCTGTTTTAGCATGCTCCGTTAGCTTGCTTTAGCAAGCTCCGTTAGCTTGTTTTAGCAAGCTAAATACAAAATAAAAGCATAAAAAATAATGTGTTAGAATAAATTAATAATTACAGTTATATACCTTTAAAATATCTAACCGAATTTCTGGTTGTTACGAAGTTCATCTCTCAACAGTAAAGCTTTATTCAAACAGACATGGTTTTATTAGCATGGTTTAAAAATATATTTAACATTTTTTTTACAGTAGATACATTTGTAATTATGATAAATATTTTATTTATACAACAATAAAAACGTGTATAAATGTTGTATAAAAAGAATTTGACTTTATAAAAGATAAAGAATTTGTATGAAAGTAAGTTCAATATTTTTGGTAACACGTATAAAATGTTTAACTTTTCTAAAGCTGCACTTTCCAATTATTTTTTGCTTATTATGATCAATATCTTTTGATAATTTAAAACGGAAAATATTAGAACAGATTCAAATCTCTGGTCCTTCAGCATATTTTGTTTATCAATCTTTCGTGAAAAAAATCCTTAAAAGCTATATTTTGATTTTTAAATACAGAGCTAATTGCAACAGGTATGGAATGTATAATGAAACATTTCTTTGAGTACATAAGTATTTATTACAAAACATTAATTATTAATATTCAAAAATATATTATATTAGTTACAACTTTTAAATTCCAATGGCACCTCACCCTAATTCTGAGACAAAATATGTTAAATGTTTAAAGAGGAAATTGATATTCTCAAACACAGTTGCTCTAATAAACATATAAGGAATGATTTTTGTTCATTAGAAAAAGAGACTATTGCCCATCTGTTCTCTGTTATGGGTTATACAAGAGTCAGAGTCAGATAGTTGAATTCAAACAGGTAGGTTTACTGAAAAATACTATGCGCTGTCTAATGGACAGCGCATGCAAACGGTGCAAACAGAACAAATCCCAGCATCAAGGTAAGACAAATCCAACAGGTAAACTCAGGTACAAACACAGAGATTATACGTATCCAACAGGTTCCAGCAGCTGACCATCAGCGAAATCCAACAGACAGATCACTGAGCGAAGACAAACATTGAGGAGATAACAAACATCCAAGAAGATTCCAACAGGTAAACTTTCCAGGTTCAGATAATTACATTCCAACAGGCTAAGGTTCAGATACAAGGATACATAGAATACAGGAACAAAGACATCCGTTTAACATGCTCACAACATTAATCCCAGACAAATAAAAGAACAAAAGACAGGGTTTAAATAACAGTGCAAATTAACAGGTACAGGTGAAGGCAATCACAAAATGGGATATTGAGTTCATCTGGAACACGCAGATGAGGCCCTGAAGCTGGTGCGGAAGGTCCTTGACGATCTGGAACACGCAGATGAAGGTACCTGGAAGTAAGGTTGCCCTCCTGGGCTTAACCTTGTGGCAGACGTTTGTGATTGCCTTTCTGGACAGCAGACTCTGAACGTGGTTCCTCTATTTCAGTCCTTGCGGGGAGACTCAGAACTGGGTGATCTGTTATGCTTCCTAGCACAACAGCCAGAAAACTCAGAACAGGTGATCTGTTATGCTTCCTTCCCGGAAACTCAGAACGGTTGATCTGTTATGCTTCCTAGCACACAGGCTGGAAACTCAGAACGGGTGATCTGTTATGCTTCCTAGCACACAGGCTGGAAACTCAGAACGGTGTGTTGCTGTTATGCTTCCCAGCACACAGCCTGGAAACTCAGAACGGGTGATCTGTTATGCTTCCTTCCCGGAAACTCAGAACAAAGAATTTGTGTTGAAAGGGTACTTTTATCCCCTTTCAGATAAGGAGGAGATTGCATTTTGGCGCTTGTCCATTGCAGGGCTGTGATTGGCTGTTGATGTCAGAGAGGGCTCACTCATCCTTTTAAACTTGTGAAGTGAATGTATTTGCATAGAGTAAAGCACAGCATTAAAACTGTGTCTTCACTGTTTTACCTATGGAATTATCACTTCCCAAACCACTTTCAAAATACCTTTGGCTTTGTCCTGAATACAAAGAGTATAAACATGACAAAAAGATATTAAACTATCATGCATGAATTCATTCATATGTGAATAGCATTTGTAAAACTTTCGTATTTAACACAAATGACTATTACAAAGTATGTTCTCAGAGAGTACAGAATGAATATGTGATATGTCCAATATGTTTGTGTCCATTTTTATAAATTAAGGAATGTAGAGATGTGTCCTTTGTTTTAGCCAAAGCTGCCGCATGGCCGGTTAATTACCCGCCACATGTGGAGGTCCTGAGGAGTTTATGGCCAGGCTGGCCTGGATCTTTGGGTGAGGGTTTTAGTTTGATGATAAGGCTGCCCTATAGAGGGTGTCTGGCAGTTTCTCTGGTAGCCTTATCTGATGACACTGGTCCTTAGTTTACATTAAAGAGGGACCCAGCTTGTAAAGTTGGGACCTGAAATGCCTTCTGGAGTGCTGTTCACTACACCTGGATCTTTCTCTCAGTCTGGCCGTTGGCTTGAGGGTGGTATCCGGAGGTGAGGCTCACCTTGACCCCCAGGAGCTTGAAGAACTCTTTCCAGACGTGAGAAATGAACTGGGGGCCACGGTCTGAGACGATGTCCTCCGGAATACCATAATGACGGAAGACGTGCTGGAACAGGGATTCAGCAGTGACAAGGGCTGTGGGTAAGGCTGACAGGGGAACAAGTTTGCAGGCTTTGGAGAAGCGGTCGACTACCACCAGGATACATGTGTGGCCATCTGAGGCAGAGAGATCGGACATGAAATCTATTGCAATGTGAGACCAGGGGCGTTGTGGACAGCTTCTTCGGGCAGAGGGATTCAGACAGCACGGCACCGACCTCGGAGGTGGGGCCGACTTCCACTGGATGACGGGGGGAGATCAGGGGACGGGTGTTGGAGGACGGGTGCCGTGCTGAAGGCGTTCTTGAGATGATCAAAGGCTGCAGCGGCTTCGGGAGTCCACTTGAGACAGGTGGGATGATTCTGGAGGAGAGCAGTGAGGGGCGCACACTTTGAGCTGTACTGACTGATGAAGCGACGATAGAAGTTTGCAAATCCTAGAAACCGCTGCAGTCCTTTGATGGTGGTGGGCTGGGGCCAGGATCTGACGGCGTCTACTTTGTCCTTCTCCATTCGCACCCCCGAGGAGTTGATGATGTACCCCAGAAACTGGACCTCGGATAGGTGGAATTCGCACTTCTCTAGCTTGAGGTATAGTTGGTGTTCACGCAGGCGTTGGAGGACGAGCTGGACGTGTTGCTGGTGCTCGGCGGGTCTTCTGGAATAGATTAAAATGTCATCAATATAGATAATAACAAACCGATCTAACATGTCTCTGAATATTTCATTCATCAGGTTTTGAAAGACTGCTGGGGCATTGACCAACCCCAAGGGCATAACCCGGTATTCGAAGTGCCCCGCCGGAGTAATGAACGCCGTTTTCCACTCGTCCCCCTCTCTGATGTGGACGAGATTGTAGGCGCTCCGGAGGTCCAGTTTCGTGAAGAGGGTTGCTCCTCAGAGTTGCCCGATGGCTGCGGGGATCAATGGCAAGGGATAATTGAATTTAACAGTTACTTGGTTTAAGGCACGATAATCAATGCAGGGCCGCAGCCCACCATCCTTCTTACCGACAAAGAAAAAGCTGGAAGCAGCAGGGGAGGTTGAGGGTCGAATGAAGCCTTGTTTAAGCGCTTCCTCAATGTACTCACCCATGGCCTGTTGTTCCGGGATCGAGAGTGAATAGATGCGTCCTTTAGGCAGCGAGGACCCAGGCAGCAGCTCTATTGCACAGTCCCATGGCCGATGCGGGGAGAGTTGTGAGGCAAGTTGCTTACTGAAGACATCCTGGAACGCCTGGTATTCAGGTGGGATCTGGTGCTTCATCGATCCTTCCGGGCCGGGTATCGATGTGATTGGACGGGAGAGTTCTGCAGACTGGATGTATGAACTGGCCGGCTTCTTCTTTTTACGACTCTGCGGGCTCTGCGGAACATCTCCCCAGCAGAGGATCTATCCAGATTCCCAACAGATTTTGGGCCGGTGCAGTTTGAGCCACGGGCGTCCCAGGACGAGGTCTACGGTGATACCCTCCAGCACCCATAATGATAATTCCTCCTTCCGGTTCTTGTCCCAGTGCAGTGTGACTAGAGGGGAGAAGGCGGACACATACCCCCGACCTAACGGTTTTCCCAGGATGTTGTGGATGGTTAGGGGATCTTTTACTCGATGACTTGGCAGATGCAGCTGCTTGAGCAATCGCTGGGACATGAAGTTTCCTGCAGCTCCGGAGTCGATCAGAGCTTTTACTGGGATGGAGAGATGAGGGGAAGAGACAATTAGTGGAGTCAAAGACAGAGAGGCATTTGAAATGGGAGGCTGAATCACACTCACCGTTGGTCGGGGAGGACGCACCGGGCACTAGGACAGACGATGACCAGCCGTTCCACAATACAGACAGAGGTGGTTGACGATCCGACGCTGTCTCTCCTCACGAGAGATGTGGAATTGATCAACTTGCATGGGTTCGGGTGCCGGAGGGTTTAACGGCGGCGCAGATGGCTGAACTGGATGCAGCAGAGGTGCGGGGCGAGGGAATGCGGTGGTGAAGGCATCAGAAACGGGACGCTGACATGCGGTGATACGTTGAGAGATCATAATGAATCGTTGAATGAAACTTTCAAGATCAACAGTGTCGTCATAGATGACCATCTGCCGTTTAACTTCCAGAGAAAGCCCTTGTCGATACGCGGCTAGCAGTGCGGGTTGATTCCAGCCGCTTCCAGCTGTCCAAGCATTAAGCCGCACTCCAGCTACCGATGATCTTCCCTGCTTCTTGGATACAAACATCCAAGAAGATTCCAACAGGTAAACTTTCCAGGTTCAGATAATTACATTCCAACAGGCTAAGGTTCAGATACAAGGATACATAGAATACAGGAACAAAGACATCCGCTTAACGTGCTCACAACATTAATCCCAGACAAATAAAAGAACAAAAGACAGGGTTTAAATAACAGTGCAAATTAACAGGTACAGGTGAAGGCAATCACAAAATGGGATATTGAGTTCAGAAGTCCGGTGAAAGTGAACGGGTGACAGGAACAGAAGAACCCAATGCTGAATGCGGTGTACTGACATCCGTGACATTCTGTACATGCATATATACTTTTAGTTGCTGAGGAAAACAGATATTATTTGTAAATTAAATGTATTTGTAATCTGTTTATATTATTCCAGTAAAAATAATAACAATTTAAATTATTTTGTACAACTACAATTATTTTGTACAACAAGACAAGTTTTTATCATTTCCTTCAAGAGACTAAGGACTACTGCACCATTAAAAATGTAGTTAATAGGAAAGCAAGGAAGAATAGGAAGAATAAATATTTTTTTAAGACTTAAGGAATGTTAGACCCTCTGGATTCTGTTGTTGTGTATTTTAATATGTATATTGTTTATGCTTATGGTTTATATATATATATATATATGTGTATATATATATATATCCTGGATATATATATATATGTCTATATGCATATATATATTGGAAAATACTTCTATATATATGCATATATATATATATATATATATATATGTATATTGTATAATTACGCTATTTCTATATATATATATGTAGGCGTATGTAGTTTATGGATGTTATGTCATATATATATATATATATATATATATATATCTATATATATATATATATATATATATATATATATATATATATATATATATAACAACATATCATATATAGATATATAGCCAAATATGGTGTATGATATTCCCCGTATTTATTGTTGGTTGTAACATATATCCTATAAAGAAATCCAACATATTATGGCCAGTCCTGTAATCAATACAATATATATATATATATATATATATATATATATATATATATATATGTATATTAATATTAATTACCTAATTGATCCTATTAATTTGCTACAACTGATTTCGAACAGGCATCGCGACGGACTGCTATGTTGGGGTCCTACGGGGGGAAAAATATTCTCAAGCAAATTTCCCACGATCTCTGCACAGCTTTGTCACATGTGTACACTTATTATGCATTGTATAAACTAGACGTGTGTCTTTGGCTTGGAATATATGTATTATATGGGCATTCATCACGTAAATCAGCTCAATTCATTGATCACCCCTCTTTTTTCTACCCTGATGGAGTCACTATCGCAGCACCTACGTGCGCGCCGCGGCCGAAAATACATCGTATCTTCTTCCAAACACATCTAAAAATTACGCAAATATATTTACACATTTATTTAAGTCCACACTATCAGTCTTTAATTCGTTACAAGGGTCTCGGGAGCGTTCGGCGGACGGGCATCGCGACGGACTTCTTCGTAGGGGTCCTACAGGGGGGAACAAATTTCTCAAGCAGATTTAAGATCTTTGTGCAGCTTTGTCACATGTGTACACTTATTATGCATTGTATCAACTAGACGTGTGTGTTTGGCTTGGAATATATGTATTAAAATGGCATTTATCATGTATATCATCTGAATTCATTGATCACCCCTCTTTTTTTCTACCCTGATGGGGTCACCATCGCAGCACCTGCGTGCGCGCCGCGGGTTAAAGCACATCGCAAAAAATGTAAAATTACACAAATTTTCAGGAGGGTTCGGCAGATGTGCATCGCGACGGACTCCTTCGTTGGGGGTCCTACAGGGGGGAACAAATTTGCACAAGCTAAGCTAGCGAGCCAGGTAGCCTTATGCAATGCCATAAGAACAAGAGGTATTACATATTCACATGTTCATATCATATTAACATTAGCTGCCAAAGGAAAAAAAATAAAAATAATAATAATATTTGCACATTTCCATTGCTGTTTTGTTTTTAGTTTGTTCCAAAAGATTTACATATAATTTGAAGTCATTTATAAAATGTGAAAAATTTGGTTTACATTGAGCCCACTTCTGCTTATGTATATGGTATTTTCCTAATAAAGTAAGCAAATGTATAATCTGTAGTTCTATACAATTCAAGTTTTCATTTTTTGTATAAAAAAGTACATCAAATATACAAATTTCTAACATACAATCAAGTTTTCTATTAATATAGAATTCTAAATCTTTCCAAAATAATCTTGTATAAATACAATGAAAAAACAAATGCAAAATAGTTTCTTGTTCTTGTCCACAAAATTCACAGGTATAAGAATTTAAGCTTAAATCTTTCCAAAACATGCTTAGCAGGATAAATTCTATGAAGTATTTTATAAGAGACTTCCCTAATTTTGTTATTGATACAGAACTTATTTGAAAGTTTCCATGCTTTAACCCAAGAGATATTACCAAATAAAGAAGACCAGAAAAATCTTAACTGACTTCTTTGTTTTTCATTTTTACAGATTACTACACCTAGATATGTTAACTGGCGTTTAACTGGGATGTTCTCTATTTCTGTAGAGGTGCAATAAAAAAAACTGCAGTGTCATCAGCAAACTGGCTAAGCTTAAATTCTACACCTAAAGCTGTGATACCATTATACTGATTTCTTTTAACATGCATTGCCAAAGCCTGAGTGACTAACAGAAATAAATAAGGAGAGAGGGGGCATCCTTGCCTAATGCCACAATGAATATCAAACCTTTGTGAAGTACCATGAGCGAGTTTGACAGAACTATTACATCCACTATACAATGTTTTAACTGCTTTCAAAAACACGTCTCTTTGGTTATAAATAAAACTATGGTTCACCGTATCAAATGCTTCATAAAAATCGATAAATAAAATAGTCATCCTCAATAAAGTGATTGTAATCAATCATATCTAAGACTAGTCTAATATTATTCCTAATATGACGACCTTGCATAAAACCAGATTGTTCTATATCAATTATTTGATCTAATCCTTGTTTTAATCTTCTAGCAAAAATCATTGCAAACAACTTACTGTCATTATTTAGCAAACTAATGGGCCTCCAATTTTCAATATATAACTTGTCCTTGTTAGGCTTGGGAATCAGTGTTATAACTCCTTGTTTTCATTTTGTATAGCTTCTATGAATACTAATAACAGAAAAGGTGAAAGTTCCTCAGAAAACGCCTTATAAAATTTTCCTGTTAGCCTGTCAAGTTAAATTAAGCAAGTTAATGCACTCTCTCAACTCCTCAATGTCAATTTCTTTATCACACACATTCTGATCTATTTTTATTGTATCGCTCGCCAAACTATTTAAAAAAGCATCAATGTTTGAAGTAGCTGATGTAGAAGTATACAAATTACTAAAAAACTGAGCCACATACTTTGAGATAACTGAAGAATTATCTACTAATTTGTTATAAATTTAGAGATTGAGGCAAAATAACTGTTTCTTTTTTCAAGGCCAAAAAAATATCAAAAAAGTATTTTTTTTTCCCTTTTTAACCATTTAAGTCTGGATCTAATGAATGCTCCTCTAGCTTTATCCTCATAAATATTATCTAATTCAATCTGCAATAAGTCTAATTTTTGTAATTCACTATCAGTCAAATTTTCCTTTTTCTTTTTACACAATTTACAAATTTCCTCTACAATTGAGTTCTCTTTCATTTTATTATTTTTTGCGTCCAATTTCCCTTGGTTAATAAATGTCGTTCTAATATCAAATTTCATTAATTCCCAATGCTTACCATAAGAATTTTCTAAACTCGCAATTGTTGTATATTTTTCAATAATTTGTTTAAGTTTCATTTTTAAATACTCATTTTTAAAGTAATTTATTATTTAATTTCCAATAACTGCTTTTTTTAACTGATTTATCTTGCCCCATTTTTACTCTTACGAATATTCCTTTATGATCCATCATTTTGCAAGGTTCTATCAGCACAGAAGCCACATTTTTAGTTAAATTATTAGACACTAACAATATTCAATACGGGAATGAAGAGATGAGTCCTTGTTACTCCACGTATATTCCTCCCTGTCTGGATTCATATATCTCCATATATCTAGGCCAAATCTTAAACAGATATTATCCAATCCACTTGAAGAACCAGGCCTATTTTTAGGAGGCCATTTATCAATGGTTTCATTAAACACAGTATTGAAATCTCCTCCCCAAATAACTTTGGCTAAAGGATATAGGAAAATAAAATGTTGAATTCTAGACTCAATATGTGAAAAAAGTTTGGTTATTTGCTTTGTTATTGGTGGCATAGCAATTGACTAATACAAATTGTTCATTATCCTTATTTAACACAAGCAATATCCATCTACCAAAATCATCTTTTTCGTAATTTAGTATTTGACCTGTAAATTTATCTTGTAAAATAGCGACCCCCGCTGATCGATTACTGCCAAATGACAACCAAATTTCTTTTCCCCACTGACTTTTCCAAAACACTGAATCAGAAGAACATGCATGCGTTTCCTGAATTAAACAAAAATCTACAACTTTCCTTTTGCAAAACAAAGCTTTTCTCTTTAGAATATCATAAATACCTCTGGCATTGATAGAAAATAAAGAAAGAGACATTAGTCCAAAGGATTACTAACAGGACCACAAGAGTAAGAATAAACCTGAAACTTTAAACTTTAACATAATGGGATTCTCACATATGACTGTCAAGAATTTTAACAGTTGCAAACATTCAAAAAAAAAAAACTTAAAGTGTATCCAATTATAATACCAATCGAATTTTGAACTCAAAAGCAACCACTCATTTATTAACAAAGGAGATCAACTTTAACATTGAAAATACCGTCAACTGCAACGAGACGACCAAGTCTATGTAGTATCATTGCCTTCCTCAGGACGAATCACTTCTTTACCGTCAACGAAAGCCCTCGCTCCGCTGAAGTATGCATTCTTGCCTTCCTTTCTTGCTCTCTCTACAGCCGGTCAGAGACGATTCCGTGCTTCTATATCGAAAGCAGACAAATCCTCCTTAAACCGCAGCCCCTTGCTGGTTAGATATTGCACGTTTATCCGTGTCCGAGGCCACCGCTTTGCATATGTCCATGACTCTCATTTTAACGTTTTCAGTAGATTGCTCCGACAACCCGTATAAACGCAGGCACCATCTGCGACTGTAACGTTCCTGGTCTTGAATTTTCATGTTCATTTCACTGACCTTTTTTTCTAGGACAACATTTGCATTTTTCAGCTTTTTATTTTCTTTCTGCAGAACCATTACATCATCATGAACTGAGGTAAGAGATTTGCCCAAGGCCTCAATGTTAGAAGAATTCTCCTTAACCATTCTTTCAATCCGATCTCTCATTAATCTTTTCAGAAAAAATTCGGATGATATTCCCCTGCACATCACTCAAAGACAGTTCACTTTGTTTGGAAGAGACAACAACACTTTTTTGCCTTTTGTGAGGTTGATCTTTGCTTGGTGTATTTGGACAGGAATCACAAGTTCCTCCGTTTTTTACTTTACAGGCATACGAGTATTGTTAAAATTCCTCTTCTCTTTCGTAGTGTCAATCTCCATCTCTGCACCAAGATCCTCATCCATGTTTTAGAACTGCAGCGAAACGGTTGGTTTTGTGATTTACAATCCCTTTCGATGCTCCAAGGTCAATATTTAATTAAACTCAACAGTCAATAGCAACCTTTAGATAATAGTTAACAATTTTATGAAATTTATAAAATAATTTGTCAGAAAAACCCAATTTGTTTCTCAGCTTAGAGAATCACGACCATCCACAGCGCCATCTTGGAGCTCCCCGCAATGCTAGAACCTGTCATGTGCTGAAACTCAGGTTTTGTTTTGCGCATGTGCGAAATTGTTGCCACTTCCTGTCACCGCCAACGTTTTTACGACAGGAGAAACTCCTGAAGCTTCTACAGATCGTAGGAAAGTGAGGACGGACAGAAAATACGGACAGAGGGAGAGAGTGAATGAATGAAGAATGGAAGCAATGGATTAATTTATGAGTAAATAAATTGAATAAATATTTTGTTTCTTAGATGCAGACATTTGGTAAAGTATGTAGAAATGAAGTTGGAACAGTTAAATGTAGAACATGAATGAATGAAGGATGGAAGGAATTAATTCATTTATGAATAAATAAATTGAATCAATAAATATCTTGTGTGTATTCTTATATTTTTTATATATTTTTTTTATATTGTATAAACTGCTGTAAATTGTTTCTCATACTTCATATTGTATAAGGATGTAGATACTTCAGACAGGATGTCGCATGGTACAAATCGTGTTTCCGGTACAGATCGAGTAGTGACACCAAAGCTAACGTAAACCAGTACGAATGAGATTTGTTTGATTTCACTACCCATAGCATCAGATAAATACTAGTGTATGAATCATTTCGTTAAAAAGACATTAACTGTCATTTTAGAACAGTTTAAACGACACAAATCGTAATGTGATTTTATAGGAATTGTATTCAGGCGCTTAAACGAGTACCCATTAAAGGAATCACATGGGTGAAATCAGCCAATCTAATCACGCGGAGTCCTAGTGGAAACAAATTGGTCACCACACCGGTCCAGTTAAATGGCAGCCAGCTGCACTTAATTTTTCTTCACTGCTTTGTGCCCAGTTTGTGCTTTAGTAGCAGGTTTGTAAAGCACTTGTTGTCTCAAAGTTGTTTGTATGTGGAAGGTTTCTTATTCTAAGGATCTTGCACTTTTCCAACCTTAGATTTTAGGAAGTAGTTATTCTTGGCCACCAGAGTGTTAGCCAGCCATTCTAAAACTAAAAATATGCACTAAAAAACCAAACAGATCAATATGTCACAACATGATTGTCCACTTGCAACATTGTTGGATGTTTAGTAATTTTGTTTTAGTAATCTACTCTGTAGAGTATTTTTATCATATGCCAGCCTTGAAACCATTTGTTTCGCTTGTGTATAGTGGTATTGGTAGTAGTTTGGACATTTTAAAAAAAGGAGAAAACAATGAAATAAAATGTCTTTTTGAGCAGTCTGCACCTCAATCACACCTTTATTGTTTTATTTTAAATTAATTCTCGTGGTTTACAAAAATCATAAAAATTACAAGTGTCCAAATGTATATGGACCAAACTATATGCCCAATAACATATTCTAAACTCGAGAAGAATTGAGCAGCTTTAAGAACATGGTCATGAAAATCCTACATCCATATTTAAGCCAATTTAAATACTGCTTTTTGCAGTCATTATTTGTGCATTTTTTTTTAATGAAATATAGGCACAAGTTTTAGGGCTGTGTTAAAAGCATTTCTTAATCTTCAAGAGAATATTCACACAAATACAACCAAGTGTAATTCTGAATAATATTTGTGTTACTTTGGTACGAAACATTAGAAGGCTTAGGGTTATTTTCCCTCTTTCTGTTTAAATTGGGGCAGAAAAAGGAAAGCAGGGCCCTGCCCGAGAGTCTGTCCAGAAATGCTACCCTCCATTGGCTTAAAGCCGAGCTCTTCAACAGAGATTCCAAATGCCTGCAGCTTTGCTTCTGCAGTCCTTAGCAGGTCATTATAGGTCTGTGCATGAAAAGAGACAATTAAGCTTTCATCATGACAAACTACCTTTCAGAGTTCAGTACATTATGTATTGTGCACAATACAAAACACATCTAATAAATCTTTAAAACAGTGGTATGCTAAATCCTTGAGATAAAATTAAGGTTTTGTTTCAATGTTCATTTACAGACAGTAATGAGTTTCTTGTGTTAAAATCCTAACATCTTTTTTTACAGTTACAACCCAATTTACACATATATTTAAAGGGACGAACACTGCATTATACTATACATTTTTTCTGAGTATGTGCAATCTATGGAATCAAACCCATGACCTTGACGTTGCTAGCACCATGCTCTAACCACTTAGCTACAGAAAAGCCATCTAATCTTCATTGATGAAGAACAGAGTGTATCAGATTTTAGGCAGCAAGACAGGAGCAGGAGCAGCTTCTTACCTTGCATACTCGCACCACTTCATACTGCAAGTCTGAGATGGTATGGTTTTTGGAGTCCAAAACATCCTAAAAACAATCACAATGGTTAAGAAGCAACAGAAAATATGAGTAAAGAAGTAAAACTTTCAAGTTTTATATATGCTCATATGTACCTCCAGCTTACGCGTGACCACATTGAGGGCAGTTGGATCCAGGTTAGAGGCAGCCAAAACCTCGCTGAGCTGAGCTTCCTTCTTCTCCAGTGTGTTGTGAAGTGTGCTCAGTTTTTGCTCAAGCAGCAGGTTTTTAAAGCCACTCTTCTGTTGAACCTCCAAAATGGATTTAGTAAACTTCATGTAAAGCTCATCTCGCTCCAACTGAACCTGCACAGATAAGTGCTTTAGCACTCAACAGACTTGAAAGACCAGTACACTATCAAATTAAAAATGTGTAAAAAAAACATGGTAGTCTTATGTAGACCCTGCATGCTTGAGACGTAACACCTATGTGTATGTGTGTTTAAAGGTGGGTTTAGTGATGTCTGAGGCTGTTTTTCCAATCACCATGGTAAATTTCTGCAACAACACCTCATATTCCCATTTCAGATCCTTCATTTCTTTGTCAAGCACTTTAAGGCGAGCTCTAGCTCTCTGACAACAAAACACATCGAACAAAAATATTTTACACTCATAATTTTAAGACAATTTATTAACAACAATTTGTATGTGATGTTATTGTTTAAAATTATGCCACTGGTCAGTATTAATACAACGGCTAGTGTCTGTTAAATAGTAGTTAACAAACTTAAATATGAGACATACAGCCAGTGCACTTTTGTCCTTGTCATAGTTGGCAAGCTGTTTTCTGAGCTCTGCAACCTCCTCTTTGGCTTTCTGTGGAGACTGAATAAGCTCCTTATTTTGCTGAAGCAATTCTGTCATCTCTTGAGATCGCCTCTCCTCCTTCTTTTTCATCTCCTTTAACTCTTCCTGCATTCAGGGAAAAAGTAAGGATTAAGATGAATAAATCATTGGTTACTATAGCTCTCAACTGGTGCATGGCAATAGCAATACCACCATCGTGGGTTTAAATCGCAGTCTGGCAGTCTAATTCATTGCCTTGGTGTTACTGGTGCCACGTTCTACAAGTTAAGTTTTGGGAAAGCTATCAAAGATATGCTCCTAGCCTACAAAACAACCACTGGCTTTGCACCCCAATATCTACATTCACTAATCCGGTCCTATATGCCATCCAGATGCCTGCGTTATGCCTATTAACACACAAATCCTACCCTATACCTTTTCTTGGATAACTCGCCGCTGGTAGAATGACCTGGCTATCACTACCAGGACTGTTGAGACTTTAGCCGTCTTTAGGAATCGTATTTAATAAGCATGATAACGTACAGTACAATAATTACAGACTGTAAACTACCTCAGGGTGATCATCTTGTCTGGGTTTGTTCCTAATACCAACCAACTGACATTTCATTATTCCTTGCTTACATTGCTAATAATGCTATTAAGTGATTGGCCAGGGGTGTGGCATGTATTTTGACCTTGAGTGAAGTGATATGTCTCAGATTCTTGTGGATTATGTCATTGAAGTAGTTTCTGATGTCTTTGAAAGCTCTCTCGTGGTTCTTCATCAGCATGTTGATGTGACTGCTCTTTCTTTCCTCTATTTCATTAACCTCTGTCTTCCGTCTCAGTTCTTCATCTTGACGCAGTTTCTGCATTTTTTTCTCATATTTAATTCCAATGTCTGTAATAAAAGTTTTACTTTGTTACTAAATACAAGCTTTTTCCCTGAAAAACTAATACTTTTACATGTTATGTTGGCTTGGCAAACTTGACACAAACCTCATGTTTACTGTTTTACATGTAAAACCTGTATGACATTTTTCAACAAGATATTTTGAAGAACATTGGTAACCAAACAACAATTCCTCCCACTGACTTTCAGTGTTTGGAAACAAAATCTCTTCTTTTGTGTTTCACAGAGAAGTCAATAAATAAATAAATGATAACAAAATCATTTATTTAGGTAAAAAACAGATATTTCTATTTTTGGTAACTGTAATATCGTTGTCTAATCTATGAAAAAAAGACTTCACCTCGTACTTGTCTGGCAAAATCATTTCTCAGATCAGTAATTTCTTCATCATGTTTCTGTTGGAAGAGCGTGTGTCATTGTATGATATATAAATCAGAAGTATATTATTATTATTATGATATACCATAGTGTACTAGAATTAACCATATACCAATTGGAGGCTCCTGAGCACATTTTCACTGGACAGCTCCTGCTCTTTTAGGTCGACTTTTAAGCTGCGCAGATGCTTGTGCAGTTGCTTCTCGACATCAGCATGTTCATTATGCAGCAGTTTGTTGCTTACTACGCCTTCAGCCTTCAGCTCTGACAGGCTATTCTGCTGTTCATAAAGGAGGTGCTTCACTTTCTGCTTATATACCTAAACAACAGGACACACATCAGCATTGTATCAAACTATTTTCAACGAGTGCTGAACTTAATTAATGAAGAGAAAAATAACAACCTTAATTTCTACTTGGTGACGCTCTTCAGCCTCTTCCATCTCACGTTCTCTGTTCCTCAGATCACATTTCTTCTCTTCCAAATGTCTTTTGGTGATTTCCCAAAATGTGTGGATTTTGTCTCTCTCCAACTGAAAATAGTTGCGCTCCTCTCGTTCTCTGTCGAGTTCCTCTCGCAGACGGACAATGTGCTCCTCTAACTATAAAACACTCATGAGTTGAAGCAAAGAAATGAAATAACATTAAACGACGCTTGTCAGCACAGGTCAATTATGTTTGTGAATTACTGTGTATACAATTAAAGTGTGTGTGTGTGCATTTGATAAGGTTTTACTCTGATGAATTGATCTAAGTAACACGACAGTCTCTTATATTGTACAGGTATAACTGGTACTGCATTGTTGTGAAGTAGCCTACATCACACCAGACCTGCTCTTTCGACATCTCCTCTGTGGACACGCCATCCACTACTGTAGGGGTTTTTCCTTTCGAGGACTTGGTGGACGCTTTTCTTTTTGGTGGCTGGAATATAAAACACACAGATATGGTTAATTTATTAGTGGGGTATGATGTCCCTTTAGACAAAGGTAAGGTAAATATACTGTCCTTTATAAATGCCCAGTCTTTTCTTTAAGTTAACATTAGCGATAGTACTTAGCCGTGCGCTAGCAGAAACAACAGTAAGTAAAGTCAACTTTATTAACGCCAAGGAAAATAAGTAGACATTTTGAGACAAAAAAAAACACTTAAAGACAATTATGTGAAATATTTTTTACCATTGTTTGTGGATTTGTTATTATATTTTCAGCTCAAGCTTAAATCCATACGACGCTACTCCAACAGCAACAACGGTCTCCTAGCAACATGAGATCTCGCGATACTCAGGCTGCTTCTGCGGGAGGATGTGGGGCGCATTTTGGAGATTTTGGCATCAGGAACTGCGTGAAACCCAATTTTTGAGACATTTTTTTCAGCAAGACGTTTCCGCAGCATGATACGATCCTGAACTAGCCGACTGAATAGGTTTCCCCCCAGGCTATCAGGCTAATGAACAGTCAGAACTAATACGCCCTACTGTATGCCACAACTGCATTTTAACTCCAATCACAATGTATGTCTTGTTGTACACTGTGTACTGATTACATCTATGTGTATACTACAATGTTATCTGCATATCTCTGTAAGAATGTAAATGGTATACTGTCGATGTAAATTGTTTATGTACTATCACGAATTTCACTAACCAAGGCACGTGCTGTTGGTGATATGTGACAAAAGTGATTTGATTTATAATATTTTTAGTTAAATATTCATTGTCATAGCTAAGCATAGGGAGAAAAACATTTTAATTAAGTACACAAGCTTACAGTGGCTGTGATTAATTTCTGTGAAAAATACATTAAATTCTCGATAATAAATAATTCAAAAATAGAGTGAACGTGGGAATATTTTTTAATAAGCTAGTTTTATAGTTTTTACACGTGTATGGTTAAGAAAGAGTGTAATACACGTTTTTAGTCAGTAATGCAAAGAGGTTTATACATTTCAACTATGTACAAAAACGAATATCTTAACCGTTCGATCGCTCTGGTATAGATTAAGACGGCCTGTCTCTGCACACACTAAGCGCAGCTTTACTCGCTTCACTCGCTTAACTAGACCAAGAGACACACCAAGCTGTTGTCGTGTTTTATTTTTTCTGTCTAAAAGTGCGCTGTATATTTTAGGTTAATGGCTGATGAAGAATTGGAAGCTATTAGACGGCAACGTATGGCCGAACTGCAGGCGAAACATGGGGTAAGAGAAATAGCAAATATTACCGCTTTCTATAAATATCTAGTTAAATATATTGGAGAGCACATGTCAGGCCCTGCGATATAAATAATGTATTTGAACACTACATTCATTATGTGTGCACTGTCCTACAATACATATAAAAAGTGTTGTAGTTTGTAGATTCGTTTTTTGGGCTTCCCTGATGGGCTTGTTAGCCAACATCTGATTTTAGCAACATAGCTAATAGAGTCTTCACATTGTAGGATAATATGGTAATATTGTTTTATATTAAGAGACATCTAAAGCTTCATAAAGATCATATACTCTCTTATAAGTAGTTATTGATTGAATGTATAGTATTATTTGCGGGGTAAACTTAAATTGACTGGATATCAATTGTATTCCGTGTCAGTCCCACACCTTGAAGTAGTCACATAAATAACACAATTATCAAAATCTTAAAATCTACATCTGCGTCACATAACTCATTATATGCAGATGTAATTTTATATATTATGTTTAGATAGAGCTGTACTATTTGTTAAGCGATCTGGAAAAACCCATCACATGGTACAATTTTTCATATTACAGGTTTTGATACCTTTCGAAAGCTGAGTTTTAATCCTTTCCAAAACATTCTTATTTCTTTCATACCTTGTATGTGACAAAAGTTATTTGATCTAAAGTTGGCTGATCACTATGATTTGCAGGAACATAATTATGAGAAATTATAGAAGATTTTAAAGAGAGGCAATGAGAATAAAAGCACAACAGTCAAGTATTACAAGTAAAAGTCATTTCACTATGGTAAAAGACTAATTTTAGTTACTGTACATGTTGCAAAAAATACAAAATGCTGGTTTATTTTGATAGGTGAACTGTAATGTTACAGGTGGCCTATTATGCCCCTTTTTACAAGATGTAATAAAAGTCTTAGGGGTCCACAGAATGTGTCTGTGACGATACAGCTTAAAATACACCACAGAATATTTATTATATCACGCTTAAGACATAAACGCGATACATTCTTGTCACTAGAGCTGCCTCGTAGTGTAACGGTGGTTTCACACTACAATGCGTGTAATTTTCTGTGCGTGTAAAAGTCTGTTTACTCCACAGCCATGTTTGCAACGCCTCTCAACAAGACAAGCAAGACAACAGTCCCATCTACTTGAATAGGGGAATGCAGAAATTTCTACAAACGCGATAATAAAATTGCAATTTAACAACATAGTTACGACCAACAATTAAAACTGAAATTAACTGGACCATAACCTTTGTTTCTTAAGCTTAAATTGTGCAAAAGAACACCTTTTTCGAGATCGCTTTAGCATGTGTGCGTGTGCATTGTAATCCACCCCATTTATGATAACAGCAGTGGCGGTAAGCAGCGCGTAATCGTGTAGTTTTTTAAATTAAAGTGACACTGCGTTGTCAATGACTAAAATTCACATGATTGAAAGGAAACATTCTGCTCAACTAAAGCAACAATGTTTTGTTTCAATCCATTAGCATTTTGACCATAAACAATATAGTACCGATTTTGCCAATATAACATGTAATACTTCCTGTTCATCATGATTTTATGAAAAATTACATTTTCAAATTTTTAAACACCCTGCATGTTATTTGGGCTCCATAATAAAGAGCTTAATCCTGTGTGTCATCGTGTCTCACATTTGCATTGCTTTTGCTCAGTGTGAAAGGGCCTTAAGTCTAACCACTACATAACCTGGTGACATAACAAATTAATCTGCTGCTCACCCTCTTGTAGTCTGTTTTGACAGCTGGCTGGGGGCAGCAAACTATCGTAATACAGCAGTGTCACTTATTAGCTGCGTGTGTGACATAGGATACATTGTTCAGCGCCATTAACACAGGTTTTTGAGGATTAAAAGAACAAAACAATAAGAAAAGAATAAAACAACATTGTGTAGTCACACTGCTGACACATAGGGCTGGGTATCGATTAAGATGTTCTGATTCTATTCTGATTCTCAAGCTCTCGATTCGATTATCGATTCAATTCAATGACCATAGATTTAATACATATCCTATAGATATTTCTAAAAAAGAAATGAATATCCACAAACCTGTAGGCTATATTAGGCTTTTTATTTTTGTTTTTGGGTACACCTTAATATATTAAAACAAAACAGTATTATACTATGATCGGCATGTCCTTAAAAAAACATCAGCTTGCCACTATAAATCGCTATTTTTGTGCAATAAACAAGCGAATTGTAACAGGATATTTTCAGCGATGATAGACATGATTTTATAGAATTATAATTTAATGAAAACCCAATTTTGACAAAAAATTACATAAAGCTTATTTTTTTAAATTCCTGAAAAACTCCCAGCACACCATCTGATGGGTTTTCTCAGATCACATCACATATTTACGATTGTTAGAGTTGTGTATAAAAGTTTTTGAAGTGACAATTTAAAGAACATCAACGCAGTTAAAGTGCCAGTGTGTTGCTGTTTTACTTTTCTCATGTAAAGTGATTTGTTGTTGTCTATCAGAAACAATACAGTCAATTTTACTGCACAGAATAGTATGTGTGCTGTGCAGTGGTATTCACTTACTTCACCTGTCAGGACAAAACAGGACACATTTCAGCATTTACAATTACTTAGATTCTTACATTTTTTGTATCAGCTATAATTTAAATTGAAAAAAAATATTTAAAAATGATTTAATGTATTGAATTCAGTCATTTGTTAAATAATATTTTAAACTATCCTACTTAACCCTTCTTTTAGGACCCTTCCAATGACCAGCAAGGACAGCAAGAGGCCAAACAAAGGTAGTAATTTGTAATAACAAAACAAAGATTTTTACTGTTAGCTGTTAACTGTGTTATATAGTGTTGACAAAATGAAGTATCTCTTCATATAATTTGACATTTTAATTTAATATTATCATTGTGAATTTTTACAGAGAGACTGAAATGAGAAACTCTATACTGGCTCAAGTCTTAGATCAGTCTGCACGTGCCAGGTGTAAGTCCATTTACAAACATTTGACAGCCTATCTTTGTTTTCTTTATTATTATTGTTTTAAATTGCATTAACACATTTGTTATTGTCAGTGAGTAGAAATACACACTGTAGAAAAACGTGGTTTGGACTCACATCATGACGTGATGTGTGTCAGGTAGTAAAAAAAGGTTATAGCTGTTTCTTTGAGATCTTCAAAAGGGTAGTGCGCCTGTCTGTGAAAACCAGACTAAAGTCTACGAATCTAATTCTAAGAAAACAAGCATTGAAGTTTGATGTACAAAAATGGGTTTACCAAAGTGATGTAGAGCATATTCACTGATTGACGTTCTAAAACCGCTTTTATGTATCTATGAAAATAACATTTTTATGTAAATGTATGAATCTGATTGGGTTTTTTTAAATATTACAAAAAATGATAAAGTTATTGAAAGGCTACAATAAAACTGCAAATATAGTTGCAATGTTGTAATAAATACTTCTTTACGAAGTAGATGCCAAGTGTTTTACATACAAAAGTGCATTGATAATAGTGAATGTGAATGGCCACGAGAGGAAGACGAGACTGTACTATAACTGCTAGCATTAGTCTTTAGCTGACAGGTGCATGATGTTATGTAGGGATGTATAGATTACTGGTTTAATGGTTAACCATGATGAAATTGTTGAACTTTTAACACGTCATATTTTAATTACCATTTAACTGTACCAGTTTCACAGCTTAAAGAACCCTGTCCAGCATCAACCGAAGTTAGCCACAATATAACGAAGATGCAACATAAAACGCAGGCTTTTTTATATATGTCAGGGAAGCAATTCAGAAGTTTGAAATTTTAACAAAACCATGATAATTATGATCATTTTGGCATAATCAAGCTGCAAGCAATTGTACTGTATGTATTGAAAGTATGAGGAAGTTAGTTAGAATCTAAAAAAGGAAATTAATGAGTTTCTGGTTGATGTGGATGCCTGTGGGTGATCTATTTTTTTTTTTATTGTAGTAACAGTACTTCTTTTTTTTTAGTGAGTAATTTAGCCCTTGTAAAACCAGATAAGGCAAAAGCAGTTGAAAATTACCTGATACAGATGGCTCGCTTTGGACAGCTTGGAGGAAAGGTAAGAAAACATTGCGTTGCTTTCACAATGTGTTTCTAAGTGTAAGTTATATGAGTGTTTAATGTGTAGATTACAGAGACTGGTTTGATAGAGATCCTTGAAAAGGTCAGTCAACAAACAGAAAAGAAAACAACTGTAAAGGTAAGTGTTTCAAAATTTAATTTAGATTCTTAAAGGGCTTTTCACATTGGAAGCGATACGATAAAGCGATGCAAATCACTATCATCATGTGGCATCACCTATGCCACAGGCGGTAGTGCACGTGACGTCACACGCTCTAACGTTAATACACATTGCCATGTATGATGTTTCTGTTAAACTGGTGAGTTTCGCCACGATTCAGCAAATTCAAGTTCAGCCATGGATCTCGTTGGAAAACCAAATGTTACATCGCCGATCTGGGAACATTTTGGATTCGTGCCGAACGAGAAGGGTGAACCAATCAATTTGGATGAAGCCATTTGTAGGCTTTGTGGCAAAGAATTAGGTGTTAAAAGGGCAAACACTTCCAATCTCCAGAGCCATCTCCGGTCATGCCATCCAGCCGCGTATACTCAAGTCATGTCTTCTGAACGCAAACGGCCAGCTAGTCAGATAGGTATCGCAGAGGCCTTCTCAAAAATGGCCAAATACAAAAGAGAAAGTGATAAATGGAAGACATTAACGAGAAATGTGGCAACATATTTGGTAGTTGAGAACACGCCGCTCCGTACTGTAGAGAAACCTGCTTTCCGAGAAATGCTTCAGTCGTTTGATAAACAGTACGAACTTCCGAGCAGAAAATACTTTTCAAAAACTGTCATTCCTCAACTATTGTACGAAACCAAGGAGAAAATCATCACGAAACTACACAACCTTGATTTCTTTTACACCACGACTGATATGTGGTCCAGCGTTAATATGACTCCGTTCATGAGTTTGACTGTACATTTCATAAACAAAAATTGGGATCTGAAGAGCAGGTGCTTGCAGACTGCGTTCACACCAGAAAGTCATACGGCGGATAATTTAGCAGAATCTAGCGCATTCAAAGAGTGGGGATTAAATGAAAAAAATCTTGCATGCATCACGATGGATAACGGGGCCAACATCGTGGCTGCAGTTTAAATTAGAATGTCCATGGCTTAATTGTTTCGGCCACAATCTTAACCTGGCAGTCACAAACTCAATGTCAGCCGAGAAGACGAGGACATCCAGGGCCATGGGGTTTTGCCGAAATTTGGTGACTGCATTCGCCCACAGCTTGTCGAGAAAGAAGAAACTTCGTGAAGAGCAACAAAAAACCTACCAACAAACCTTAAACCTACCAACAAACAGTTTGATACTGGTGAGTTGAAATAGGCTAATTAAGGTAAAATTATACATACAATTATAAAATTTGCTATAATGACATTCGTTATAAAAACAAAACAACAACAACAACAAATAAACGCCTAGCCTACCTCAAACTAATTTATTTAGGGAGAATTTTGGCGGGGATACAAATGTTTCATTTACATTTTTGTATTTAAATTTTTTTGATAAATTATTATTTACAGGCTGCAATGTAAATTTCTCGAAGCTATGAATGATATGATGTGTGTGCAAGAGGCTCCGGCGCCATCACGGATTTTGTTCTTATTTTAAATTGTTTATATGGAAAAAACGTAAGCTCAGCAAAGACTCTTTGGTTTTGTTAATGTGAATTATTAAGTAAAATTTATTTCCTTTCGGCCTATTTATTTTATTCCTTTTATGATGATTAATGTCAAATTAAACCACTGAAAAATATAGAAAACAATTATGGTATTTTTAAATTCACACTTTTCCAAGGTAATTTAACATTCTGATTTTGTCAGTTAACGGTTAAGGAGCAAGCGTTGGTTTTCTGTCAGGAAAATCTACCGAAATAACATCTAAGAACATATAGCCTATAATAATAATTTTGTATTCTCTTGTTCCTTCACCATGACAACAGGATTGTCCTGCACGATGAGGAAGCAAACAAAAAATGATTGAGAGAGTATTGGAGCAAGCCCACGCAATTAAAAGAGCACTGGATGACCGAAAGCATCAACACCTGAACCTGACATGGCAGGACGTTGCAGTGCTCGAGTCGATAAACGCAGCACTTAAACCAGTTGTAGAATTTACCGATGTTTTATCGAACGAGAAGGTTGTTACTGCGTCATCGGTTAGACCTGTGCTGAGAGTGCACAGGAGTTAACGGTGAAGAGTTAACGCGCTATTTGCAAGAAGAGACAATCGATACCAGTGTAGTGATTCTGTGGGGATGGTGTTATTTAAACACTCTCCAGCATCTCTACTAGTTATAGTGAAACTAAGACGGTGTTATTTAAAACACGGTTCAGTTTCAGGTTATAATTACTTGTGGCTCAAATGGAAATACTTACAGATAAAGATTATATGTATTTTAAAAACTATATGTATTTTTGTAGCATTACCTGGTGCAATAAACGCGTTATTCTTCTGGCCTTGATTAACAACGGTCCATGCCCAATACAGTAATACATACAGAGCCGGTAACAGTATCGCACAGTTTAAGGGATGTGTTATGAGCATTAAGCAGAGACAATCATGAGTGAATACAAATGAATATTTATTGACTAAGCTATGGAAATATGATATCGATTAACTAACACAGAACACATACACATTCACATTCATATAAGATGAAGCATAGAAAAATTAGAGTAAAGAGTAAAGAATGGCATATTAAATCAGCAGGACACAACCACCGGGTTTTTCTCTACAAAGTTCACCTTGGTAGCCAAGGGGCAATGCTTAAAGCTGTTGAATTGTGATACTTTTGCATTGAACAGTTAGTTGCGTCGGCAAGAATCCTGGTGCGCCGGAGAGAGAGAGAGAGAGTGTCCCGGTGGATTCGCTGAAGTCCGTTCGAGGCGAAGTTTTTCGCGAGAAGTGTCGAAGTCTGCGAAGTAAGATTGCGGAAAAGCTGTCCTGAAGAAGGGCAGGTCCCACGAAGTTTTGGAGAGATTCTAAGTTTCTGAGCAAAGAGTTGTCCGATGCATGGTGGTCTTAAAGGCACAGCTGTCACGCCCCTGTCAGGTCTTTTGACCAATGGCACAAGGACGGCGGCTGCGCGGGAGAAATTTCTTTGTCCTCCTTTGTGACAAATGATTTACACGGTAATACGGTTTATGTCCTGTTTGCACCAAACACATAAACTTATTGTAAATTGAGTATGATGCACGCCATGACTATGTACTGTGCATCATTATTTAGGAAATAATTTGTGGATAATTTTGATACCACACACGAGAGAGAAGTGAAGTAAGAACAATAGTTATTCATTCATCTGTCATGAAATAACAGTTAAACTTCGATGACACTGAAATGCATGCAATAACTATGGCAGGGTATCAAGTGATTATAGAGGAATACACATATAGATATATATATAGATACAAATTGGACAGTTTAGTCCTGCTCATCCTAGAGAGTCTCTTTGAGGTGTTTGGAATGTACTTCTCTAGTCCTCTCTGCAAATCTCCAGGGGGCCTGGAGAATCTCAGGGAGTTGAGCTGGGGGTCACCCTCTCTGGGGAAGGCCAGAGAGGTACTATAACTGTCCTCCTGAGTTAAGTAACAACCGGCAGGTCATCACTTAACCCAGACTTTCTGGAGCCAAAAGGGGTTTTGGTGTTGACCCCCCCTCTAGGAATTTGTTGTTTGTTGTATCTTTATGATCCCTTAAAGAAATCCAACATTTGGCCCGGCCAAGTCTCTACACCAGCGATGACCCACTTGCTTGGTGGCGGAACAATGAGGCAAGATACCCTCTCTTGGCCACGGTTGTGAAAAAGTATCTGTGCATTTGCGCTACAAACACACCGTCTGAACGCGTATTCAGTGCTGCTGGAAACATTGCAACCCCAATTAGGTCTTCGCTTAAACCGGAAAAAGTCAACACGTTAGTTTTTCTTGCAAAGAATTTAAAATCTGAATAGAAGACCAATGTAGACTTAAACCTGCTTTAGTTAGTAGCCTACGCTGTTTTTTTCCAGCATCTGACTTATATTGTTACTAGTAGGCTAGGCCTATTATTATTAGTTCTACTTATTATTATTATTATTATTATTAGTTACTAGCCTATTTATATGGTTACTGATTAGTAAAGTTCTTTAATATTTATTATTTAAAGGCTGCAGACTTTGTACATGTATAGCATGTGACATTTAGGCCTACTATTTGTGGAGTTCTTCAAAATTTAAGGTTTAATTATTATTATACTGTTACAAGCAGTAAAAGTTATTTAATATTTATATTATTTATAGGCTGTATTGTGTTGTTTTGATGGAAGATCAATAAACGCACGTTTGTACGGATGTTTTAGCATCATTTCTTTGTTTTTGTCATCTCTTAATTTTTACATGCGACAAACTTATTTTGCGCTGGCCAGAACATAAGCTCTAAAACGTGTAAGTGAGTTATTCATGAACACGAATTGCGTTCGTATGAAAAACGCTGTGTTGCAGTCTGCGATCTTTTCTCTTTAGGTTCACCGGTACAGCAAACTCGACTTTCTGTGTCATACACATAACGTTTGTCTTTTGTTGTGAAATCACATTTTTACAGGTGCCGTTACAGTCGCGCGCATCAGGAAAACGCTTTCAGTGAAACAGTTCATATTCTGTCACGGATTACTTTACGGCACCATTGAATGCTTCTGTAATGATCGATTTGATATTACGTTCTAGTGACCACCACCTGTCTTTGTCCCCACCACTTTTACGCCACTGGGTGTATGCACCACTGCAACACCGGCGGTTGTTGGTGATTACCCACCGCGGTGGTAAAAATTGCCACCGTCACAGCCCTAATCATCATGCGCAATCTGAAGTGCTTCATAAGGATCTATTGTTTTTAGTCCTGCGTATCATTGTGTCTCATATTTGCATTGCTTTATCGCAGTCAGTGTGAAAAACACTTAAGATTGTACAAAAGCTCTGAACTGTTTTCTTTTCAAAATAACTAAATCTAATGGTTTTGTTCTTAGTTTAACCGGCTGCGAGTAATGGACTCAGATGAGGAAGATGATTATTGATATGGAGGCGTCAATGAGTCAACTGTGCTTTTCTTACAAATACTTTGGTCTGACTACCAGAACAAATTCTTGACTGACCAACGGATAGCCCTGCCCAAAACAGTCTTTTTGATCTGTGGCTATGCAGAACCTCTTTGTTTAAAAACTTTCTCTCAACAGTCTAGCTGATTCTTTTAGTTTTTCTTTGCCTCAAAACACCAGATTGTAGTAATACAGCTACATTTTTGTGACTTTTGAGCATACCAAGGAGTTTTCTGTATTATTAATGCAATAATTAAATCAGGCATCTGTTTTTGTGGCTTTTTTGAGAGGACATGTATGTGGAACTGTTTACATAATAAAAGCCTTATACAAAATTTTATAATGTTTTTTTTTGTTAAGTCTGTTTTGTTACATGTAGCATGCATGTTTTTTTATAATGTAAGGAATTCACATTATGCATACACATTTGTTCACATGAACATGAACATTAAATCCACAGCAACATGTTATTTTCAAGGACGTTTGTTAGAACATATTGTTTTAGCTTTGATTGTTTTTTTAAGGACATTTGTTAGAGCCTATTGGTTTAGCTTGGATTGGTACCATGGTACCATTTAAGCCCAATTAAGCCCAAGTGTTCCATATAAGCCCACCTCATTATTGATTGACAAAAATAAAAATCTTTGCTTTTACATCATATATTTGGTGTCAGGGACATATTTTAAAAAATCATTTTAAAATATAACCGGTTTCAATAACATTTAACAACATTCAACATGAAAAACATGCAGTATGGTCAGAGGCATGATTGGAGGTAATTGAAACTTCAGCATCCGTAAGCGACAAAGTGTGTTGCTCTCCATCCCCATTAGTTTGCCTTTTTAAATTTACACAAATAACTGCTGATTAAACTCAAAATGGAGAATCACCAGCACTGATATAAATATGTAATATTTTATGTAAATGTGTAAATAACCGTTACTATATCCTGTTCCCAATTTCTCGCTAAAAACAAATGATACACATTAGCAGACATCTGTTATATAATGATGCTACACACATTTTGTGTGTATTTTGCAGATATAGTTGTAAATTAGTTGTAAATATGGTTGTAAATTAGTAAATAAGGTCAACTAAAGGGTTAGTAAGGTAAAAGTAGACAAAAAAAACAGTTATCATTAAACACTTTCATTTAGAAAACTATTTTAATCTCTAAGTTTGTGATTAGAGGGATTCCTCATTGAAACACAGGTGGGCTTAAATGGTACTACGGTAAGTAATGGCAAAAAAGACAATGTTTTCCTTTAAAATTTCAAAATATGTTTACAAAAGAGATGCATGGAGCTTAAATATGTTGTGGACTAAGCATCAGAGTATTTTTTTTTATTATGCCCACATTAGGACATTTTTTCATTTTATTTCTTTCCCTTTTCCGTTTATAGAGAAATTATATAAACTTCTAAAGTACTATTTGTTCATACACACAAAAAAACAGTATGCTTATATCTTATTTAACATGATATAAACATATTTACCATAGGAATGGCTAAATTTGCAGACATGTATTTATTTCTGATGGGTCTCAAAACCAATGTTTTTGGGTATCTATGTGTGAGGTCCTCTGAGAGAGCATGCACATGGATGGGGATAACTCAACATTGTCAAATGTAATTGGTATGCAATAAAAATGTCAGAGAAGTAACAAATCACTGCTGGGTTGATTAATAAATATTAAAAGCATAAACTCCCTTTAAACTCTGAATGTGTGTTTGGTGAGGAGGTCTTACCACATTGATGTGGCTTTTGTGAGTCACGGTCATAGTGCCACCATCAGGCAGCAGGAAGCGTGTTACTTACAATAGACAATAAAATAGTGCACTTTCATTTGGTCAAGTTGCTTTTATTTTGGATTAGAATAATGGGTGATGTATTTTTTGTATTTTAAAAACAGTTTGTGATATCTTAAATATTGTTGCCAATGTAACATGTCAAACTTCAATAGTAGATTTAGTTGTTTTTGAGGATATTTTTAAAGGCTTAAAATTAGTTGTTGTCTAGTGGCCATGGACAAAAGCTTAGACATATGAACGGAATGTTAAACACATTTTTGATATCTCAAATTAAAATAATATAAAAAAATAAATAAATAATATGAAAACTAATAAAAGAAAATGTTGCTGTGGCAAGGAGCCAGTTTACAGCTCCTCAGACCCCAACGCACACACCTGTCACAGCTAGCTCTACTTTTTCCTCTTTTTTTCACTCATGATAAGTGGCTCAGTAACATAATCAAATTTTAATGTTAGCCGCAGCACAAACTTAGTAGTCCAGGTGTAGGCTTCTCCTAGATCATTATCAAAGGACCCCAAAAGGGCTAAAACCCTAGGGGGACTAAGAACAACAGATGACGTGGAACAAGCAGGGTGATGAAGAGCAAGGTGAGGCAGAAGAGAACCAAAAAGAGAGCAAGCGAAGAAAGGACTGCAGTGGTGTTAAAACTGTGAAGATGTCACACCCTAAAGATATGAGTGATCCAATCAGAGCTCTATTTTGACTGATTTAAGTGCCATTTCACAGCAGCTGAAAGTTGCAAAGGTAAATAAAGATCATATTGTTTAAATAAGTGCTGCGGGCTTCTTTACACAAGAAACAATCTAAAATGTTAATATTTTTATGTATTTGAGGTCTGAGACGTCTGAGATTTGTGTTCACTTAAATAGCCTGTCTGTGCGTACAGTAGCATTTTATACTTTATAAAATGAGATTCTGGCCAAATGTATTTTACAACATTTTATAATTTTTAGAGGGATTTTTGTTTAATAATATAAAACCTATTTAACTTACATGTTATTTAAGTAACGTATTATATTAATTTATTATTATATGTTGTGGATACTACGAGGTGAGAATTAAGATAATAGTCTCAGTATTGTAAATCGTAAGATGCTTGCTGCCTTTCTGTTGATGTTGGAGTAATTAAAAAAAAAGATGCCGTGGTGTGCGTTACGTGTGTTGAGGACGTCATTCTCCTGCGCCCCTATCCGGGACTTCCTTTGATAGAGCGTTGCACTTCTCCCCATTTACAGTAACAGCACTGCGGTGACTTGTTTCTTTAGTCTTTGATATAAATAAGAATAACTGAGCATGTGCAGCATATGATCTGTTTTCTATTCGTATGACCATGGTCCGACCTCTTACATTGGTGGGTCTTGTGAAAGGCTGGTACAGCGATTGCTCTGATTGGTTCAATACGTGTCCGTACGTCGGGCGTAAGCCAATCCAAATTTACGCTTGCGTTTTATTAGCTGTCCGAGTTTAAACACGCTGCATGTCACCGCTGGTGTGCAGTGCGTGAAACGCATAGTTGCCTGCGTTTTATCAATCGGTGTCTCTATTTGTTATAAAATACGAACATGCCGGAAAACGATCACCAAAATGTCACCATGATCACCTGCACGGCACCTGTAAACATCGCGGTCGTTAAATACTGTAAGTGAGCACTTCCTACAAATCTAAGTACGATGCAAGAGCTAAACAGAAACAATATTCTGTCATAAGTGTTGTTTATACAGAGTAATGCTGCAACTTTAAGACAGTGATTATGTCATCTGTGTGTGAATGTATGCATATGTAGACTAGTTCTAGTATTTGGTAAGACTTAAATGTCGTATTACCAACTGTGTGGGTGTGTGTGTGTGTGTGTGATGAATCAGGGGGGAAACGTGATGAAGATCTCATTCTGCCTATCAATTCATCACTTAGTGTCACTCTGCATCAGGACCAGGTGAATACAATCAATTTGACATCTGCCTCTATGTGTTTAAAGAGCTCTAGGTTAGTTGTTCAGACATTGTGAGATTGCTGACGTGCTTTTTTTTATGACTTCTGTAGCTTAAAACAACCACGACAATTGCATGCAGCAGACATTTCCAGGAAGACCGCATCTGGATTAATGGCAAAGAAGAGGATATTAACCACCCACGACTCCAGTCATGTCTGCGAGAGAGTATGTAGCTGGCTGTCAATAGAGAGTTAGAAATATCTTGGGATGTGTAGTGAGAGATGATGTTTATTATGTCTAATTGTTTTTAAATGTAAAAGTTCGAAGGTTAGCTCGCAAGAGAAGAAATTCTGGCCATCCTGCTTCAGATGTCACCAGCATGTCCCATAAGGTCCATATCTGCTCAGAGAATAACTTTCCCACTGCTGCTGGCCTGGCCTCTTCTGCAGCGGGCTATGCCTGTCTGGGTAAGTGAAAGGAAATGACATTTTGAATGTACCAGGGTTATTTCTTGTTATGTTTGGCTTTTTGAAGTTTGTGGAATTTAGAAAGAATACTCAGTCTGCTCCTTTTGTTCTATTTAAGTGTTTTAAAAGTTACGATTTCATAAAAAAAATTGAGTATTCTGATTAAATTAAACCTAAAAAAAAAATTCATATTGTGATTAAACAAAAATATTTAGTATGATTTCATCTTAAAAAGTCTGTATATTAGGGCGCATATTAAAATGGTTTATCTCAATATGTCCTGCTTTTGGGTGCTATAGTGTACACGCTGTCGCAGTTGTTTGGAGTTGAGGGAGAGCTATCTGTGGTGGCACGGCAGGGCTCTGGCAGTGCCTGCAGGAGTCTGTATGGTGGGTTTGTCCAGTGGAAAATGGGTGAACGTTCAGATGGGAAAGACAGTCTTGCTGAACAAGTGGAGTCTGAGTCGTACTGGCCAGAGCTCAGAGTATTGATCCTAGTGGTAAGTTTGGTATTTAACTTTAATTCTATGAGGACAAGCCCTGTTTATGTCTGCTATTAACGGTTGCATGCATTCTTGTCCGAATTCTGAGTGAACAACCCTTATTTATATAGTTGTGATTTGTTCCCCTAAGTTTTTAATTTATATAGGTAATGGTAAAGGCGTGAGTGGTTTCAGTTGCAGCTTTTGTCTCTGTTTTTCCATCTTAAGCTTAAATTATGTATTAAAGGGGGGTGGCATAGTGTTTTTCCCCCCTTTTTTTTTTAGGTGAAAAGTTGAGAAAGGTCCCTAAGAAAAGTTTTTTGCTCTAAAAAAAATAAGCAATTTTTTATCTTTTCCACAATGTTATTAACCCACTGTCTCAAAATTTAAGGTCGAGAGCCTCCCTTCGGCAGTCTGTGGCGCTCCGCCCACTTCTGTGATTGACAACTACACTCTGTTATGATAATAGTTCAATCATATATACAGAGTATTAAACATTTTTTTAAGCACACTGTGTTTGTGTCACATTCACCCAAACAATCACTTAACTACAATGAATAAAGGTTTTACCACTAAAGGGAGCATATAAATAAATAAATAGCGAACCTCCCAGGAACTCTTTCCCTCTCGTGCATGTTCCCTTGGTAAAGCGCTGCAAGACGTGCCTTAAAGTCGGCCCAGTTACTATCACATATTACGCTATAACAAGGTGTTTTAAAGCATATTGTTCCCTCCCTTTAACCATATGCTAAACCCCTACACTCTATTAAATGTTCACAGTTTTAATCGTACACACAGTGTATTAAACGGTCTTTTAAGCACATTGTGTGTTTATACATACACCCAAACAATCACAATGAATACAGATCTTACCACCACTGCAACACAGCGCTTCTGTCTTGTGCCACATAAAACTGTAAAACTTACAGACTCACTTGTTCCTCCGCTCTGGTCTGTTGCACTGTGTGGACTGCTCGTCTAAACAACAGTGGGCGGAGTCATTGAGTAAAATGTGTCTCTAGGGAAAGGCATTTGAAAACGAATCGGCATCTGTGATATCACAAATCCAGCCACTTCTACTTCATGAATTTCTGGAGAACAGCTCAGTAAACACATTTGTTTGGATGTTTTAAGCTATAAAACTGCTATATAATGTTTTAAGCTAAAAAAAAAGGATGTATTAATGATACCACAACCTCTTATATGTCAAAAGCTTAATGGAAATTTTCATGCCAACCCCCAAGCATATACAGGATTTTACGTCTCTACTGAGCACTTTTTTGCTCTTTTATTTCTATTGCACTCTGTGCTGTATTATAAGAATAATTTGATTGTTGTGAGTCGTGTATCTGAGCTTTTACGTCAGTGTACAGTTTTACTAAAAATCCAAATGCCAAATAGGAAAAATTTACATTTTTTTAAAAATTATTTGAACTATAATTCAAATAAATAATTTTTAGTTGATTTTTTTGATGTGGAGATGTGAATATTTCTCAGGTAAGTGCTGAGCAGAAGTCTGTAGGGAGCACATCTGGAATGCACACTAGTGTAGAGACAAGCCACCTTCTAAAGGTAAAAACCTAATTTCTTTTTTTCCCTATTTTGTAGTTTGTCTGTAATATAATAATCTTTGACAATTTTACATACTTTTTTAACCTGTTATGTGTCACCTATGTTATTTCCTAGTGGAAATTTCATAGTGGAATTTTAATTTAATCATGACAACTGTAAAAATAATGGAAAAGTACAGTATCTCACAGAAGTGAGTACACCCCTCACATTTTTGTAAATATTGTATTATATCTTTTAATGTGACAACACTGAAGAAATGACACTTTGCTACAATGTAAAGTAGTGTGTGTACAGCTTGTATAACAGTATAAATTTGCTGTCCCCTCAAAATAACTCAACACACAGCCATTAATGTCTAAACCGCTGACCACAAAAGTGAGCACAACCCTAATTTTACTAAAAGTAAAAATGTCCAAATTGGGCCAGAAGTGTCAATATTTTGTATGGCCACCATTATTTTCCAGCCTTAACCCTCTTGGGTATGGATTTCACCAGAGCTTCACAGGTTGTCACTGGAGTCTTCTTCCACTTCTCCATGACGACATCAAGGATGTTAGAGACCTTGCGCTCCTCCACCTTCTGTTTGAGGATGCCCCACAGATGCTCAATAGGGTTTAGGTATGGATACCCTCAGCTTCTTTAGCAAGGCATTGGTCGTCTTGGAGGTGCCGGCAGCACTCATGCAGCCCCAGACCATAAGACTCCTACCACCATGCTTGACTGTAGGCAATACACACTTGTCTTTGTACTCCTTACCTAGCTGCTGCCACACATGCTTGACACCATCTGAACCAAGTAAGTTTATCTTGGTCTCATCAGACCACTGGACATGGTTCCAGTAATCCATGTCCTAAGTCTGCTTGTCTTCAGCAAACTGTTTGCAAGCTTTGTTGTGCATTATCTTTAAAAGAGTCTTCCTTCTGGGATGACAGCCATGCAGGCCAATTTGATGGAGTGTGCGGCGTATGGTCTGAGCACTGACAGGCTTACCCCTTCAACCTCTGCAGCAATGCTGGCAGTACTCATACATCTATTTCCCAAACACAACCTCTGAATATGATGGTGAGCATGTGCACTCAACTTCTTTGGTCGACCATGGCGAGGCCTGTTCTAAATGGAGCCTGTCGTGGTTAACCGCTGTATGGTCTTGGCCACCATGCTGCAGGTCATTTTCAGGGTAGTTTTCGCAATCTTCTTATAGCCTGCACCATCTTTATGTTGAGCAACAATTCTTTTTTTCAGATCCTCAGATAGTTCTTTGCCATGAGGTGCCATGTTGAACTTCCAGTGACCAGTATGAGACAGTGAGAGCGATAAAACCAAATTTAACACAACTGCTCCCCATTCACGCGTGAGACCTTGTAACACTAAAGAGTCACATGACACCGAAGAGCGAAAATGGCTCAATTTGGCCCAATTCGATCGAAACCGGTTCTGAAGCAGGTGAAAACCTGGCCGGCAGGAGCCATCTCTGCTCTTCAGGACTGTTTTAAACACACTGACTGGCACATGTTTAGGGAAGCGGCAACTGACGGCGACTCCACCAACTTGGAGGAATATGAGACATCAGTGACCAGCTATGTTAGCAAGTGCATTGATGACGTCACCACCTCAAAGACCATCACCACACGCTCAAACCAGAAGCCGTGGATGACTGCAGAGGTGTGTGCGCTACTGAGAACCCGAGACTCTGCCTTCAGGGCAGGCGACAAAGCGGCCCTAAGAACAGCGAGGGCCAAACTGTCCCGGGCCATCAGAGAAGCAAAGCGCGCACACGCTCAGAAAATCCACAGCCACTTCACGACCAGCAGAGACATGCGGCGCATGTGGCAGGGCATCCAGAGTATCACCAACTACAGGTCGACTCCACCTGCCTGTGACAGTGATGCCTCCCTCCTAGATGCGCTGAATGACTTCTACGCTCTGTTTGAGGCACAAAACGTGCAGACCAACTGGCAGATGTTTTCACAGACATCTTCAACATCTCTCTGAGCAGCACCGTAGTCCCAACGTGCTTCAAGGCCACCACCATCATCCCCGTGCAAAGAAGTCTCCAGTGTCCTGCCTCAACGATTACTGTCCCGTTGCACTTACACCTGTCATCATGAAGTGCTTCGAGAGGCTCGTCTTGAGGCACATTAAGACCCTGCTGCCCCCCTCATTAGACCCCCTGCAATTCGCTTACCGCCCCAACCGCTCAACAGATGACGCCATCAACACCACCCTCCATCTGGCCCTTACCCACCTGGACAATAAAAACACATATGTTCGAATGCTCTTCACTGACTTCAGTTCAGCATTCAACACCATCATTCCTCAGCACCTGACTGAAAAGCTGAACCTGCTGGGCCTGAACGCCTGCCCTCTGCAACTGGAGCCTGGACTTCCTGACTGGGAGACCTCAGTCAGTCCGGATCGGGAACAGCATCTCCAGCACAAACGCACTGAGTACTGGGGCCCCTCAGGGCTGTGTGCTCAGTCCATTGCTGTTCAGTCTGTTGACTTACGGCTGTGTAGCAATGCACTGCTCGAACCACATCATCAAGTTCGCCAATGACACGACCGTGGTGGGTCTCATCAGCAAGAACGATGAGTCAGCATACAGAGAGGAGGTGAAACAGCTAACGGACTGGTGTAGAGCCAACAACCTGTCTCTGAACGTGGACAAAATTAAAGAGATGGTAGTTGACTTCAGAAGAGCACAGAGAGACCACTCTCCGTTAAACATCGGCGGCTCCCCTGTGGAGATCGTAAAGAGCATCAAGTTTCTTGGCGTTCACCTGATGGAGAACCTCACCTGGTCGCTCAACACCACTTCCACAGCAAATAAAGCCCAGCAGCGCCTGTACTTTCTGAGAAGACTGAGGAAAGCACATCTCCCACCCCCCATCCTCACCGTGTTCTACAGAGGGGCAATCGAGAGTATCCTGAGCAGCTGCATCACTGCCTGGTTTGGGAATTGCACCGTCTCGGACCACAAGACCCTGCAGCGGATAATGAGAAGAGCTGAAAAGATCATCGGGGTCTCTCTTCCCTCTATCACAGACATTTACAACTCACGCTGCATCTGCAAAGCCACCAGCATTGTGGATGACCCCTCACACGCACTTTTCACCCTCTTGTCATCTGGTAAACGGTACCGAAGCATTCGGTCCCTCATGACCAGACTTTGCAACAGTTTTTTCCACAGTTTTTGCACTTTGTGCACTTTATGTATATAGGGTTTTTTGTACTGTAGCACCTTGGTCCTGGAGAAACGTTGTTTCGTTTCACTATGTACTTGTATATGGCTGAAATGACAATAAACTCCACTTTGACTTTGACACTTTGACAGCAGTTTAGACATTAAAACACTCGCTACTTTACATTGTAGCAAAGTGTCATTTCTTTAGTGTTATCACATGAAAAGATAGAATAAAATATTTACAAAAAGGGGTATACTTACTTCTGTGAGATACTGTATATGACTTAAGATCAAATGTGTAACAAATTTTCATAACAATTAACAAAAAGAAAAAAATGAATAAAACATATTAGTTACTGTAATTTAAAAAAATACCTATAATAAAAAAAAGTAGGAATAGTTTGTTGAAAATTAGCCCATGATTTACTCACCCTCAAGCCATCCATATCTAAAAAATAATAAAATTGTAGTTTGGATAGTACATTTTCATGTGTATACTCAATTTCTGCTGTGACAGTTATCAGGTTAAGTATACAACAAGTAAACAAGAAATTCACCCATACTGTCTTCCCTAGTATCGTGCAGACGTTGTGGTGACTGGTCGTATGGAAGAGATGATCGGGGCTGTTCGTCAAAGAAACTTTGGTGTGTTTGCGGAGCTGACCATGAAGGACAGTAACCAGTTTCATGCCACTTGTCTAGACACATACCCACCCATATTCTACTTGAACGACATCTCACGCAAGATCATCAGCCTTGTGCACCGCTATAATCAGCACTACGGAGAGACCAGAGTAAGCACTTCTTACAGTGCTACATTTCACAAAAATTCCACTACCAAATAGGCTTCTGTATTAACCAAAAATTCACGTTGGGTATGTCTCAATCAGCTCCATAGGTCGTAAATTAGTATATCGTGTACACGAATTCGGGCACTGGTAAGGGCACTGGTTTTGTTTTTATCCCCATATAACTTCAACAGTCTAACATTATGCTTCAGTGGCACTCATAAGGCTGTGTGATGTAACACGGCCTCAGACGCTACGCAGAGCTGCCCCTAGCCAGCTGTACACAGATGGCCATTGTTTTGACAGCAGCTGTAGTGCCAGGAATGTCTCGTAAGCAAACAGGTTTCACATGTTTTGTTGTTGGATGTAAGACGCAATGGATTAGTTATTAATGAAGGTAATGGTGTCCGATCACTGAGAGAACAATGTGTTTGCTTTCAAATATGAAGCGCGTTTGTCCGGTGACAGTGTACTCTGAGAATAATGTGTTTGGTTTTTAAAGACATGACACAGTTCTTCTTGTGCACTTTATGTGACTCTTTAGCATTAGCTTGCTGAAGCCATAGCGCACAGCATCGCACACACATAAACAGCTCCATGCTCTACTCTCTCCAGAAGGGGGCGGAGACCAGCAGTTAGTTCACAGGGACACACACCAAAAACTACGCATACCTAATGAGCCTAAAAATTTACATTTAGAGCATGGTATAATATATGATATGCGGTGTATTTTGAGCTGAAACTTCACAAACAAATTCTGTGGACCCCTAGGACTATTACTAAAATTACTTCTATTACTTATTTACCATACTTAAAAATGTTTGATTTCAAGCAATGTTAGAAGTTTTATTTAAATTGTAAACCTTATTTTGACCATTTTGTAAAACTTAAAACAGATGGGAACTGGATCAGTAAAAGACTTAGTTGACTCATGTCAAGTAAATGTGTCCTTGGCTTAATTTGCTGTTGTGCAATATGATGATTTTATACAAGTATAAGTACTTATACAAGTATCAGTTAGTGCTGGGTGGATGTTTTAGGTTATAAAAAAAGTTCAAGCTGAATTTAAAACTTTACCCCCCTTTATTCATTCCAGGTCATTCCACCTATCACCTATCAATGTTACTAAATGTTAAGGCACATCAGCCTTAATTTACAGACCCATAGTTTGTCTGTAAATATGCACATTTAGTTTGTTACCCAGACAGAGACTGCACGCTGCAAAAATAAGAAAGTAAAATAGCCAAAATCGCTGCATATAGCTGCTTATTAACATAGTTGTATGATAATTTTGTCAGACTGATAGAAATCAGCAGTTTAGTAAAAGTGACTCCTGTTTAACACGTAGTACTAAAGGTGACCTATTATGCCCCTTTTTACAAGATGTAATGTTAAATGATTTAGGAGACATAAACAAATATTATTGGGGCGCATTCCCTTGAGCGACTCGGATGTCAGAAGTAAATAAAGTATGTATGAATACATACAATAACAAAACACCTTGTTTGTTTATGAGATCCTGTTTGAACCTGGTAAGATCCTTTTTGTCGGTCGGATCACAAGTAAACAACATTAAATACAGGTGTAAATGGGGTCTAACACGTTTTGAGCTTGCCCACTTTCGACCACTTCCAGAGGTAGTCAAAAACGCATTCGACCTAATTGCTTTTGCAGGGGTCATTAAACCATATATTTTTGAGCCTGAATCTGATGATGAAAATGAACCACCCGTCCCTTGACAAAGAATGTAGCAGCCAGTCTTAACATGGTAAGAATTAAAATATTATGACTGACTTACGTTTCACTTAGGTTTGAAGTTGAAAACGGTTGAGGTTTTATGAGGATTAAAAAGAAAAGGACTAGACTTTATCACAATAGGGTGGTTATATACACACACTACCAACACACTTTAAACTTTCCATAATAGTTCTGCTTTATAGGTTGTGTAACCACTCCATAGTCACTGTACATATATATATTTTTTTGTTCATAGACATAAAATGTAAATGGGAAGAACGTTATTAGGCATTCAATCGCACTCGCACAGTGTTCGGCTGTTCAGCACAGAAATTAAAACTTGCTGCTTTCGGTTATGTTTTTCTATCATCTCCGTTTATGTTCGTATGTAAATAGCTTGTTCTTATTTCGTCCATTAGATTGAAAGATCTGAAAAAGCCTACATATTTATTAGTTTATAACCCCTCCCCTTGTAGAAATCAGGACAGAAGTTGTCGAAAAGGACAAAAAAGACTGATTTAAATGCCAGCTGTTGACAGGTATGCGTCTCTTTTTTCCACTTGTGATCCGATCGACAAAAACGCATCTTAATACCAAGTGTAAACAGGGTCTGAGACATTTGTTGCTACAGCTGATCTTGCGTAAAAACAATAGCGAACCGTTTACTTGCTTGGGGCGGGAACTATACAATGTCTATCAGCAGTTGTGGGTGGGGTTTGTGCACAGAAAATCCCAACAAACGGTTGAGGTTTTATGAGGATTAAAAAGAAAAGGACTGGATGGGTGGTTATATACACATAACTAACTACAACACTACCAACACACATTTTTTTAAACAACATATAAAAGTAAACTTTCCATAATACTTCTGCTTTATACGTTGTGTCACCATTCCATAAGCACTACTTATTTTCTGTAAATGGGAAGAACGTTATTGGGCATTGAACGATAACAGGTGCAAATTCAGACTACATTAATATCTGAAGTAATATATTGTTTTGTAGCAATAGCTTTTTCGTGCCCAACATATTTTGTGTGTCACATATAGAAGCCAATACCTCAAGGTTATTGTATGTTTTAGTTTATCAAAGCTACTTACATGTCTTTCAACAAAATTAATGTAATTTTGCCTATAATGCTTTATGATTTGTGAAAAGTACTTGCCTTTGGATAAGCCAGTTAGGTGCATTATATAGAATTCATTATGCCTGATTTACTTAACGGGGCAACTTGGCGTGAGAGCGCAATTCCAAAAGAGCGCCAATGGGAGTGGAAATATCTGCGGGTGATTTACTATAAAAGAGCACATTGAAGAATACAAACGCTGCATCTCATTTCTTTAATGATCAACGCAATACTAGCACAAATTAGCATAGGGTAACAGACAGAGCTGATGTTAGATACGTGTACAAATGCATATGCAATAAGGTCAGTCACAAAATCAACTATGCCACACATCTTCAGCGCTAATTATTCACTGCACGTCCTTAGTAAATCCTGACTTAACGCCAAAATGATGGTTTGCGCTGGCACAAGCTGTTAGTAAATCTGGCCTTTAGTCTGTCCCAATGCTGTTCTACATTTTTTTTATTTAAGTGTATATTTTGCTGTGTTTCTCAGGTGGCTTATACCTTTGATGCAGGTCCTAATGCTGTGATATATACTCTGCAAGAGCACTTGCCTGAGTTTGTACAGGTGGTACGCCATTTCTTTCCCCCAGAAGTCAATGACAGAGAGTAAGTTACAGATATTAGAAATTCTGTTTAGTTATTATTTGAATTACTTTTAGTAGCACAATAGTGTATAAACTATTTCTGAAGCTGTTGGCTATGTGTACGTCTCATTTTTTTACAGGTTTCTAAAGGGTCTTCCTGTAAATTCAGTTCCACTTTCTGAGAAGCTAAAGAGAGATATTAACATGGAGCCCACAGCCAAGGGCATTCGCTATATAATTAGCACTAAGGTACATTTCTGAAAGCTAAGGTATTATTTGGTATAGTATGATTATTTTATTGTCATTAAAAGTAATGATAATGAAAGTTTTTAGGGACAACACGTAATATTTTTAAATGTTACTTGTCTTGGTAAAGATTTAGGATGCATGGTTTTCCTAAAAGGTTTGTTTTATATTATTTTTATATCTGTTTTTATATATATATGTTTTTAGGCTGGTCCTGGACCCTGTGTGGTGGAGGATCCAGATCTTTATTTGTTGGATGCTAATGGGTTGCCCAAGAAGATTGCATGAGAAACAGATCATCAATGGTGTAATTAAGCACTACATATTTTTTTTAATATATTTCTGAATATATTAAGACTTTATATACATTTCTTATATTGTGTAAAAAACATGTCAATTTCAGTTATTAAAGGATAAAATGCATGATTCCATATTGTTTTGTTAATCCTTTAAGTCGGGTCAAGTCAGATTTATTTCTTATTGCACTTTTTATATTGTTGCAAAAGTGATTGGTAAACGAGTCCAGGCCGTTACTAGGGCAATTTGGGCCTACCTATGGACCCTACTTATTTAATAATTTTTAAACCGCTTATATCCTATTCTAAATGTAAAATAACCATTTCATTCTGTATATTCTGTTTTATAACATTTTGATGGTGGAATGAATTTAAGTGACATAGTTACAGCAATTTTGTTAATTATAACTTTAATTATACCTGGAAAATGAGAACAGACGACATTACAAAATCAATTATACAAATAGTATAATGGACTAAAGACAAAAGGCCATTAATATGGAATGTAATAATAGTACTATTATAATAAGATGGCTAAGGTACTTTTTTTAAATAAACCTAACTAAGTTTTTATGAAACTAGGCATTAGGTTACTCTACTTAGGTTGTGTTTATGACCTTTTCATAAAAACTTCCTGTTGCTTTTATCATGTTTTATCAACATGTTTTACTTTATTGGAAAATTCTCTAGAAGCACAATTTACAAAAAAATTAAAATCTTTAGTGTGAAATCTTACTGTGTTATCACTAAGCCAAATCTGCCCAAAACCACAATTTTCTTTTACATATTACCCAAGGAACTATTTTTATTTCTCATTGTTGAGCTTAATATAGAATTCCATATGTTTCTGTAACCTAACAGTTGGTCAAAAACTTGCAGCGAACCTAAAGGAGGTTGCACACCGGACATGAAAGCACTGTGAAGCGCAAATCTGCATGGATTATTCATGTGCATGCGACTGCTTCAGCACATGCGGTGGTGCTGATATAATAAACAACTTTAAGCGCTAATGCGCTGTTATAATATAATGATAATAAATATAATTTATTTATTGCTTATAAATAAACATATACACACGTACACATGCAACATTAATGTTAAATTGCTTAAATAACAGCCCACTGGCGAATGGCTGTTATTGGAGATTCTTCTGTTACTCTGCTTTGATCATTCACTTCATGTAGTGCTAACCAGGTGCTTCCTGTTACACCCGTTAGTGCAGAAGGCTGCTTGATGACCACGCCCACAACGTCAGGATCTATTTTGGCTTTTAATCCAAGTTACATTCTGTTCTTTGGGGAGTACGTGGAAGTTCACAATTGTTCAGGGATTGTCTGTTGTTGTCACAGTTTGGACGGTAAGCATTCAGTGGTTCTCCCTCAGCAGTGACTGGCTTCTGTTTATCAGCTGGTAGAACTGAGGTGGCCTTTGATTTCTCTGTTCCTAGAAAAATGGCAAGAGAGTGTGTGTACCTCCTAAAACTGGATCTGAGGTCACAGATCTGGGCAGTTTCCAAGTCTGGAAACATGTGACCCGCAAGGAGCATACATGGAGCCCAAACCGACAAAGCGCTTTCACATCTCCACTACGAATGTTTGGTCCATCCATGAGATCTGCTATGCCTTATAAGGCTAATTGGTGGGGTTTAGCCATACATTTTGGTAAGTGTTCTCATGGTATAGGTAAAGGGAAGCCTTGAATTACTGTATCAGTCTGACACAAGAAGTGCTTCCTTCAGCTTTAGGACTAGGATCTAAAATACAAAGTGCTTCGTTGCATCCTCTGGCAGAATGTTCTCAGTCTTGAGAATTCTCTAGGATCAGGAGATGAGGTCTTTCGATGATTGAGTATCATCAGCACAGCAGTGAAAACGAACTCTTGTGTCTCTTTATCATAGCTCTTACAGGTAGCATGAGAGGCCATTGTTAATGGATGTCAGTGGATGAATAAACTGCTTTTGTGAGTGTAGTATTATCTGATATTGTCTAAAGAAAAGAAAATATTCATTTCTTTGAATTTTATGCTTAACCAGTAAAATAGGACTTTAAATGTAATTACTATTATGATGCATGTATGCCAATGATGCTGAAATAAAGCATTTCAGTGAATAAAGGGTAATAAATAATTTAATTATAAATATTGTAGTATGTTTCATGAAAATTAATGTTCTTTTTTCCAAGTTCTCCAATTAAATTTGAATTGCAATGACTATCATGACCGCTGTATCTGCATAATAATAATGATGTAACTCTTTTATAAATAAACGGTAAATATAAAGATTTTTTAAATAAATAATTGAGTTTCAACAGTTGCAAATACATTTTTTTGTGAATAATGTTTTCTATCCCCAGTTACATTTTAATTAACCGATAATAACCTTAAATTGTGTCAAGAAACTGACTGGACTAACGCCCCTTTCCAGATGTTTACTTCAGGGTTTGAGATGGGCAATATCCGAAATCCGAGTTGTCTTTGACTGGTAAATCTCTAAACTTTCGCCTCTAATGCCGTTATTAATTGGCTGAGGTTCCTCGCGTGATTTAAGTGGACCATTGTGATTTTCCAATAACGGAGCATGGATGTTTAATATCATTCTAGTATTAGAATAGCTCTATGTTTAACCATAAGCGGGGCTCGTTCTTCTGTGTCATTTAAACCAAAGTCCGTTTACGGAAGTCGGTGCACTCCGCCGCCATGTTTGCAACGCCTCCGGATAGGACATGCAAGACAACAGTCCCATCTACTATAATGGGGGATGACAGATATTTCTACAATCGAAATTCTAAAATCGCAATTAAATAACATTTCCGAGCAACAATTAAACCTGACATTATTGTGCCATAACTTTTGTTTCTTAGTTCAAATTGCGCAAAAAGCAAATTTTTGGAGATCGCTTCAGCTACTGCGCATGCGCACAGATTGGCAAGCGCCTTACGAGCCTGCGTAGGCAGCCCCTCCCCAGAGAAACGTCAGTCTTTGTCGATTGGTTAATTTTACTGGTAGGCGGAAATTCTGTCGCTAGTATATGGCGCAGAGCTGCTCTATAGCTCTGGTGTGGCGTTGCAATCTGCCCTGTATAGGAACGGCAGTGGCGCATCTTGTTAATATTAAGTATCTTTGTTTAACCTGTGCTGTGTGTTTTATACAACTCGGATTTAAGATATTTCGCACCTCAGACACTGAAGTAACCTCTGGATTTAAACATTAAAAGCATTTAGTAACATTATTGTGATTTAGTGACCTTAAAAGATTTATTGTCACTTATGTGAATTATTGACATTATTGATTTAGCAACAGCCAGACAATACTTCTGGGTTTAGGTGGAAACATCCCAAATCTAAGGTGTCTGGAACGCAGCATTGGCAGCGCAAAGTGCACCCAAGAGAGGTTGGGTTTGTTATACGCCGGTAACGCCCACTTTTCCTTTGCCTTTTAAAAGTTGATTGTGTGTTGAAGTGTGTGTGAGTTTGAGCATTCGGGTGTTTTGTTGTCTTGTGTCTGTGATCATGGGGAAGATTGAGTGGGCGATGTGGGCCAACGAACAGGCTTTGGCTGCTGGTCTCAGTAAGAGCTCAAATACTTCTTATCTTTCTAGATCTGCTTTATTTTCATTTTACGTATACGTTTAACGAGGTGTACTTTAGAGTACACGTTAATGTTTTTACCTGACAAATGAATATAGTTGAATGTGGTGCAATGAATGAATTTACATTTAAGAATAAAGACTCATAAAGTTTCTGTTTTGTTGTAAAGGGGTAGTTACGTGAACATCGACGTTATTAATTGTTGTTAAAGAGTGTTAATACAACTACAATTGTTTATTGTCTGTTAATGTTAGTTCATATTGCAACAACTAATATTAATAAATTAATAAATGTTGTTAACCCTAATAAATGCTGTTGAACTATTGCTTATTGTTAGTTTATGTTAAATAATGTAGTTAACTCATGGTAACAAATAAAACGCAGAATATGGAATAAGAAATTTAAGAAATAAATGTATTTATTGGTCTTTTCATAACGGTGTACAAAAAAATCCAAAAACATGGGATTTGCTTTTCCAAATTGTAATTTAGTGTTTTTTAATTGTAATTTCATGTTGTACTAATGTTATATTACTCTAGACAGTTGATCAACATAATTTTGGCTGCTGCTTAAATAGAATAATGTGTTAACATACTCTAAATGTTTATTTTTATTTAAAATAGCATTGTATAGCAGTTATTTCAGGGTTTTTGTAATAATGAGGATGACTCTTTCCTTTAGTTTATCTGACTGGAGGTGTAGTCGGAGTGGCCGGTCAGTTCAGAGGCTGGCAGTTTGCAGCATTTGGCATGTATCCTTTAGCCTCTAAATGTTAATTGAATAATGTTTTGATATGTTCTTATCTTTAGCAGACTTGACCCATATATTTCTGTCATTCCCATCATGGCTTTGTTTAATCTTTCAATGGATAAAATGGCAGTTGAAGTTCCAAGGATATTTCTTGTGTACACGTGTATATCTTTAACAGTGACAGTGCTGCAGGTGTGTTTGTGTGTTTGCTAGAATATCCCCGGAGTAAACGGAGAAAAGGCACCAGTGTTGAGAGGACGTGAGTGTTTCTGTCCTCATTTGAAACTGTAACTAGTTACAGGAAACATGCGTTGGTGATTCAACACACGTATAATAATACTATAAAAAACACAATAATTTGTTTAGTGAATACTTCCTTGTGTGGTTACACCCATACATTTCTCATGTGAAGAGTTTCTGTTCCATTTTAGTGGCCAGTACTGCTTTACAGTGTGTGTAAAGACTTTTGGGCATCTGACCAGAAACTATTACATCAGAGCATTACTGCATGCTGCGTAAGTGACATTTACACCTGTTGCATCCAGTGCCAGTGTTGACATATTTGTCCTTATCTCTTTTAATGTACAACTGTTATTGTAACTGTGTAATACAGCATGTTGTGTGTGTGCTACCCTATAGGCTGTGTGTTCCTGGAGGTTTCATGTTAGCCACAGTTTTGGGATGTGTGTGTCTAGGAATTGCTAGTTTAATCTACCTTTCGGTGAGTTTAAGCATAATTCACCACCTATCAGTCATGAAACATGTATGACAGAATGTAAAAGAATATTTTTGCTTCATGTGTAGTTACTTCCCTCTATAAAATCCCCCTTTTCACTTCTGCAGTTCCAAATTACACTATTGAAGCAATAGCTTAGCCACATCTAAATGAACATTTACTCACCGTCATGTCACTCCAACTCTTTCTGTCTTGCATGTAATACAAAAGGAGATGCTTAGCAGAATGTTTACTCTTATCATTTCAATACAATGAAAGCATACAGTGTGGTCAACAACTTGAGTAAATATCACAGAAGATAAATACATTTTTGATTTGTTTTTCACATTTTACACACACAGTGCTCCAATTATCCTAAACATAGTAAAATGGAATATATCACTGTATTAGACACAGCTCATCACTTGGTGTCTTACCATAGCTGTTGTGGGGATCAGTTTTCACTTTACATTCAGGTTTTGATTAAATATATGCCTTTAAAATTTGGCTTTACAGGCAGCTATCCATGGAGAGCATTGGGAACCCATACTGCATAAAAAGGAGCTGTCAAAGCGCATTGGGGAGAGTATTAAGGAACCTCCCCAGAACCCTCCACCACGACCTCCTCCAGAACACCGCAGGAAGAAAGCAGATAACCTAGAGACTGCTGCATATGATAATCCCATGACAGTGACTGTTAGTGAGTAAGGACTGAATATGGATGTGAATATGGTTTACTTACAAACCCGGCTTAGGAAACAGCCTATGCATATCAATATAAAAGTTGTCCTTTATGATTTTTTGATCTGTAAAAGTACAACAGAACAGAAAGAGAGAATTGATAAACCCTGATTTTATCAATTACTGTTAATTCAATATTTACTTTTTGTAAACATTGTTTTTATATTTTAGTTACTTGTAAAATAAAGGTTTTCAACACTTTCATCTTAATGTTTAGCCAAATAGTATGTCTGTTATGACAGAAAATATGAGCACATTTTATCTATTATCTAAAATAATCATTGTGCTGTCTGTTTATTAGAAAAGTTCTATGCAGTTAACAAAGTTAACACTGAGTATTTGTATTTGCCTCAAGATATTATATATGTACATGTTATAAACTGTGTAAATGTACCTCATGTCATTTGTCAAAGCATACAATGTATTCACGTTTACAGTATTTAAAAAAATACTATATAATTTTCATTTGCTATGTTTTCTTTCCTCTTTTTTTCTGCATGGTTATTTTAGATACAATTTCAAAATGGGGGAAATCTTTCTTCCTATATGTACAAGGTCCATATTTATAATCAAAAGGAAGTAACTGATGATCATGGTAACAGCCGAAACTGTTGAGACAGATGCTTTCATAATCCTTTGTTACTCAACAAGGAACAAGAAGTTCACATTACACAAAGACACAAGCACAATGAGCCTGTTGAAAGAAAATAAATGGATGAATGGTCCTGTTAATGTTTATGAGGTGTATCTGTAGCCTACTAATACTCTGTACTAATAGTTTTGAGATAAGCTTGATCTACATTCAGCTGTTATATGGTTATGTCAATATTTCATTAAATTAAAGAAAACCACACCAATAGTAAACAGGAACTTCTATTAAGATTCTCGGAATAGACCATTTTTGCGCCGACGTCACACTTAGGTCACGGCACTAGCTGGAGGCAAAACAAAAGGAAAACTGGAGGCAGCCAAAACAAACAAAAAAGCACAGAGTCTTCTACACAAAAAGTGCAAAGTTTTGTCTTGTTTGGTGCCAGAATCGACGGAGTACAGGCTCCAATTTGTAATTGTATTGCATATTAATCGCTGCCATTGGCAGAAAAAAAACCGACGACAGTTGTGGTTAAACGCAATAAAACGATATAAAAACGCAATAAAATCCTTACGTTTGCAGTTCATATTAGGCAAGATTTAATAAAGTATTGTCCTTGTTGATATGCTTTGTTGATTACTCATGCATACCCACTTAAAAATTGGGCAGTTGACTGATTTCTCACGTAACGCTAACTTTTAAGATCATAAGATAGCTGCCGTCGTTCATCGTACTAAGGATATATACGGCCTCCATTTATCTTTACTATACACACTCGGTTTCTCTATCAGATAGGTGTAGATGTCATGCCTCTCAATTGGAGGTAATCTGTTAATCACCCATCTATTGAGTAAGACTGTACGGGTCTGCCAGTCAGGTTCCACCCATTATTAAAGTTTTAAACTGTCTAAAGTTATTAAACTTTCTCAAGTAACATTCACGATGCCGGTGTCCGAACACCCCGGACAGTGAGTGAACGTATCAGATAAAATCTAATTTTGTTCAGTCATTGTTTAAAAACAAAGTTTGACAAGCTAACGTTAACAAAGCAGTCTGGGGAATCTTTCTGCCTCCACCTAAGCTCCGCCTACAAAAAAAGTTACAATGTTTACTAATGCTGCGATCCAGATACCTAGAATTTAATATTTTTTCCACCTCAACCCGAAAATGATATTCGTAATGGCGCTCTTTCATTGTTGCTAAATACTTCAAAAGTTTTAATGTTAATAAATCATTAACAACATTGATGTTTAAAGTTACTGAAATCTTTTAAATGATACTAAATACAGAGGTTACCGCCGGGATTGACGTCAAGAATACTCTAAATCCAAGTATGGAATGCAGCATAACTGAAAACTGGTCTATACGTCTTTCGACATAATTATGCTCACATAAGGAAGTTAACGTGACACTTCTCGACGATACGGAAATCATAAGCGGCCATCTATTGTTATTTTTTCTTGTATTGTTTTCTCATAATCTTAACTTCATTTTCTCGTGATCTCGAGATAACAAAGTTGTTTTCTCGTCATCTCGACTTAATATTCTCGTTATCTCGACATAACAAAACTTGTTTTCTTGTGATCTCGGCTTAATTTTCTAGTTCTGTGTTTTCTAGTGTAGAAACGTGTATATTATAATTTAGATATGGTCCCTAAATTCAGGAACATCCAGTCCAGCTTTATTTATAAGTCTATTGTGGACAATTATTAGCAACACTTGCTGTGAAAAAACAAACCTCTTATCTCTCCTCTACATGTACTTATTTAGCACTGCAAAACATTGTAAACTTAGGAAAGCACTTCTTTGTACTATTGTTGCCTCTTTTGATGTGTCGCTTAATTGTCTCCTAATATTTGTAAGTCGTTTTGGATAAAAGCATCAGCTCAAGGCCTAAATGTAAATGTGATAGCTCAGCTGACAATAAGCTGTGTCGTCAGCAAGTCATTTCCCATTATTCTTTTGATCAGCGCAGTTGACAGTGAAGTCAAGCGTTAGTGCTACATAGGCATATGAATTGTCCGGACGCCTTTTCCAAATATTTTAAAAGTTTACCAGCAGAAGACCGAATGTCTTACACCTGGTTCACACATAGGCTACTCTGTTTACAGTGCAGTACATATACAGTACATATGCTGACACGACACACGCTGTATGTGCTTTATAATTACAAGTTTGCAGAATGCTACTGTATGAAAGTTCGGTTTGTCTGCTTCTGATGCCACAGTTGGCTTCTACTGATTTCGCCATGATCAGCGTTATCGTTATCATGCGATGCACTCAGACACTCTTCTTATGTTCAGTTATTAACCTATCCCTCTGCTACCTGAGTAAACAACACCCACTAGTTAACATATAATTTGCATAGAAGTTGGCTTTGAAAATAAAAATGAAAACAGTGAAATAAAAAAGAAATGTAAAAGCAAAATTTACATTTTAATTTGAATTATGTCAATATTATTGCATGAACACTAATAAAAATCTTTGTAAAAAAAATATTTGCAGTTTCTTTTTCACATTTGCCTTTTCATTTTAATATTGGCAGTCTTGCCTCCAGATGTCAGTGAAAATGAAATGTCAAATCACCAATTGCATATAATTTTTCAATTTGACAGAGAGGGTGCGCTGTTACTGTAAAAATATAAATGAAAATGAAATTATTTCATTTTTTTCTATTTTATATTACACATATTTTGCGCACAGTTTTCTAAAATGAAATACTTAATCTGGTTTTAATTTTAAATTTCATCACTTAATTTATTTATTTAAATTTGGCAGGATTTACCTTCCATACTACTGATCCGCAGCTTGTGTGTGCCACAAATTCAACAGTTGTCACGTATCAGTTCTGTGGAGAATCCTCTTTTAGAAATCTAATATATTGCCATATATGAACATGTGTGTTTTAAATATATTGCAATATGTCAGATTTCTGCCACACAATATAACACTTGTGTAGTGTATTTTACTTATAAAAGTTTAATTTTAGATATAATTTTGACTGGTTAAGTTGCAAGTCCTGATAGGTGTTTTCCCTTTTCTTGCTTACAGTATATTCCATATAAAAATATACTTTTATATATAATTTTGATTGAATCATTGTTTTTGCAACATATCCGGTGTTTGGCTTTTTCTGGTTTCATTCCGTAATAAAAATAATACGATGACTGTGCACGCTCTTTTTTCCCTTTAATTATGCCAATAAATCATAACAAGTACTAACATTGAGAACAATGTAGAGAAATAGACTTAACACAAATTGTCATCATACATGGAGGAGAAAATAAATAAATAACAATAGAGAATAACATAACATAACATAAGCCAGAGGGGGTAATTATATAAGATTAAACATAGAGAGCAATATTTGACTTTTGAGAGATTTTTTGTTTTTGATGCCCATCAAGGACAAAACATAGGCATTATAATCAACCCACAAAAATGCTAATAGTAGATCTTTACCTAAAAAATTGCATTTGTGAATAAAAACATTACCAAGTATAATAAAGACATTAAAAATATATTGAATAGAGTTAAGATTATGATAAAACAAAATAATATCAAAAGTTTCAATATTTTGCATATTTTTACTAAGTATGCTGTTACATGGATAACATGTGTGTAGTAGTAATGTTATTTCTTTTATCTTGTTTGTTAATGTATATTTGTGTGGAAAAGACCAGAGAACATTCCAGTTCACATTGTAAAATGCCATCCATTTAAAAGAAGATTTTTAAAGATTTTAAAAGAAGAACTTTCTATGCTTAGCGCACTCAGTGTCTGACTCACTTCTTTCATTGCACTTTGTAATGTATGTACTATTGGGTATCATAGTTTTGTGATAAGCCTGCCCTCTAGTGGTTACCCAATGTAATGACGTATGGGAAATCAATCAGTTAACAGTTCAGTAAAATAACGTGAGTTAGCACAGCAGACAATTGTGTCGTGTTATCATTCATCTACCAGCATACACAACACACTTCTTCAAGTAAACTTTATTTTGTGTACTGAGGGTATAGAGGCCGGTTTTAGACAAGCCTACATGCTGTCATAATCTAGTTGTGATTCACCCATGCACACATTCCAATTAGGAAGAAATATCAATGTGCATATATTCATTTATTCGTTTTAACATGTGAATACACACTGCGTATGATTTAAAAAAAAAAGAAACAACATTCTGAAAAATAAAAATAATGTCCGGGTCGCATTGCTCCGCCCACTTTGAAACATACACTTCCGGGAATGTGAACGCGCTTCCTGATGACCACAACTGAATAATTATGTATTACTTCTGATCACATTATTTACTGATCATCTAAAGACAGACTGATCATGTCGAGTCGCGCTCTGCGTAGGTTAAAGGGTGAACAGCGCGCACAGGCTGCGTTACAGGAGCTCGAGCTGTCAGATGAAGACCGCGTGAAAAACGACACACATACGCCGAAGAACATCAGTAACATATTTGAGCTGGTAACATTAAAAATGTCACTGTACTGTAAGAGTTCTTACTGTATCACTATAGTACTCAATGATTAAATCGTATTTACACGGTGCTTAAAAGGGTTAGGGTTACGTGGTAATATCCTTTTAAACTTGGTACTAGCCCATGGTGATACCATGGTACTTGGTGATCTGTTTTGAATGCTTTTGTCAAAGATTAGAGTGTTTAAGACTTAAGACTTATGGTTTTGTTGACAATTTTTTTTTAACATATTTTAATCAATAAAGGGAAGTGTATATTTTAGACGATGATACACTAGTCACGATTACTTTTTCCTTTTAGTTTTCACTGAGTTCTTCCTTTTGTGTTTTGCCATTTTTTACTTTTTATGTTTTTCATTGTTTATTTTATTGATCATCAGCTATGCCAAAAAATTAAAACATTGTATTTAGTCTTTTAAAAAATATGGACTTATGCTAAATAAATTTAGGCTATATATGTGTAGTGTGGATATACTGGAAATGTAATGTCCAGATGCTCTCTTTCAGATTGGTGATGCAGATGGAGGTCCATCAGAAGAGGAGACGCCGGAGAGAGGAAATGAAGGCGCACAGCTGAAGAAAGACATTGTAAAGGTTTGAGGAACCTTTATTAATCATCATAAATCTCAATCAAGAGCATTTAACCAGTGTGGCTTTAATGTTGCATTATGTTTTAACTTAATAATGTCAACGTTTCTGTTGTTTCAGAATGAGAGATCCAACAAAAAGAAAAAGAAGAAGAAAAAGGCTCTCACTGAGAATGGAAAGGTGAGATTGATGAACGATTTCTATAGACTTCTTCGGCGTCGCATCATCGCTGCAAGCCACGCCCCAAATTGAGCCAGCGTGGGGGCAAACAATAAATTTTCCTGCGTAGAATCACTTCTGCCGCTCGACAGAGCAAAATTGTATAGAAAAAGTGAGCCGTATTGGGTCGGATTGTCCATACAGTATCTGTGACTGGACAAACGACCCAACGGAATAGCCACAGCTGTTTCCTGACATTTTTTGTCATCGTGCCCCAAAAGATGGAAAATATTAGGTGTGTTTGACTTCATTATGCGCTGCACAAATGACTGATTATTAAATCTGACTATAAAATCAGTATCCCAGGGTCATCCAACAGCCTATATTGTTATGCCATCAAAGCTATAAGGTAATACGTCTCAGTATTTATAATGATCCATGCAGAGTTTTGACTGTTGCAGCGGCGTAATTCTGTGCTGTTATATTCGACGATGTGTATCACACAGGAATTTTAGACATTACATGACAAAACAATAGACATGACAATGAAACCTTTTATTTTAAACCATTGTACATTTTACTTTGCTTACAAAACCCTAACCCTAACATGAACAAAATTAAATTATTATTTTGTCAAAGTTCTATATTCATTAAACAAAAGTAACACGTAAAAATATCATATATTACGTTTTGCCTTACTAGTCGTAATATATATTTTAAAACAATAAACATAAATAGAGAGAAATGACACTTGCAAAAACAACCTTGAAGCTTTTCAAATTTCTGTAAATGGCATCATTACTTATTTTACATTCTTTATTTTGCTTACTTTTGCATTATGTTATATAGTTGTTTATTTTCTTTTATGCATACATGTTCATTTTATGATTATGGTGCTGTTTCTTCTTCTTTTTACATTTACATTTACATTTACATTTAGGCATTTAGCTAACGCTTTTATCCAAAGCGACTTACAAATATTAGGAGACAATGAAGCGATACATCAAAAGCGGCAGCAATAGTACAAAGAAGGGCTTTAGTAAGTTTACAATGTTGTGCAGTGCTAGATAAATACCTGTAGAGGAAGGAAAAGTTTTTTTTTTTTTTTATGCTGTTAGGTGTTCGTGGAAAAGGTGCGTTTTTAGTAGTTTTTTAAAGGAGGTGAGGGATGTGGCAGACCGGATTGCGTTAGGGAGATTATTCCACAAGCCGGGAACAGAGAAGGAGAAAGAGCGAGAGAGAGATTTAGCGCCTTTCTGTGATGGTACCACCAGTCGGCGCTCATTGGTTGAGCGTGAGGGTTCTGGATGGGTTGTATGTATGTAGAAGCCGAGTTGAAGTATGAGGGTGCGGAGTTTGTGATGGTTTTAAAGGCCAGCATTAATGATTTGAATTTAATGCGGGCCGCCACCGGTAGCCAATGGAGAGAGATGAGGAGTGGCGTGACATGTGCTCTTTTGGGTTCCTGGAAGACAAGTCTTGCTGCAGCGTTCTGTATCATCTGCAGTGGTTTGATTGATCGTGCAGGAAGACCAGCCAGAAGAGCATTGCAATAGTCCAGTCTGGAGATTACCATGGCTTGGACAAGCAGTTGGGCAGCGTGCTCTGTGAGATATGGCCTGATCTTCCTGATGTTGTAGAGTGCATATCTACAAGACCGTGATATCCTTGAGATGTGTTCGGTAAAGGACAGCTGGTCGTTGAAGATTACACCAAGGTTTCTAACTGATTTAGATGGTGTAATGGTTATGTTGCCAATTTGAATTGTGAGGTTGTGTTGCAATGCCGGTCTGGCCGGAAGTACCAGGAGTTCAGTTTTGGCAAGGTTTAGCTGAAGGTGGTGTTTAGTCATCCAAGATGAGATGTCATTCAGGCAGGCTGCAATGCAAGACGCTATTGTGGGGTCATCTGGCTGGAAGGAGAAGAAAATCTGGGTGTCATCAGCATAGCAGTGGTAGTCAAAGCCATGTGATTGAATGATGGGACCCAGGGATGTTGTGTAGATGGAGAAGAGGAGTGGTGCAAGAACAGATCCCTGAGGAACGCCAGTGGCCAAGGGATGGGCTTTAGACAGCTCCCCATTCCATGACACCCTGAAGGACCTGTCTGAGAGGTAGGATTTAAACCATTGAAGTGGGGTACCTGTGATCCCTAGCGATGAGAGGGGTTTTTTTTTGTACTTATCTTTAAAAAGAGAGGATTGTTCACTCATTTTGTGAACCCATCTCACACTTTCTTCTCCTTGCCGGTGTGTAATACGCCACAACACCGGCTCCGCCGTATATAAAAACTTATATAAAAACTTAAATTCCGGATTTTTTAAAAGTTATTAGAGGTGCAGAACGCCACATGGCTACTCGACATTGCATCAATTGTAATCATTACAAAAACTAAAGAATAAGCACCTAACACGGTCTATGCATTTTAAATCATGAATTGTTTTCCCCCACGACATTAACAGATATGATGTTTTTGTGAGTGTTCCCAGTAATGCCGAAGAAGTGGAGGCAAGCAGACAGTCAGAGCTGTGGTGTAGTGCTTAATACACATGTTGAGCTGTGGTGCATAATGGAAGAGGGTGTTTGAATTCAGCATGTGTAATTCCACTCATAAACTCTCCACTGTTCTTCACTGTATAACTTATTTTTATCTCTTGTTTGTGATTTCCAGGAGGCAACAGTTGCAGGAGATGATATTGATGTTTTTTTAGGGACCCAAGAGAAGAACAAAGGTCTGTCACATCAGAACGCAGACAGCAGCATGTCTGAAAACAGACCTCTGCTGTATGTGGAACACAGGTAAGATGCATATGTTTGGTCATGGGCCTGAAAATTATTCTTTGAGGTTCAGATATTTCATCGCAGGTCATAATTATTGTTTTTCTTATGGGCTTGAAAGAAATCTTAATCCTGAGACAGAGCTGAAGAGATATTTTGGAGCACGTGCTGTGCTAGGAGACCAGAGGTGAGTGTTAGTTATTTCATAGTAATTCTTTATCTCAGTTACTAAACTACAGCACATCTCACAACAGCCTAGAGAGAGAGAGAGAGAGAGAGAGAGTTCATAGAGAGAACTCTTTTTTTTTTTTGCTTGCTTTTGTGTCACTCAAATCCTTTTCGGCTTTCTTTGGATTTCTTTTTTATACTTGAGTTGATATTCAAGTATATAATATTTTTTTTTATTAAAGTTGAACTACCAAATGTATGTTGTTTGTTTTTTTTCTTCTTTATTTACAGAGCGAAACTAAGGCAGAGGCAGTTTCATCGCTGCACTTGGATGACTGTTCCTAAAGACACATGGCCACGATTCAGTCGACCAGGTCAGACTCTATTTACATTGTGCAAGACATCTTAAGGGTTTAATATAATGCATTGCTGTGTGTGTTTAGCCCTAAGCATTTAGATTAATAATAAATTAGGAACGCTCATGCCGCCACTAATGTCAGAGGAGGTCTAGAATGACCCTCTGTTCAGGATGTACTTTTAATGACTGCATTGATGGTGTCCATCACCAGGACAAGGACTGATTTTCAACAGCACTACAATGCCTACACACACACAAAACTGGAAAAACACATTTTTTATGTGTGAAAAGATAAGATTATGTCCCTAAGGGGTCATATCATATGTCTTTATCATTGTTTTTCCTGAGGTCAACTGGTATTATTAGCCAAGATTTCTTGCACCATGTTTTTGTAGTTTACAGTAAGGTAATTTTATGCCTTTCAGTTAAAGACAATTCACCCAAAAAGTAAAATTCTCTTGTCATTTACTCACCCTCAGATCGTTCTACATGCATTAAATTCTTTGTTTTCCAATTTTACTTTTCACAATGTGCACAATAAGCAGCTTTATAGAAAAAATTTTTATGGTGGAAGAATGCTGTGTGACATATATTGGAAATGTAACTACCAAACGACAGAATGCTCTTTAATATTGTAACAACGTGTACACTGATAGTACACTGACGTGTACACGTTTCATTGGGAAATAAATCGCCAAACTGGATGAAAAAACATCACAGCTTTCATTGTGTGAATCAACACGCGCAGTATAAAGGGCTTCATAGGGATCTATTGTTATTAATCTTGTGCGTCATCAGGTCTCACATTCGCGTCGCTTTATCATGCTCCGGGCGAAAGGGCCGTTTAGAAAACTGGTAGATATCCTCAGGTTCTGAGTAAAAGTAAAGATTGGTATCATCAGCATAACAATGAAGATTGATTTTGTTTCCTGGTAATATCTCCTACAGAACCCATGTACAATGAAAAGGACAGGGCCTAAAACCGGTGCCTGTGGTACTCCATATTTGTGATTTATTTACACTTGCACTTTATTTACATAAAGTGATGAATAACAGATGAATAAATAGGACCTAAACTATGCTAACTCCTGACCATTGATGCCGATATAGTTCTTAAGTCTGTCTGATAGAATGGCATGATATGTTGTGACAAGAGCTGCACTTTGATCCAGATGTGCTATTCAATGAAATGCATGTTAGGAGAAGGTCATTTTTTTACTTTTTAAAAGTGCTGTCACTCTGAGAAGTGCTGTAACAAAAACGTTTTCAAATAGTATGTTGGCACAATAATACAAAATGATTTCAAAATGTAAGCATTTTCCTTTAAAATACATACGTTTTTGAGATCATGAGAATAGTTTCAGTAAAATTACCTTAAATATCTGCAGTATGTGTATTAGATTTTAAGACATGATTTAAAACTCAAGAGTTGGTAAAATGAGATATATCACTTCTCTCTCTCACCTCTGTCTTTGCAGGTATTTCAATGAGTCTAGTTGAGTCTAAAGATGGACTGCAGCACTTCACTTTTGAACATAATCGTGACTACCAGCAAGTCCAGTTTAAGTTTTTTGATGCTGTCGAGTCAATGGACCCAAATAACATTGTGGTAATTGCTGGATTTTATTTCGATAATCATTCATATTGATATCCGACAGTTTTAATGTAATGTCCCGGTTTCTGTATTTCTCTCTGTTTTTCTCTAGGTTCTCTTGCAGCTCAACCCATATCATATCGATTCACTTCTGCAGCTCTCAGATGTGTGTCACATGCAGGATGATCAAGAGACCGCCAGAGACCTCATTGGTGAGACAACACTGATGTGCTTTACATGAAATGTATATGTGGATGACATAGCATTTTGCAGATCAGGCACGATTTGTACACTGAATTATTAATTAGATTACAGAGAATGTGTGTACTGAGGTACTGTGACAAACAACAAACATGTAGAAGTCTTATGCTCACCACATAATATGTAAACTTTACCACAGTGTCCATCTATGTTTGAGTTTAATGTAAAGTGTCTCTGAGTTGTAGATCTTTTATTTTGAATCTGCACTTCTGAATGTGTATTATTTATCTGAAATGATTGTCGTGTTCTATATAATAGACATATTATGATGCGTTGATATTTTGCTCGTCTTGTTGTTTCTGCAGAAAAAGCCTTATATTCTTTTGAGTGTGCATTCCATCCTGTGTTCAGCCTGACATCTGGCACTTGCCGACTGGACTATCGCAGACCGGAGAACAGGTGACAGAACATCACATTCATCCTCAACACACAATGAAAGATAGCGGTTCTGTTCTAAAACCTATTAAGAGAATACTCCACCCCAAAATGAAAATTGGCTGATTATTTACTTACCCCCATGTCATCCGAAACTGTATTTTGGAACTTCAACACAGTGATCTCAGCTGAACTGCATTATATGAAGAAATATCCTGGAATGTTTTCCTTAAAAATCCATTATTTTTTCAACTAAAGAAAGAAAGAAATAAACATCTTGGAAGATGTGGGTGTGAGTAAATAATAAGTTAATTGTCATTTTGGGGTGAAGCTGACTCCTTTTTAGGCAACTGAACAGTATTCAGTACAGGTGACGTAAGAGAAACGCTATGAACGTTAATGTGCACAGCACACAGAGTCAGAAATTACTATTTAAGTATTTATTCTTTGCAAGGGCTTTTTGTTTTCTAACCATATGTATTAGTTAACATGTATTCATTTTCAACACAAGACGTTAGACGTTAACTAAAGCCTTATTCGGACGGTAATTGTTTCTCATAGAGACGTCTGTAAAAACAAGTTAAAGTGCATATTGAGAGTAATTTTTTAAAATAAAATGAATATAACTTTGTATAAAGAAACATATGAAAAGTTAAGACATGAGGGCACAATTTTAGTGGAAGAAGTGATGGTTTCTTTGACAGTCTTCAAAAACTGCTTTTTTTCCAACATCATGTCATTTCACGTCACCAGAGGGAGAAGTTTGCTGCGCTTGGCCTTGGCTCAGTGCAGAGTAGGTTGGTATTCAGTAGTAGCGGTCGTTAGTCAGTGTGTTTTAGATAGATTGTATTTTAATTGTATTTTAATTAATCATCGTCATTGGTAAATTATTGTGTTTGTGGAGGTTGTACAAACTCCAGCCTGTCAGGAGATCGTGTCCACAGGTTCACGATCTTCCATCCACAAAAAGGATGGCCCAGTATGCATCCAACTTCCTGCAACACTGACTTTTCTCAGCTGTGACGAATATGTGTTAATGACGTTAATGTGTGACGAGTGTGACGTACGCCTGATTACCGTTATTGTGTCTGCTATTTGTAAGTATCAATACAGATAACGGCTGATACATGATAATATTATATACAATATTGTGATCTGAGCACTGTGTTACATATCGCTAGCTTACGTGTATGTATCTATAAGCTAACACTGGTCTCTTACCAAGACACCTGCCCTGTTCTCCACTGATTTTTATCACACCACAACTTAATCTATCTCCTCTGACCGTTTTGTGTGACCCTGGCCTGTCCCTGCTCTCTCGTCCGCATAGCAGACTCATAGTTTATGGCTGTGGTCCATCATATGAATGTGAATAAACATTTACAATTGCCTCCGAACTGTCATTATCATCTCTATACATTGTTTTCCTATTGTTCACATCAACTGCGCTCCCTCCCGGGACGTCACTCACGTCACTTTTAGCGGTTTCCAGGCGCAGGAAAAAAAACATCTCTCAAAAAAACAACTCCAGAAGCCTCATTAGCGTGTTTATAAGTATATTTTAAAGAAAATCTAATTCCTATGCTGTTTTTCTATACATTTACTTTCTGAGGTCTCTAACTTGCAATATGCACTTTAACACAACTCCTCAGTGATTCCAACTCAAGCGTTCGGATGAAGATATATTTACGATGGATGTGTGAGTTTGTATTCCGGCGCACCTGGAATTGCCCATACATACAGTGGCTTTCAAGGGTCAAATTTGTATTTTAAGGGACTTACAAATGACTTTCGGACTGATCACCTGATGAACAAGTGTGTGTTGATTGCAGTGTTTGAGCTAGAGCTCAGGTGAAGGTGTGCTTCTGTTAGAAATGCCCATACAAACAATTCCACTTGTTTGAAGTCATACAGAGCCATTTTCGAACATGTATGAATAGCCTTTGAATACCATGTACCATGATACATATCTCTTACATTCTTTTTTCTGCAGGGCATTTTATTTGGCTCTGTTCAAGCATGTGATGTTTCTGGAGAAGAGAGGTTGTCCTCGCACAGCACTGGAGTACTGTAAACTTATACTAAGGTACCAGATTTGCACATCTAATACACTAATTAGCAACATGCCAAAGATTCCTCATGCTTCAAATGTGGAGTGACTGTAGCTTTCAAATATGTAAAGTACTTATGGAATAGCTTGTAGATGCCATGGTTTATGAAAGTGGTAAACAGGTTAGGGCTCCACAACTTACCAAAATAAAATTGAGATGACAATGAGGTCTATAATAATTATAATGTGATAATAATAACTACAGTGTTATTATAGATATTTTACACAGATTTTTTTTGCAGTTGTGTTACACAATATTAGTCAATTTATTTTCGATTTTGTCAAGTGTGTATGTATTTTCAGTTTGGATCCAGATAATGACCCCCTCTGCATGCTGCTACTCTTTGATTTCCTGTGTTTGCGCTGTCGCGAGTACACCACCCTCATCCGACTTTTTGAGGAATGGGAGGTAAAAACTCATCCTTATCCTACAAGGGCTCTACACCTTACTTTAGTTGGCACACATAGGGCACCACACTGCTTGTGGCAGTCAAGCTTGGAATAGGGTTGCAAAGGGGTGGAAAATTTCAGGTACATTTCCGGAAACTTTCCATGTGAACTTCGTCTTGGGAATTTTGAAAATGTTCAGGATTCATTGAATTAAAAGTTTAAAATCAGTTTTAAGCTTATTAGTTTAAATGGTCAAACCTTTGAATAGTAGTAAATTATTAAAAAGATTTCTATTTGAATAATTGCTGTTCTTGTTTTTTACATTGTATTCATTAAAGAATTCTAAATAAGGTCAGAGGTTTAAAAAAAAATCTGCACAAATGTTTCTAAAATTGATGATAAATCAGCATATTTGAATGATTTCTGAAGGATCATGCGACACTGAAGACTAAAGTAATTATGCTAAAAATTCAGCTTTGCATCATGGATATACATTATATTTTAAAGTATATTAAAACAGAACACCATTACTTTAAGTTATTTTAAGATTACTTCTTTCCAGAATTATTAATAGTAATGTGTCTAAACTTTTTAAAAAACTGGCTAGCAGAAAAAAGAGCACCACAGCTTGAGCCATGATACCTAGCCTTATAAAATTAAAAATTATTTTATACATTAATAATATATATTATTTAATGTATAATATAATATATAATGTTATTTTTACACCTCAGGGAAAAAAATAGAAAACAATCCATGCCACCCTTTAATACATTTCTTCTTCAAAATTACAATCAATATTTAACATAAAATTGACTGACGGTTATTATAATTAAAGATTTAATTTTTGGACTAATAAAAAATGTATGGCTTGTTCAAGCTTCATGATTTTTCTTGTGTTGATTAAGGTCCATCGAAATCTGTCCCAGCTGCCAAACTTTGCCTTTTCTGTGGCACTTTCCCACTATCACCTGAGCCAACAAGAAGATATTTCATCTGAGGAGAGTCAACAACTGAGACAGAAGTCTGATTTACTTCTACAAAACGCTCTTATTATGTTTCCTGGAGGTGAGTTTTAAGGTTCAGATATTGTGAGACTAGTTCACATCTATCACCAAACAAAAACTATGCACCATTTGTCTAGGCAAACTGCCATCAAGCTCAACACGAAAAAAAAACATAAAAGGAGTTTGTAATTCATATGCTTTAATGCAAAATAAAGCACACATGTTGGCGGACAAGGTTTAGAAATTACACAAACAAAACACTCGAGCCTCATGCTTTTTGAGGGGACAGCATGTGGTCCGGCCCATAATGATGATATGTTTATCTATTGATTAGATAAATCGCAGTTTGAATGATTTTCGTTCCTGCAAGCAGCAAAACATTCCAGCTGATTGGCTCTCTGCCTTTCCCTAAAACATTAGGCATGATTTAGATTGCTGACATCAGTCAATTAGCTTGAAGTAGCTTTGTGAAGGACATTTTGAGTTATGAAACATTATTTTATAGCATCATAATCATTATATATGAGCAAGAAAGGGTTTCATTTGATATGATGCCTTATGATCCCCAAGTCTTGTATATTTGAGTTTGTATTGTTGTCTTTCACAGCACTGATGCCACTTTTGGACTTGTGCACTGTTCAGCCTGATGCTGCGGTATCCTCTCATGTGTTCTTTGGGCCTAAAAGCCAAATTGGGTATTTTTTTTCTCTGTTCACTCTCTATTACACACACAAGATTGAAAGGTTCAGATTTTTTATTATTGAGAAGAAATTACAGCATGTATGCATGTGATGATGCAGTTGATTTATGTTATGATTTCATATTCTTTATCAACTGCTCCTCTCAGACAGCCCCCTGCTCTGTCAGAGTTAGTGTCTCTGTATGTGGGCCGCTGTCACAGTCTGTGGAAAGAAGCCGGACTGATGCTTTGGTTGGAGGAGAATGTCGGCAAGGTGTTGAAGAGATGCGACATACATGACCCCTATGTGGAGGAGTGCCAAAACAAGTAAGACTTGAGTGACCAGAGTGTGAGCATGAATATTTAACTCCCCAGGCCTTGTTGTAGTCATGTCTGGTCCAGTTAAAGACATTCTACTCAAGAACCAGCAGGACACATACCACAGTTATTTTGTGACTAACCACAGTTGATTTTGTTTCTGTGTGCTGTTTTACAAAACATACGAAGACAAAAGAGTCCGAGCATGTATATCGAACTCCTCAAACTTTATTGTTGCAGTTGTATCTGTCCAGTTTTTAAACTTATTTGGATTGTTTGTGGGTGTGCTGTCTGAGCCGAGACTACACTCTGGCTACATGATGTAGATTATGAATTTGTGAATTTATGTTCATCTGTCTGTTTTGGACAGGAGGAAGCTGAGATACCAGAGTGCTCCCAGAAACATCCATAGACATGTGCTGATATCCGAAATCAAGGAAGCAACAGCTACCCTTCCTCTAGTGAGAAATGCACCTTATTGACACAGCATTCACTAACACCTGATTCTGAATTTTGCTGACTTTAATGTTTTGAACCAAGAGAACAGTGCTGAAAACTCGGTAACTAAAAATATGTTATATTTCGGTATACAGTAACCCCAAGTAATGTGACATTTTTTTGTCAAGAGATATCCAAGAAAACAAACTTTAAACATAATGGGGAGAAATATGTATTGGGCAACAACAGTGTACAGTTAAAGTTGTAGTCACACTGGTTGGAACGTTTAAACATGGACTGATGGGAAACATTTACAAAAATGGAGAAGAATCTTGCTTTGTCAGGAACAAATGCTTGTGCCCTTTGTCAGTCGCTGAGTAAGATGTTATTATTTCAAACAAATAATAGTTATAGCAGAAAAGATATAGACTTAAGGGTTGTATTTGTTCGCATTAGTTAACAAATACAAACTTAAAAAGTGTTACCAGATATTGATGGGTTTTGTTGTGCTTTTGTAATTAAATGTTTAGCACGGAGAACATTAATTTGTAAAGAAATCCTTCTTAGTGTTGTTGTCAAGACCTTGCCAAACCAAGAACAGAGACCAAAACAAGACCAAGACTTTAAGCAGTTAAGACTAAGACAAGACCAGAACAGCACTCCTCATATTCATCTGTAAGATCCACGTACCCCTAACCCTAACAGGTCTTGAAATAATACAAACACTTACTCACACTTAATGAATTTTGTTTAACGCTTTATAGCTTTATATATAGCTTTTTCCTGTTTTCACGAATACGATAACCATGTCATTTTCAAAAAGTAGCCCTTTAAAACCCGTTTTCAAAAGTTTGCTTTTTAGTCCCCAAAAACTATTGATGTGTAAATGAACAGCCAAAACACAGCCAAGTCTTCTATTTTCGGTTAAAAACGTAGTAGTGTAAATGCTCCTTTAGTCCTTCTCCACACAATTAGTCCATTCTGCAGAACTGATGGTGAAAGTGGTGAAAGGCACGATTAGCAATAGAAGCAAAGCATGACTTGATGATGTTTATTTGATGTTTCAGATTCAGGTCTTCCTGAACACTGCAGCGATTAATCTGTAATAGTGGCACGTGGTACAATTGGTGCTTGCACGGTTGGCCATGTCTGGTGCATTTACTCTATCAAAGAACTGCTGTGATGCAAGTATCCTAATGGTTGTATTTTCTCCCTTCTTCAGGAAGTGACCACACAGCCAGGAATGGGGTTTGACCCCCTCCCTCCGCTGGACTCCATTGTTTCCTACACTAGGCCAGAAAGGTACCATTTACATGCATTTGACAGACACTTTGCCATGACCTTTCATAGACTCATTTATATGTAAAAACCATTTTTTGACATGAAGGTCTGTCTGTTCTCAGAGAGAATGCGGGAGCCTCAAATGAAAGCACCTTATCTTTGTTCTTCCGTTCACTGCTACCAAACTTCAACCTGCAGGTGAGGGTTTTTATTACAGATTACAGATAATTACATTGCTTTACAAACAATGCAAATCAATATACTGTGATTTGCACTGAGAAGTCCATATAGATTCATGTATATATATATATATAATGTGTATATATAGTGTGTACATATATATATAACGCTTTTTTATTCAGAGGCCTGAAGATGGACAGGAAGTGGCTCGTGCTGGGCGGGAATTAAACCAGGAAGTAAATCGACTGATGGTGGCAATGCGGGACATGTTGGCAAACATCCAGTTTCGTGAACCTCAGTGGGAGGACAATCCTGACAGAGACGATGAGGAATGGGACTGATGGAGTAATGAGGATTAAATGAATTGACTGAATGGAAAAATTGAATAAATGAATGATTTAGACCATAGATGTAAAGAGAAATTGTCTGTTTATAAGGTGTTCATGTGCTAAAAATAAAATCTATAATGTCCTCTGGATTTTATAATACTAAATACTTGTGACAGAAGTGTTCCAGTGTTACTTTTAAGACTACATTATTAAAGTTTGCTTCATTAATTTATTTGCTGGTGGTATGAAAACAGACCCATTGAATGTGCACTTTCAGGCAGAAGGCCGGATTTCTGCAAACCCAGTAAAAATACTTTAATCATTAGTATAGCAAAATAAAATAATAGGTCATATTTTCAGTCCCCCAGCAGTTTTTTAATTAATGTTAGCATAGAAATCAAATGGAAATTCTAATGCAAAAGGCGATCACTGATTCACAAATTCAAGAGTTCTGTCATATGTTAAAATAAAACTATTCTCTTTACTTTTTAAAATAAGTATTTTAGACAAATTATACACAAATTACAAGACCATGGTGATTTATTCTTGTGAGGGAATAAAAGTTTTTCAATGATTTATCTTTTTGTCATCAATGTAATTTTTTATTTTTACAAAACTGTATGATTCATTAGCACCACGCTATGATGATACCTGCATAGGTTGGGAATGATATGATCAAGATATAATAAAATTTCAGAATTTTATTGAAAACTTGTTTTTCACCTGTCCTAGACTAATCACCCAATTTGAACAACATTTCACATCTGGGACAAAACAAAGTGCAGTTTCCGGTAGGCCAAGTTAATAGTCAATGGCAAGATGTCAAAAAGGATCTTGGACTGTATCTTAGTAACACTTTGCCATATTGACATGGAAATGTTTGTGTGACATTTCCCAACTCATTTTGTGAGCTTTGACAACTGAAACCAACCAATCATGACATCTATATGTATTATGATGTGATGTCACATTGTAAGGAAAATTAAACCAGGACTCTTTAAATGTATTATTATAGTCATATACATTACACTTTGCATGCATGTCTAACCAGAAAGGCACACATATTACAGTTAAGTTTTTTAATATCAGTGACTTAGCGGGGAGCAAATAATATAAATAACTACTTTACTTCAGGTGGTGAAAATTTACTTCAGAAGTAAAAATTTACTGCCTCCCGTTAATGTGTATAAATGTTGCTTATTGTTTTTAATGCAATTAATGTACTTCAATGCAAGTGGTCTGTTATCTGACACACTCAAACTTTTAAATTAGTTTGTGTTTACTACACTGTGCACATTTAAAATCAGGTCATTTCAATTCAATTTTATTTGTATAGCACTTTCTCACAATGATCATTGTACCAAAGCAGCATTACATGTATTGAAATATAACAGTCAGTGGTCAGGGATTCAAAAAAACTTTAAGAGAGAAAAAAACCCCCGACATGACGTGTTATAGTTGCAATCCGTAGCATGTGCAATCCGTAATAAAGGACACAAATTGCCATTGATTGCATCTTTAACTCGCTATGCAGTTACAAGACAGACATTTGCTTACTTAAGAGAGTGAATAAAAATGAATTATATGTAATGTGGTAGATGTGATTTTAATTTAACAGGGCCATGGGTGCAAGGAAGTTGTCTTAAGCAGTCATCTATTTAGCATCACCAGGATGGGCATCAGGTGGGGCAGGAGAGTGAGAGAAGGGGACAAAACAGACTAACATTTGTCATATGGCCGTTCATATGTAATGTATGCAATCATATGTTATACCATATGCAATGTGTAATATGTATGTGTGCCCGGTTCCGGTTGAGCTAACTATTGTGGCCTTGGGGAGTTAGGATCTGAAATTAGGTGAATGCGTGGCTAAAGAGATAAGTCTTTAGTTTAGTTTTAAACTGCTCAAGTGTGTCTGAGTCCCGAACATTGCTGGGAAGGTCATTCCATAGTTGTGGTGCTAAGTAAGAGAAGGATCTTCCACCTTTAGATTTTTTTTATATCCTTGGAACTATTAAGAAACCGCCATTTTGTGAACTCGCCAAATGCTCGCGATGGATTGTATGCTGATAGTAGTTCATACAGGTATAAAGGTGCTGTGCCGTTTAGGGCTTTGTATGTAATTAACAATATTTTGAAATGTATGCAATACTTAACAGGTAGCCAGTGCAGTGTTGCTAGAAGTGGACTTATGTGGTCATACTTTTTTGATCTAGTAAGCACTCTCGCAGCTGCATTTTGAACCAGCTGAAGCTTATTTATTTGCTTTGCATGACACCCCCCAGTAATGAATTACAGTAGTCAATTCTTGAGGTCATAAATGCGTGGATTAGCTTCTCTACATCTAAGACAGACAGTATGTGGCGCATCTTTGAAATGTTTCTAAGGTGAAAAAATGTGATACGACACGCATTGGAAATGTGACCATCGAAAGACAGGTTCTTATCTAGAATCACACCTAGGTTCTTGACTGCGGAAGATGGGACAATGGTGCAACCTTCTATAGTGATGTTGTGGACTATCGTGTCGTGTTTGGAGCTATTAGGTTCAATAATCAGAACTCTGTCTTATTGGGGTTAAGTAGAAGGAAGTTGTTTGCCATCCATTTTCTAATATCGTTGATACAGTCTATTAGCCTAGAAAAACAATGGGTTTTGTCAACAACACAATGTGATTTATGTTTAGCTTATGGGTGCTTATGTATAACCTTGCCAACTGCCAAGCAAAACTGTACTGTTTTTGAGATTATTCAAAGCACCACATAATCATTTAATAGTGTTAATGGCAAAAGTGAGTAAAAAAATATCTGAAATGCTGGCCTTGTTTGCTGGTTTATCTGAGGCTATAAGTTAAGTTGTGAGCATTCATGTGAGATATCACCTTTTACTCAAACTCGAGACAAACGCACCTTCAGGCCTTCTCTTATAAACTTTAGAACAACTGAATTGTCTGAAGAGGGCAGAGGAGATGCATGCTGATATATAATGACAAGCAAAAATAAGCAGACAGAAAGCGATTGGAAAATTGAATTCAAAACTGTAAGTCAATTCTTAACTGACTTTAAATCTGACACTTATTTGGTGGTACCATGAAGTTTTAGTATGTCAGAGGACATTTTAGTCCAGAAGAAGGTTAAACATACATGTGTATGTGAGTTTTGTGGGACGTAGTTTGTACGTAAAATTCAGGCTAGCAACTGTTTATTAATTGCTATTTTATATTCTCTTTGCCACGAATTATGAAAAGGTTTGTTTATCACTGATGCACTTCAATTATGGACACAAAATAATAGAACCTTTGTGTTCAACTTTATGTCCTCACTTTCCCTCTGATTCAGAGATGCTTGTGTTGTAACTCTCAGTCATAAAAATCTGCTTAGAGCAGGGGTGGGCAACTGGCGGCCCGCGGGCCACACACGGCCCACATTATCCTTAAATACGGCCCGCAGGACCATATCCGTATGATCGCTGAAAAATGAAAAGACTGCTGTTAATTCTCCAACCATGAGGGCGCTTGTTTGAATGAGCATAATTGCATAAGTTTTATATTTAAACTCGTTGCATTCATTGTATATTGAGTTCCCTCAATAAAAAGTAAATTGTAAAACGTGTCTCTAGATTAATACAGTAGCTAATCTGGCCCCCTGGTATGAAGGAGAAAAAATGCTGGCCCTCATCATTTTGAAAGTTGCCCATCCCTGTCTTAGAGGAAGCATGTCTTTTTTCTATTGAGTTTTAGCATTACTGAATTCCAATAAAGATTGTTAATAAGTGTGATTTAAATTTCCAAGTTGGAAGTTTAAGCAAACTGTATCATATTTAAAAGTAAGCTAATTTGACAATTAAGTTGTGTTGCGTTTACTTTGTAAATATTAAAACTATATTTTTTTCTAGATATATTTTTTTGCCCTCTGTCCTGTTTTGGATGCATAAATAGGAGTTAAAAGGGGATTAGTCATGGAGGTCACACTGTCTTGTGACAGAAAGAAAAACATGCAGCATGCAGTTGTACTGTACTGCAAACCATTCTAGTGACATAAGACAAACTGTTGACCTGACAATGCAGCACAACTACAAGCATTAGAGATAAGCCTGGTGTATGTCTGACTAAAGAGATCATAATTTAAACTGATACTGACTTGACAGACTGTGTGTCTTAGTGTAAAAAAAAACGCCTAAACTGTAAAGGTGGTTCAACTACAGTGCTTCAGGCTGTAGGAATGCCAAATTGACAATAGAAATGGTTACACCATTACATTTTCCACCCTTCTGCTACTTTTACCAACAACAGAAATATTGCTATAATGTGACTGTATTGTATCACAATAGGCAGCACTTAACATTATGAACAGTAAATCAAGATTTTTTAATAATACTAAACATAAAATGAAATGCTAAAAATATAAATGCATTAAACAGTAAATGTGGAGGACATCCGCACCTGCCACGAAAACAGAGCCTAAGCCAATACCCACAGACCACGAGTGTGAGCCAGAGCCACCCACAGTGTCCGTCCTAGAGCCAGAGCCGGTTCCGGCCAGCTACAAGGCTCTGGTGTCCTCGTCGGCTTTGCTTAGCTTCCTGGATAAAACTACTCCTTGTTAACTCATAGTGGCTCACAGCTCCTCGGCTCTGCTCCATGTGCTCAGACATTCCAGCTCTTCAGCTCCGCCTTGGGCTCTTTCTCCACCAGCTCAGCAGATTAGGGCAGATTCTCTAGCTGCACCTCAGTCCTCCAGACCCATGACTCCAGTTTGCCTCATCAGTCCATCAGATCCACCTTGGCTCTGTGCTTCCTTTGGCTTCACCATGGTCCATCAACTCTGAGGCTCTATTGGAGTGCCTTGTCCCTTGGCTCCACCTTGGCCAGTTGTCACTCTGGTTATACTCCGGACATCTGGCCCTGTGGCTATGCCTTGGTCCTTCAACCCTCTCCTCACCGGGCTTCTCCTTCCCTCCGGATCCACCCTTGTCCTCACTCCCAACACTGTTGCCCTGGTTTGCCAGGTCCACCTTGGTAGCTCAAGTCTGCAATGCCAATTCAATTCAATTTTATTTGTATAGCAAATAAAAGGTCATTGTACCAAAGCAGCTTTACATGTATGGAAAGATAACAGTCAGTGGTCAGGGATTCAAAAAAACTCTTTAAGAGAGAAAAAAAACCCTGACATGACGTGTTATAGTTGCAATCCGTAGCATGTGCAATCCGTAATAAAGGACACAAATTGCTGTTGATCGCATCTATAACTCACTATGCAGTTACAAGACACAAACATTTACTTGTTTAAGTGAGTGAATAAAAATTAATTATATATAAGATGGTAGAATTAATTTTAATTAACAGGGCCATGGGTGCAAGGGAGTTGTCTTGGGCAGGCAGCCATTTAGCATCACCAGGATGGGCATCATGTGGGGCAGGACTGTTATGAGCAGTGTTGTGCCAGCTGGAACTCACTCCTCAGGATCCCTCGGAAAAGGGGGATAGGGAGAGAGAAAAAAGGAGAGAGGAGGAGGGAGAAAGAGGGGGACAAAACAGACTAACATTAGCGTAGCTGCCGTTCATATGTAATGTATGCAATATGATATCGTATGCAATATGTAATATGTATGTGTGCCCGGTTCTGGTTAAGCTAACTATTGCGGCCTTAGAGAGTTATGATTTGTAATTAGGTGAATGGCTAAAGAGATAAGTCTTTAGTTTAGTTTTAAACTGCTCGAGTGTGTCTGAGTCACGAACATTGCTGGGAAGGTCATTCCATAGTTTTGGTACTAAGTAGGAGAAGGATCTTCCACCTTTAGATTTTTTTGATATCCTTGGAACTATTAACTGTAGCGAAACTAGGCCGGTGTTATTTAAACACTGAGCTGTTTCAGGGAATAATTATTTGTGACTCAAATGGAAATACCTACAGACAAGATTAGTAACTATATATGTTTCGTAGCATTACCCGGGTACGGTAAAAGTAACAGCGGTGGCCTCTAGAACACTCGTCCGCCGGGTGTTCAACCAACTGTGTTAACTTTAACTTTAAATGAACGCATTATTCTTCTGGCCTTGATGAATAACGGTCCGTGCCCAATACAGCAATACTACAGAGCCGGTAACGGTATCGCACAGTTTAAGGGATGTGTTATGAGCATTAAGCAGAGACAATCATGAATGAATACAAACGAATATTTATTGACTAAGCTATTAACACAACATAGACTAACTAACACAAAACACATACACATTCACATTCATACAAGATAAAGCCTAGAAAAATTAGAGTAAAGAGTAAAGAATGGCATATTAAATCAGCAGGACACAACCACCGGGTTTTTCTCTACAAAGTTCACTCTTTGGCAAGCAATTCTTAGCGCAGTTGAATGGTGAAAGATAGGATACTTGCATTGGTTAGTTTCGTTGGCAAGAATCCAGGTGCGCGGAGAGAGAGAGAATGTCCCAGTGAGCGAAAGTGAAGTCTCGCGACAAGTGTCGAAATCTGCCGAAGTAACGTTTGCCGGAAAGTCTGTCCTGAAGAAAGGGCAGGTCCCACGAAGTTTTGGAGAGGTTCCAAGTTTTCTGAGCAAAGAGTTGTCCGATGCATGGTGGTCTTAAAGGCACAGCTGTCACGCCCCTGTCAGGTCTTTTGACCAATGGCAAAAGGACGTGGTTGCGCGGGAGAAATTTCTTTGTCCTTCTTTGTGACAACTGATTTACACAGGTACGGCTTATGTCCTGTTTGCACCGAACACACAACTTATTGTACATTGAGTATGATGCACGCCATGACTATGTACTGTGCATCATTATTTAGGAAATAATTTGTGGATCATTTGATACCACACACGAGGAAGAGAGATGATTTAAGGCAAATGTTACTCATTCATTCATGTACATCTATCAGGAAACATGAATTAAACCTTGATTACACTGAAATACATGCAATAACTATGACAGGATATTACGTGATTAAGGAGGAATATACACACACATATATATATATATATATATATATATATATATATATATATATATATATATATATATATATATATATATATATATATATATATATATATATATATATATATATATATATATATATATCAAGAGAGAGAGAGAGAAAGAGATACAAATCGGTCAGTTTTAGTCCTGATTATCCCAGAGAGTCTCTTTGAGGTGTTAGGAATGTGTTTCTCTGATCCTCCCTGGAATCTCCAGGGGTCTGTAGTATCTCAAAAGGGACAGAACCAGGGTGAATTCTGCTGGGGGAGTCCAGAGAGGTGCCATAACTGTCCTACTGAGTTAAGTAACGGCCGGTGGGTTATCACCTACCCAGACTTCTTGGAGCCAAAAGGCATTACATTGTGGACCCCCCCTAAGAATTTGGCAGTTTAGTGTTTATAGCTGTGATCCCATTAGAGGACCCCAACATCTGGCATGGTCAAGTCACTACATAACAAACCGTAATTTTGTGAACGCAATGCCTGTGATGCTGATAGTAGTTCATAGAGGTATAAAACAATATTTAGAAATGTATGCGATACTTAACAGGTAGCCAGTGCAGTGTTGCTAGAAGAGGACTTATGTGGTCATATTTTTTTGATCTAGTAAGCACTCTAGCAGCTGCATTTTGAACCAGCTGAAGCTTATTTATTTGCTTTGCATGACACCCCCCCAGTAATGAATTACAGTAGTCAATTCCTGAGGTCATAAATGCGTGAATTAGCTTCATTACATCCTGTCACGGAGTCGATCCCTTCAGCATCGGGTTTGATCCCGCACGTCACACGCTGTTCATCCCCGGACTATTGAAACTTAATTTCCCATGAGCCAATGCACCCAGCACACCTGTCATCGATCACCTGCACTCAGCCCCGCAACCCGCTTCACCTGTTGTCAGTCATTATTTGCAAAGCAAATAAATAAGCTTCAGCTGGTTCAAAATGCAGCTGCTAGAGTTCTCACTAGATCAAAAAAGTATGACCACATAAGTCCACTCCTAGCAGCACTGCACTGGCTACCTGTAAAGTATCGCATACATTTCAAAATTCTGTTAATTACATACAAAGCCCTAAATGGCTTAGCACCGTTATACCTCCATGAACTACTATCAGCATACAATCCATCACGGACATTGCGTTCACAAAATGGCGGGCTGTTAATAGTTCCAAGAATATCAAAAAAATCTAAAGGTGGAAGATCCTTCTCCTACTTAGCACCAAAACTATGGAATGACCTTCCCAGTAAAGTCCGGGACTCAGACACACTCGAACTGTTTAAAAGTAAATTAAAGACTTATCTCTTTAGCCTCGCATTCACATAATCTCAGATCCTACTCTCTAAGGCCGCAATAGTTAACTCAACTGGAACCGGGCACACACACATACTACATACTGCATGTGTTATCACATATAACTGCCTACATCTACATAGGAACGGCTGCTACGCTAATGCTATTCTGTTCTGTCCCCCTCTCTCTCTCTCTCCTCCTCTCTTCTCTCTCTCTCTCTCTCTCTCTCTGTCTCTATCTCCCTCTCCCTTTCTCCGAGGTATCCCGAGGAATGAGTTCCAGCTGGCACAACACTGCCCCACCTGATGTCCATCCTGGTGCTGCTAAATGACGACTACCCTAGGACAACCTCCTGCACCTGTTAAATTAAAATCAAATCTACCACATCATACTTAACATATAACATTTTATTCACTCTCTAAAGTGATTTTCTGTATCCTACAATGTATGTTTCTGTATCCTGTAAACTGCATAGCGAGTTATAGATGCGATCAATGGCAAATTGTGTCCTTTATTACGGATTGCACATGCTACGGATTGCAACTATAACACGTCATGTCAGGGTTTTTTTTTTTCTCTTAAAGAGTTTTTTTGAATCCCTGACCACTGACTGCTATCTGTCATTACATGTAAAGCTGCTTTGATACAATGACCTTTGTGAAAAGCGCTATACAAATATAATTGAATTGAATTGAATTGGAAGTTGATGTCATGTTTCTTAATAATATCTCTGAGGGGAAGCATATATAATGCAAAGACAATAGGACCAAGAACTGATCCCTGTGGCACGCCGTATAACACAAACAAAGTGGTAGCGATCGGTTAAATAAGACTTCAACCAGGCTAAGGCTTGACCACTAATGCCAACAAGGTTTTCTAGTCTATCGAGGAGAATTGTATGATCTATTGTATCAAAAGCTGCACTGAGGAAAAACATCTTTTAGTCATTTTGTGGGGACGGGATCTAATATATAAGATGATGATTTTGATGAATTTATTATTTTTGTGAGCTCATCCATTGTAATAGCAGTAAATGATTCAAGTTGTACTCGTGGCATGATGCGGATCGGGATACTCTTGGATATAGAGGTGGCTAGTTGTGTAGATGCAATATTTTCTCTAATCTGCTCGATTTTATTTGCAAAGAATTTCATAAAATCATTACTATCGTGCTGTAGTTTAGCATCTTTTTCTGTTAATGATTTGTTTTTAGTCAGTTTTGCGACTGTATTAAAAAGAAATCGTGGGTTAATTTGATTTTCTGCGATCAACTTGCTGAGATATGAAGATTTAGCGGTTTTTAGAGCCTGTTTGTACTTGTTAGTGCTCTCTTTCCATACATCACGCCATACTTCTAAGTTCGTAATCCTCCATCTCTGTTCCATTTTTCTAGCTGCCTTTTTTAGGGCTGAGGTGTGGTTATTATACCATGGTGCTGGCGTTCTTTCTTTAATTCTCTTTAATCTAATTGGTGCAACAGTTTCTGTACCTGAAAAGGCTTTGTTTAATGTCTCTGTTACGGCATCAAGATATGCATTGTTGTTTATTACATTATGGGATTGAGACAGATTCGGAAGATTGTTAATAAAACTATCTTTAGTAGTAGAGATGATTGTTCTGCTTGATCTAAACCGGTGTGTAGGACGAGGGGGCTTATCTAAAAGTACAGTGTATGATATGAGGCAGTGATCTGAGATAGCATCACTCTGAGGTAATATTTCTGTGTTATTTATATTTAGTCCAAATGATAGAATTAGGTCTAAAGTGTGCTTACATTTGTGTGTGGTACCTGACACTTTTTGGCTAACACCATGCGAGTCCAGGATATCCATAAAAGCTATACCTAGCGCATCTTTTGGGTTATCAACGTGTATGTTAAAGTCACCAACGATTAAGGCTCTATCTACAGTGACTACTAATTCTGACAGAAAGTCTGCAAATTCTTTAAGGAAGTCTGCATGATGACCCGGTGGTCTGTAAATAGTTGCCATGACGAAGGGCAAATGTTTGTTGCGACCGTTTGGAAGTGACATATTTAGCACCATTATTTCAAACGTGTTAAATTTTCTAGATTTAAGATTGACTATAGACTATTTGACTATATTGACTATTGACTATATTGCTATAGATTGTAGTAATACCACTTCTACCCTTCAGATGAGGATCATGCTTATAGTAGTAGTCTTGTGGAGTAGATTCATTCAGACTGATAAAATCGTCTGTTGCCATGTTTCTGTCAGGCACAGCCCGTCTAAATTGTGGTCTGTAATAATTTCATTGACAATATGTTCTTTATTGGAGAGCGACCTGATGTTAAGCAGTCCGAATTTTAACTTTTTTGTAGCATCTATTTGTGGATTGTTTTCTAGTTTAATATTGATTAAATTTGTGTGTTCTGGTTTAGAGTATGATACATGTTTGTTTGTTCGGGGAACAGACACAGTCTCTATATGTTGATATGTGGGTTGTAAAAACTCTATATGCTGTGATTTATGTGGCCTATGTGACATGTCAAGGCAGCTTGCAGACGGATGGTTAAGCCGATTGGTCTGCTTCCTGACCTGGGCCCCGAATAGTCAGATTTTACTTTTAAGACTATTGGTCAAATTTATAGAGAAGACAGCAGCTCCCGTTTAATCTTAGCCAGCACTTTCAGTTTAGATCTAATTTCAGACGCTCTGGCTCCTGGTATGCATTCAACTATGGTGGCTGGGGTCTCTATTTCCACATTCCGTAAAATAGAATCACCAATAACCAGGGCGCTTGACACAGGTATCTCAGCATGTGTGTGGCTGAGTGGGGAGAACCGGTTTGAGATAATCACAGGAGCGGGAGAGTGGCGCCGCTTTTCTTTACGACTCTGCCGCCTGACTGTCACCCAGCTGCCCTGCCGCTTCGGGCCTACAGTCGGAACCGAGCCATGATTATTACACGTTATGCTATGCGCATCCGAAATAGTGTCAGAGTTATTAATAGCCTTACTAGCCTCAACAAGAGTAGGGATGCGTAATTCCAGAGTTGCTCTGGTTCCTCTATCCCCACTAGTTTGCCCACTAAGTCATGCAAATAACTGCTGATTACACCAGTACTGATATAAATATGTACTTTTTATGTAAATATGCAAATATCTGTTACTATATTCTGTTCCAATTTTCTTTCCAAAAACAAATGATACACATTTGCAGACATCTGTTATAAAATGGTATTACACATGTAGTGAACAGCACTCCAGAAGGCATTTCAGGTCCCAACTTTACAAGCAGGGTCCCTCTTTAATGTAAACTAAGAGATCACAGATCACCCGTTCTGAGTTTTCTGGCTGTTGTGCTAGGAAGCATAACAGATCACCCAGTTCTGAGTCTCCCCGCAAGGACTGAAATAGAGAAACCACGTTCAGAGCCTGCTGTCCAGAAAGGCAATCCCAAACGTCTGCAACAAGGTTAAGCCCAGGAGGGCAACCTTACTTCCAGGTACCTTCATCTGCGTGTTCCAGATCGTCAAGGACCTTCCGCACCAGCTTCAGGGCCTCATCTGCGTGTTCCAGATCGCCAGGACCCTTTTGGTGCTCCAGGAGATTAGCATCCCACAGCGCTTCGTGTTCAAGGCTGTTGAACGGATTCAGACTCCTTCGCCACTGCAACAAGGCCCAGCCTCACCAGTGGAGGACGTCGCCACCCTCGGACTGCTCACGTGAACGTAAATATCAATTACCAAACCTCTTTCTAGAGACCTTGGCATTAGTGTACTCTTTCAGTTCATTTCAGTTTATACCTTAGTTACCTGCATTCTCTTCATTCTTTACACTCAACCTTACTATCCTTTAGCTCTTTAGTATCATTTAGTAGTGTGCTAGTTATTCTTGTATGTCTTTTGTAAATAAATCCTCTTTTATTACAATTGTGTCTTCCTTGTGTTGATAATACAGTAAAAGGCTCTACAAGTTAGCACGAATCTCACGAAATCCTTCAGATACCCCAGGTGATTTACTCCCTCCACTTTACATAATTTTTCTTATCATATTATTTATGATTTATGTTGGATTTATTCCAACAAATGTTGAGGTGGAATTCCTCAGCTGGTGCCCCGAGTTAAAAGGAGGGAGAGGTCATCTGACACACACACACACACACTTGAAGTGACGTGGGGTCAAGTCTCACTAACACCTCTAGTGTCCTGTGTGAGGCGTACTATTAATTGGTGCCCCGTGTGAAGATCACTACATAATTGGTGCCCCGTGTGAGGATCACTACACACAGTATGTATTTGGTAGATCTAAATATAGTTGTAGCATTAGAGTAATTTTTTTTGTGCCCACATTAGGAATTTTTTTTTAAGGTTACCTTGTGTTGGCTATAGTTTTAATGCATTTTGTGGCACTGTACCATTTAAGCCCATTGTCAGGGAAACACCAGGATCGCCGACCACTCCCACATGCTCCCTGCTTACCAGCTTTCTAATCATCTGCACCTGCAGCACCTCATTATCACTCCCCATACAGACACTTATGCTGCACGCACTCTTTGTCAAGTCTCATCGCTGCAAACACGAACTCCTGACTCTCTTGTCAAAGGATTACTTACCTGACTCTCTCGTCAAAGGATTACGTACTCTCATCAAAGGATTCCTCTCCATGATTTCCAGCGCTCCAACAATCCATTCAAGCGTCTTGTTAAACCTGCAAATAAAAGTAGGACAGTTATGATTCTTTAACATTTCACAGTTAACATCTCATCTATGGAATGCATATATTCTGATTTCCGTTTATTGTTGTTTGAATCCTGCTATAAAACCTGGTAAAGTGTGCACTTACCAGGTGGTTATCCTTGTGTGTGCTGAAAGAAGACTGGACCAACTAAAATATTAACCACAATCTCGTTCCTGTCATCAGCACACCAGCGAAACCTGATCCCTTTGCCGAACTGGTGCCCAACCAACCATCTACTTGGATGGGGCAGTTGACTGTAATAGATTCCAATTTACCTCAGACAAAAGCCAAGGTCACCCTCATCATCTCACTCGTACCTGAGCCCAGATAGTGACTATGACAACACAGTGGGGCTCGAAAGTTTTATGCAGAAAGCAGTAACGATTTCCCAGCAACTCACCGCACGCTACCCATTCGATCTTCCCACTGCATTACCCGCTCCATCACCTCAAGCACCAGTACCCATGCAACTGGACACAAATCACCTCACTCTGCCGAGCGCACGCGATGACTGTCCACTGGTCTCTGCCTGCACAACACTCCCCAGAGCGCTCCAGGTACGTCGTCTGTTGGAGTGAATACTGCCTTCAGAGCTGTCTATCTGATTCTTAAACCCCCACCTTTCCAAAGGTCCAGAAGGTAAACATACATACTCACTTCACACGTCTCTGGGATTGGGGCACCCAGGCAGCCAGCGCACCCTCTTGCTCCTCCAAAACTGGTACTGGTGGCTAAACATGATGGAAGTCTCCCAGTTCATTCAATGCTGCTCAGTCTGTGCCATGTCAAAGAGCCCCTGACATCTGCTCATTGGTAAACTGCTTCCACTTTCCATACTCTAAAGGCCCTGGTCCCACATCGGCGTCGTTCCTTTCAGCACGTTATGCAACTTTGGACTCCCAGAAGACATCATCTCCGATTGTGGGCCCCAGTTCATATCACGAGTATGAAAAGCCTTTTCCAGTTCCAGTCAGCCTTACTTTTGGTTATCACCTCCAAACCAATGGCCAGACTGAGCGTAAGATCCAGGAGATTGGGCAATATCTCTGCTCGTACTGCCATAATAACCAACACACTGGATCCGTTACCTCCCATGGGCCGAGTATGCCCAAAATTTCCTCATACCGCCTTTCCACCGGGGCTGGTGCCAGAGCTGGAGCCAGGGCTCGGCTAAGGGTGCCACTCGTTTATAACCGGCTTGTGTTTCCACCAACGGGGCAGAACCCTTCATGTCACCAACACGTGACCAACATTTTGGAAAAGTACAGCCCGCTTTTCATTTGGGCTCCAGCACCAGCCCCGGTGAAAAAGCGGTATCAGACAACACACCACTAACCTAACTCCTTTTCGGTGCATGCTCGACTTCCAACCTCCCCTGTTTCCATGGACAGAGGAGACCTCTGAGGTTTCAGCTGTGGACCGTTTCTCGCACATGAGAGCAAGAGGGTATGGGACTCGGCACACTTCCATCTGCAGCAGGCAGTAAGGAGACACAAAATCCATGATGCCCGACGATCTGATACACCTACTTACCGCCCGGGAGACCAGGTTTGGCCCTCCACAAAGGACCTTTGTCTCCAAATGCCTAGCCATAAGCTGAGTACCAGCTTCATTGGTCCATTTACCATCCTGCGCCAGGTCAACAAGGTCTCCTACCAGCTTCAACTTCACCGCACAGTATCGCATCCAACCCACCTTTTACGTATCATTGTTGAAACCTTATACTAATACTAGTCACTTCCTCTGCCCTGGGTGCAGGGAATCCTGAGGTACCCTCTCCACTGGAGGTGAACAAAGAGCAAACCATCTACCAGGTTCACGACATCCTGGACTCCAGGCGACAAGGCGGCCGGCTAGAATACCTCTTCAAATGGAAGGGGTACGATCCTGAGGAAAGATCCTGATCACATTGTTGGCTGACTTCCACGACAGCCACCCCGACTCTCCCGTGCCCAGAGGCTTGTTGCCGCCCGTGGAGGACGGGGGTACTGTCAGGGGAACACCAGGATTATGTGAGGTCACATGGATGGGGATATCTTAACATTGTCAAATGGGATTGATATGCAATAAAAATCACTGGGTTTAAGTGGGCCTAAAGGGTACATGGGCTTAGTGGGTCAACTTTTCAAAAGTAAAATTGTTACAGTTAATTTGGTAAGAACAGGTTTAAGAGATTTTTTATTTTGTGCTGTGCTGTTATATTTATTGTTTCCAATTGATTCTCATGATGGTATTTTGGGTGACAAATAATGATTATTCAGATCAGTGTTCTCAGACTCAGCTCCAACCAGCTCCAACACACTTGATTTTTGCTTTTATTTAGGGTTGGATCTACACTGTGCACGGTAGTGGCCCTCCGGGAACTGAGTTTGAGATCCTATACTCATAGACAAATGTTTTACAATTTGCAAGTAATTGGACATTGTTCTTAAGCGGGCATTTCCCCATCTTACCCTTCTTTCCCTATTAAAGTACACTGTCTTTGATCTTGTTTTTTGTTCAATTCTAAAATACTTTTGTATGTTTAGATGTTTGGAATAAAGTAAAAAGTGGATGAGCACTTTTGTACAAATGCACATAAACATTGTTCACAATATTGCATTTTAACAAATGAACAAAACATTAGAAGCTAAAATAAGAAAGAACTATATAAAGAAGGTGGAGGGAGTACGTAATTGCTCAAGGCTGTTTTGCAGTCTCATGACCCAACAGCCACAGTAATTCAAAGAGGGAGGGTGTTACAAAAAACAACATCTGTGATTGACCCAACAACCAGACTAATTCAGGGAGAGTGTCATTGAGCACATCCGTGATTTGGTCGCATGATTTTGTAATGTGGCACTAGCCGGACGTCACCACTGGCGTAATCAGCGTATGATACCACTGCAAGTGTTATGACATGCTAAATAATTTATATAACAGCAGGAATGCCTTTTAGCCAATCTGATTGCATGAACATACCTAACTGTTGTATAAACAGAAAAAGTTGAAGGATAATACAAAACAAGCAGAATTTAATTTAAATTTGAGGTTTTACAACATTATTGACTCAAGAATTCCCATATGAATGTTTAACTAACAAACTTTTCAGATTGTATTTACAGTTATTGTACAGTTATTGTATGTACAGAGATTTAGGAGTTTTGTATTAAAAGTTTAACAGTATTTTTTTTTTATTGAAAGTCTATGCTACTGTTAAAGCTACCAATCATCAGCAATGCTACTGGGTTAAGTTTAATGAATTTAAGTGAGTTCAATTCCCTCATTAAAGTGACTTTGCATTTTTTATCTGGTTTTCAAACACATTTTTGCAATTATGTTTTGTTATGTTTAATAAATGGGTACTTTTGGACAAAGGCACATAAACATTTTTCGGTATAAATATGAAATAATACATAGGCTCCTTACAATTACATAATGTTAAGTGCTTAAATAGCAAAAGCGCCTTTGCATTTGTGGGGTTTTGTCATGTGGTCAGATAGAGCCGAAAAAAAAACAAACAGAAGGAGGAGAGCAGAACATCACTAGCATCTCCACCACTGAGAGGATTAATAAAAGGCGCTTCTGTTTCATCAACCTGACTTCCCCCTGACCGTAAGGTTTAGATGACACAGTTACAACAATTAGCAAATGACATTACACTAAAGTCTAAGGCGGTGTCCGACCAAGAGCGCAAGTTTGCCCACTCAACATGACGCGTTCATGAGTGCGCGGTAGGTAAAGATGTTCGCGTTTGCTCGTTTTCCCAAAACTTCGTGTTCGTTTTGATAAACAATAGACCAGCAGTGAATAAACCCTCTGTAATGCGCATTAGTTTTAGATTTTGGTGGTGATAATGCGTCTGAAAAGTTTCTGAACTTGTAAAGCTTACAAAGAAAGCTGTTGTAATATCGAAGTTGTGATAGATGAACATCTGTCGAGCTCACCAGGATTTGTTGGAGCATGAACGACTCGACACGCCATCACTTTGGCATAACGCACATGGAACACAGCGCGCAACAACCATACAACACCGACATGAACGTCACGTTCAACAGCAACGTAACGCCTGGAGACGTGAACGCCACGGGCATCTCCCAAATCATGATCCCCCAGGAGCTTTTTCTCGTGCTCGGCTTGATCAGTTTAGTTGAAAACATTTTGGTGATCGCGGCGATTATCAAGAACAGGAACCTCCATTCGCCCATGTATTATTTCATCTGCTGTCTGGCGGTGTCGGATATGCTGGTAAGCGTCAGTAATGTGGTGGAGACGCTCTTCATGTTATTAACGGAGCAAGGTCTGCTGCACGTCACGGCAAAGATGCTGCAACACCTGGACAACGTTATCGACATTATGATCTGCAGCTCGGTTGTGTCCTCGTTGTCGTTTCTGTGCACCATCGCGGCGGACCGCTACATCACCATCTTTTACGCGCTTCGCTACCACAGCATCATGACCACGCAGCGCGCCGTGGCCATTATCGCAGTAGTGTGGATTACAAGCATCACTTCCAGCTCATTGTTTATCGTGTACCATACAGACAACGCGGTCATTGCCTGTCTCGTCACGTTTTTTGGCGTGACTTTGGTGTTTACGGCGGTCCTTTACTTGCACATGTTCATCCTGGCGCACGTTCACTCCAGACGCATCATGGCTCTCCATAAAAGTCGCCGGCAGGCCACCAGCATGAAGGGAGCAATCACTCTGACCATCTTGCTCGGGGTTTTTATCATCTGTTGGGGCCCGTTCTTTCTACACCTTATTCTCATCCTCATTTGTCCCACAAACCCTTACTGCAAGTGTTACTTTAGCCACTTTAACCTCTTTCTGATCCTCATCATATGCAACTCGTTGATAGACCCTCTCATTTACGCGTACCGCAGCCAGGAGCTGCGCAAGACGCTTAAGGAAATAGTCTTTTGTTCCTGGTGTTTTGTAATGTGAGAAACGTTTTCTAGAAATGTTTAGTACAAGTGAAGCAGGATCATGAGAGAACCTGACATTGTGTGGCACTGTATTTAGGAACAATTTTTTCAAGATCAAAAAACAACCAAAAACTCTCTACCCCAACTTAACCTCTTTTTTTGTGGAAATCATGGTTGATAAAGGACTCAAAAGACAGATGACACATTTCTGGGGTCTGACAGTTCAAATATGTAGGATTGGTAAATTCACAAAACCTAACCCCACCCCATTGGTCTGTTAATGTATGATGCCTTGAATTCCTGGATCAGCCATCATTTATTCAGTTTTAATGTTAATATTATAGGCAGGTTTGTGCATACGCTGCAATAGAATTGTTACTGACTGTTTGTGTATTTCCAATCTATAAATTATACAGCACGTGTGGATCTGCTGCAACCCAAGAAACTGGAATTAGAGCACTGAAGATAGCTGTAGTTTGTTTTTACAATTTAATTATACTCAATTTATCTTATCAGAAATTAAATATGAGCTGTGGTAAATACATTTTTGTGTGATAACTTCTATTTTATTTTGGTGTTAAATAGAAAATGTTTTGTGGAAATTATATAAAAGTTTAACTACTGAAAAAATTGTGATGAATTCATATTTTATAGACATCCTGGTGAGGTTTACAAATTAAATGGAAAAGTGAGCTTTTCTAAAATTGTGCTGATTACAACTGGTATAAGACAGTAAATAAAAAAGGAAAGTTGGTTAATAGAAAATGTGTTTGTGTTTATTGAATTTGTGATTTGTAATGTTTATTAATTTAATTTGTTGTTGTAATGTTTTTGCATGACCTATAGAAACAGACATTGTAGCTGCATGAAATACATTTGAGTTTTTTATGTTTCGTATGTTTTTATGTTCCTAATTCTATATTTGAATCTATGCATCTATTTGTAAATAAATATTATGTCCAGTGTCAACAAACACTTGTTAGATGAGTAATAATAATTAATAATAATCAAATTTTAATTGGCTAAAATTACTTGTTGAGGAAAACACTTTTAATTCTGGTATTTCAGTGGATATTAATTATATTTAATATCTCATATTATATATTTGTTATATGTTATATATTTAATAACTCATATTTACCTAAGTTAACATTACAGTCAAATAAATATTCTCTTTAGGCAATATTAATAGCGTCTTATTTTTTAAATTAGCACTGGTTAGATGAAAATCAATGTCTGCTTAGAAAATCCTCAATAATTTCAATAAAGTCACTCACTTAAGACAAAGAAATAATTAAACAAATGTCTAAAGCACAATACTTTAGTTTAATAGTTTGCCATTGCAAATATAGAAAAGTAATGTTATTTCTCTTTGCCACTGATTTCTATAGCTATAAATGCTAAAAGTTTTATGTTTATGTAAATTTGTAACTATAAACTCTACAGTTTTAAAATCAAAGTAACTTCATTCATTTAGTCTACAACTCTGTGTTGTCTATTATTAGTCTGTAATCTCTTTATAAGGCATGTGGAAATCCATTAGATACTCTCTTTACGTCTTCTTACTTTTTTGAGTAATTGAAGCCTATCACAAGTTGCTCCACGTGTTTGAAATGATGCTGTGGGCAAGATAACTGATGATGGTAGCTTAGAGATTGCGTGTTATTTCATAAAGCCACTAAATCTTCTGTTGTTTGCTAACAATACAGTAAGACCTTTTCAAAGAATCACACACAGTCTGGTAGTGCTTAACAATTGGTTAAGAAAGCAAAACTTTGCACCCAGTTTAGAATAATGAGATAATCTGGCAATGAAATAACAATTAGACAACCTGTCAAAACTGATGAAAACATTAAATATTGTTATAACCATCAACATTACCAAAAACTCTTAGTGGGGTCACATTTTAACTACCCTGTTTTGCTTATTTGGCCATAAGGTATTCTTAAGATTCAACTAACTGAAAAAATGTTGGCTTTAATTGCAGCTAAGATGAACTAATGTGACAAACCTAAAGACACCAAATTTCAAGATGGATAGAATAAATTATGTCCTGTCATATCAAGTTAGCCAGAGTTGAAACTTCCACTGTCAGACCTAAGTCACGACAAGTCCTAAGCCTTAGATTTGATCAAACAAAAGAGGCTTTATTTGTGTAATCAGGAATGTAATAAGAAGTACAAAATAAATAGATTTTGTTGAGGCAAGATTGTTATTTAGCTCTTTTTTTGGTTGCTTAACAAAACTATTTTTTTATATCTACTAATGTTGCATTATAAGAAGCAGTTTAAAAACAGTCCACAAGGTTGTATAACCAGTCTCCATGACAGCTCTTCAAGTTGCCCCTCTAGTTATTCACAAGGCTGAAGATTCCCTCTGGGCAGGAAAACATATTTTGAGACTGTTAAGGGATTGGAATGTAATTCAAAAGATTTTAACAAACACTTATTTGTTTGAAATATTAACAAACATCACACATGAATTCCTCTTAAAGCACCTAAAGTGATAGCTTACCCAAAATAAAAATTCTCTCACCATTTAATCACACTCACGTTATTCCAAACTTTTTTTTCTGTGAAACATAAATAATAGCTTAAAGTTAATTGTAGTATACAATTTTTGGGTGGTCTATCCTTTTTAGATATATTAAGTGAAGAAGAGGAAGATCTTTAGTATTTTTTATTTAGTATTTCTTATCTAGTTGTCTTTTGTGAATACGTTTTAGTTTTTACATGTACCATTACCTCGGAAATAAGTCAAATTAGATAACCGAACAGTTCAATGGTTAACAATGGCTTAACAAGTTCATTTGTGTACAAAGTCTGTAGCTTAATCAGCAGACTCCAGCGCTAAACTGTCCGATCAGAATCATATGACTCCATTGGCTAAGGAATGCTGCAATGAAAGCAGTGCTTAATTAGCTCAAGGGTATATGTTAGACTCATTTCAGTTCATTACTGCATACCGAGGGGTGGGGGACTATACAATTAGATTAAGTCTTCTTAGATTGACTATATAAATATATCCAAAAGAGCAACCTATTGAGATTCAGCCTTTAATGTCCTTATAAAAACAAACAAAAATCAGTGATCTATTGAAAATTAAAAAATGTTTTAAAAAAAACTAGGCAGTGTATTTGGCACAGACATTTACAGTATTTCAAGACACTGATTGCTAAACATTTATCTAGTTGTGGAAAACTGGATTTCCTTGTTTATTTTGCAAAATTAAACAAACTTTTTTGTTGGGTTAAATTGTGCATTGTTGGGTCCTCTCTGAGTGGCGATAAAAAACAGATACCTTAACCCTATCGACTCCAGAGTCTGTTCCTTTTAACAGGTTTAAGATCCTTTGAGGCTAGTCAGAATACACTCTCTAAGCTTCAAAGGCCATGGACACGGGGGGAGAATGAATCTCCCCATGTGAGCATAAGAAACTGAAACATCTTAAAAATCCTTTTTCCTTTGTGTGCCATTATGTATATGTATGTATATTGTTTGTTTGTACTCTCTGTAACCATTACCCTAACTTCAACAAGCAGATATGTGGGTTTGTTTAGGTTTTAATTCTTTATATGCAGTTAAAAGAATCAAAACATAATGTAGTCCAAAAACTACCATGTTTACTATTAATTTAAAGCTTTTAAAATTTCCTTACTTATGGTGCATACTATGTTACCATAACATGCATCATACTCTTCATACAATAATCCGGTTTGATATTCACACTTGTGCCATAAAGCCACGAGCCTGCAAATAAGTTGTGGAATTGGATAAAGAAACCTTACTCCACTACATAACCATTGGTCAGTTTTACCAGTTTTACAGTTTAAGGCCGTAACTTTCTGAGGTTAATACTGCAAGACCACATTCAGCTCACTCTCTTCTCCTCCGGCTCTACCTGACGTCTATGTGAGCTCCACTCCTCCCCCTGAGGAGGAGGGAAGACCGCTCACTCTAACTTTGTTTGGGACATCCAATGGCGGACTTTAGCAGCTTCTGGGAAACCACACAAAGAATTTCTACACGCGCACACGGACACTTCAGCATGACCGTAACTAATGCAAGTATCAGTTCTATTTCAAAAGACGTGTTAAGCAGTGCTCTTTTGTTATAAGGTGATTTTAAAGTCTGATGGTTTATTCAAGAATGTTTAAATCTGCTGCTCCCTCTTCCTTTCTTTCTCTCTTTCTCTCTTTCACTCTCTCACCTTTCCTTATTATGTTCCTATGTGTTTGATGTTTGTGTGTTTTGTACAATTTTGTATAGTTGTATATAAATAGTAGTTTTAGTTTTAATAAACACCATTTGTAATCGCCATGAATGTCTCTGTGCTTAGTTATTTTTGCAGACAATTGCCACTTAATTTGCTTAGATTTTGCTACATGCTCACCAGTTCTGTGAAGCAGATCATTTTTTCCTTGGCCAGGAAAATACCTGCTGAGATGATCACGGTGCGCCTGCAGGCCAAGCGCACAGTAATCATATCGCTACTCCTGCTGATCAGATACTACAAAATATGTTTACTTGATGACGATTGTAGGAGCCTTATGTGTTGTAATTTTATAAATATTCTGTAGCTTTACATTGAAATTATGTAGAATGTTAAAAATTGTGTACTTTAAGAAATGTGACAGGAAGGTTTTGGAGACAAGGGGTGTGCTTTTTGGAATACAGGAGAGTCGCACATTTTCTTTGCCGCATTTGGAAGATATATAATCAAAAACAGAGAATGTGAATTGTTTTATAGGACACAAAGCGAGTAAAAAGGAAACTGGAACTAAAATGCGCTCTTACAACAATTAATTATACATATTTTCCTTTAAGCTAAATCAACAGTTCCTTAAGGAGAATAGTGTGTTAACAACATATTCCCAGATTTTCGGTACATGCACTCAAAGATACTTAATATTAACAAGATGCACCACTGCCGTTACCATGAATGGGGCTGATGCTGTTTATTAATTACAGCTCTGCATTTAACACCATCAATCCCACCAAACTCATAATGAAACTGTAGGATCTGGGACTTATCAGTTAGGATTGACAGTCGCCTATCTGACACCCTCAAAATCAGCTGGTGCCCCACAACAGCTGGCTTTCCACTACTGCAGGCGAGCCAAGGCTTTCATTGTGCCGAGCAAATAGCCTCACGCTTCTAGCACCGAGGCCAAAATCAAAAGCGTTTTTATTGTCAGGCCTGTAAGCATGGCAGCGCTGCTCTAAAACCCCACCCCAAACACACCTTTCTGGATGTGCATAACCCCCATTTTAGTGGGAAGAAGGAAGTTGTCAGACAGGAGACAAGTCAGATGGAGTCATCACAAAACAAACATAATGGAAAGCCTGTTTGTTTCTTTCAGTGTTCGCTTTGTGAAAGACGAAGCTGAGAGGAGAAGACGAAGGTTTAGTGGTGTTTACCTTGAAAGCTTTTACAAGAGAGTGATCAGTGATATAAAAATGATCTGTTAAACTTCAACTCTCTTGATTTTTCTATAATGTACGATCTTGGGGTCTGAGCAGGTATCCGTCGTATCCCTTTTGCCAGCCCACCATTGAGACTAGTGAGGGGGGAAGAGGGACTTGTCACCTCTTGATGCACTTCCAGGACGAAAGGCAGGGGGGCTGAGGGCCAACCCACACTGCTCTGAGATACCAGTTATCTAGCCTGGACGCTTTGGAGGATTCCAATCGAGCCAACCACCTGGGCTGCCTGGAAAAGCATTGCCGATAGTTAAGGAGGCATAGCGACACTCTTTTGGAGAGGAGCAGTGGGGAGGGGAGCGATTTCTTCCACACTCAAATCACTCAAATTATTTGAATATCACTTTTTATGATACATACATGATTAAAAATTATGATTACATTCTGAAATCACAATTTCCAGTTTTATAAGTTGATTTACAGTTGCCATCATATAAGGTCATCGGCAGTTTTGTTGTCATATCACAGGTGTCAGGGTCATCTAAAATCTTCAGAAGAAGCTGGATCCAAACTGGAACGCAGGGAAGGTGTTCCAGACGCAAATCCTGAAGACACAAATCCTTGGCTCATTTAGTTTACACTCGAGATTTCAGGTGATACATGAAGTCGAATGTGGCTGACTAAAAGTGAAGTGTACATTTTGTGCCTGGAAACTGAATCTTGATTCCTTTTAATTGTAAACCATTGTGTACCCCCCCAAAAACATGGAATTATTTTATGAAGCTTGTGTACTTTTGAAACTTAAGAAGATACAGGTACATTCCCATTATTTCATGCTCTTTAATACTTGACTAAGAAGCAGATAAAGAGATGAAGGGGAAAAACAGCTATTTGGATATAAAGTGCAGATCAAAAAGAATCATTAGAAATACAAATGAATGCAAATAGAAGAGTTCTTAAAATACACAGTATTCTTGGCCAATCATATCGTAGAACCATGCTGATGCAGACAGGATGACATTGCATTTGTAGGCTCTATATTTATCCAGATAGTTTGAATATATTTCTTGTTCTACAGCATTTTTGCATTTAGTCTGGAAAATCTCTGGAGAGAGGTGAGAGAGAGTATATTTTGTATCAGTGCTAATTCTCTGCTATGCATGCTCCATCAGTCCGCACCTGTGTCACGGAGCCGATGCCTTCAGCATCGGATTCCCCCATCACGTCACCCGATCACTTTCCCCAGCATATTGAAAAGGACTTCATTTCCCACAACCCATTGCACTCCGCACACCTGTCCCCGATCACCAGCACTCATCCCGCGATCATCATCACCTGTTACCCCTCATTACTGGACTCTTTATAATGCTTGTGTTTGCTTTAGTTTATTGTCGGGTATTGTTGTTAGTTTGGGTGTGTGGGCATTCTGTGTTATGACCTGCAACTTTGTCTGACGGGATGATGTTATCTGGATGATCTCTGTTCTTGTACCTGTTTCCCTGGATATATCTGTGCTTGGAATCTTCAGTAAAAACTTGTTGTTGTCACTTAAACGCTTTGCCTGTCTGTTCTCCCCAGCCGGTAAGTCCTGCAGTCACTAGCAGTCCCATGGCCATGCCTAATCGGTTCTCTGGAGTAGCGGAGGAGTGTGGTGGATTTCTGTTGCAATGCAACTTGTACTTCAGTCGGCAGCCTCAGTTGCATTCCACTGAAGCGGACAAAGTTGACTTCGCGATCAGCCTCATGACAGGGGCTGCGCTACGCTGGGCACAAGGCTACTGGGAGACAGGAACTCGCGAGTCCCGCACCTGGGAGGATTTCTCGACGCGGGTAAAGAATGTGTTTGATCACTCTGCTTCTTCTCTCTCTGTTGCAGACCAACTCTGTAGAATCCGGCAAGGGCGATCATCGGTGGCAGAATATGCTCTTCACTTTCGTACTCTCGCCGCAATCAGCGGCTGGAATCAGTCCGCGCTGCTTGCAGCGTATCGTCAAGGTTTGTCCCCTGAGGTAAAGATGCACATGGTGATTTATGACGATTCTATTGAGTTGGAAACCTTCATCCAAAAGTCTATTCGAATAGCTCAACGTCTAGTTGCCTGTCAAAGTGGAACCCTGACGGTCTGTACCGCTCCTCCGCTACACTCCCTGTCTGCTCCGCGTGCGCATCAGCCGCCGCGGGTCTCATCTCCTCGAAGTTCGCTTTCTGCTCCACCGAGCCCTCCAGCACCCGAGCCCATGCAAGTGGATAACTTTCATCTAACCAAGGAGGGCGACAACGGCGCATCTCTCGCCAGCTCTGCATATATTGTGGGGGAACCGGGCATTTCCTCGCTACCTGTCCAGTGCGTCCACCTCATGCCCGGGTGAGTGCGGTTCAGCCGCCGCGAGCAGGTATAAAACTTCCGTTAACGTCTCTAATCATTGCCTCTTCCACTCAGGGCCGGCGCCACGGGGGGCGTGTGGGGCCGACGCCCCCTCACCGGGACTCTCCCGCCCCCTCAGATCACCATGAATGTTAAAGTAATTTTAATGATAAATAAAATATTTTATTTAAAAAAATTACATTTGCCAATTGCCCTTTCTTCCAGTTCCTAGCGTCAATATTAATCTTAAATAGCAACATTTTAGTAAAGAAAAGTCTGTTAGGCAAAGTCGAATTTTGATTGGTCCTGTCGTTTGATTAGCGCACTTCCCCACCCCCACTCTAACGTCACATTACATTTCTCGCGCACCAGAACATACACAATTAATTAAATTTTCGAAGCTACTACGGATGATTCAAGAAGAATCAACATTGTGAAAAAAAGTGTGCAGTCAAATGTCCCGTGTATGAAGCTTCAACGAGTGTTTTTATCAATATATTTGTTGTACTTTAGTGTTTTCTAGACTCGATATTGTTTATTAAAATAAAAAAAACACCCTGTTTATGTGATCACCGCCCCCTTTCAGTATTTCACACGCCCCCTCTTCAGGACTCGGCTGGCGCCGGCTCTGCTTCCACTGTCTCTGTTCCAGTGAAAGCACTAATTGATTCTGGTGCCGCTGGAAATTTCATCTCTCCAGATCTGCTGAGACGGCTCCGGCTACCTAGGCACCGAGTAGTGCAGCCAATCCCTGTGCAAGATATCTTAGGAAAGCCCTTAGGGCGAGGACTAATCAGATTTTTCTCTCCGCAAATCCGGCTCGAATGGAAACCTGCTATGACTGAGGTATTGTCCTTCTGGGTGCTAGAGGGGAGCTCGGTGGATCTCGTGCTGGGACGGCCCTGGCTTCAAAAGCACCGTCCAGAAATGGACTGGACCACGGGAGATGTACTCAGTTGGCCGCTGGAGAAGACAGTTAAGCCGGTAAAGTCTGCCTCACTTGTACTGTCTCCTATTGCTGTTCCCCTCTCTCCAGAATCCTCGAAAGTCCCTGGAGCAGACAATAGTGTTAAGCCCTGGGTAGGGGCGATTCCGCCAGAGTATGAAGCATTCCTGGATGTGTTCAGCAAAGAGAGAGCCTCACAACTTCCCCCGCATAGGCCATGGGACTGCGCCATAGAGCTGCTGCCTGGGGCCCCTCTCCCTAAGGGGCGTATCTACTCGCTGTCCCTCCCGGAACAGAAAGCCATGGGTGACTACATTCGGGAGGCACTTCAACAAGGATTTATACACCCCTCTACTTCCCCTGCAGCATCTAGTTTCTTCTTCGTGGGGAAGAAAGATGGGGGTCTCCGGCCATGTATTGATTATCGTGTTCTCAACCAAGCTACAGTTAAATTCTCTTACCCTCTGCCTCTTATTTCCCCGTCCATAGAGCATCTTCGTGGAGCATCTGTGTTCAGTTCCTGGGATACGTGATCAGCGCCACGGGGGTGCTCATGGAAAAGGATAAAGTCGAAGCAGTTCAGTCCTGGCCCCAGCCATCCTCAGTTCGAAGTTTGCAACGGTTTCTGGGGTTTGCCAATTTTTATCAACGGTTCATCCGAAACTTCAGTATTGTCTGCTCGCCGCTCACGTCAATGCTCAAAGGGAAGCCCAAAGTGTTAGTCTGGTCCCAAGAGGCCTCGGAGGCCTTCCAACAGTTAAAAGAAGCCTTCTGTAGTGCACCTGTTCTTCGACATCCATCGCCTGAGCTCCCGTTTGTGGTTGAAGTTGACGCCTCCACCACAGGCGTGGGGGCGGTATCGCAGCTGCAGGGGAATCCGGCACGCCTTCACCCATGCGCTTTCTTCTCCAAGAAGATGTCCCTGGCGGAGCAAAATTATGATATCGGCAATCGAGAACTGCTAGCAATCAAATTGGCTCTGGAGGAGTGGAGACATTGGTTAGAAGGAGCTAAGTTCCCTTTTATTGTGTATACAGATCATAAGAACTTGTTATATCTTCGTGAAGCAAAGAGACTTAATTCCCGTCAAGCCCGGTGGGCATTGTTTTTCTCTCGTTTTAATTTCACAGTAACCTATCGTCCTGGGAGTAAGAACGGAAAAGCGGATGCTCTCTCTCGTATCCACGCCCCGGATGTCAACTCAGATCCTCCAGAGCCCGTTCTTCCTCCAGCCATGGTGATCTCTCCCATCGAATGGGAGTTGGATAAGCAGATTGAAGCCAGTCTTCGTGTTCAGCCTGCTCCGCCGGGAGGTCCTGAGGGGAGACTGTTTGTACCAGAGGATCTGCGCGTTCCCCTCATGGACTCCGTCCACTGTGTTCCGGGATCAGGACACCCAGTTCAGCAGCGCACCCTCTCACTGATCTCCCCCCGGTACTGGTGGCCCGGCATGTCCGGAGATGTTACTCGTTTCGTGAAGGGATGCTCAGTCTGTGTCATCGCCAAAGTTCCTCGTCAGCGGCCCCAGGGTAAGCTTCTTCCTTTGCCAGTTCCTCAGCGGCCATGGACTCACATTGCCGTGGACTTTATTTCTGATTTGCCCTGTTCAGGAGGATATACTTGTGTTTTCGTAGTGGTTGACCGCTTTAGTAAGAGTTGTAAACTAATTCCGTTGTCTAGTCTGCCCACAGCAATGCAAGCAGCAGAAGCGCTGTTTCATAACGTGTTCCGGCATTTTGGTCTGCCGGAGGACATTGTCTCTGACCGGGGACCGCAATTTATTTCACACGTCTGGAAGGCGTTTTTCTCTCTTCTTGGAATTTCTGTTAGCTTAACCTCTGGTTATCACCCGCAGGCGAACGGCCAGACTGAGCGTAAGATCCAGGAGGTCGGAAGGTATCTCCGGACTTACTGCCACCGTCATCACCACAGCTGGCATCGCTTCCTCCCGTGGGCCGAGTACGCTCAGAACTCGTTGCGTCAGGATACCACCCAGCTGACTCCGTTCCAGTGCGTACTCGGCTACCAACCACCCCTTTTCCCCTGGACCCAAGAACCCTCCACGGTGCCAGCTGTGGACCACTGGTTCCGGACCAGTGAGAGGGTTTGGAATTCCGATGCGCTCTGCGGCCCGCAGGAGCGGTCCGTGGGGGGGGGGTACTGTCACGGAGCCGATGCCTTCAGCATCGGATTCCCCCCATCACGTCACCCGATCACTTTCCCCAGCATATTGAAAAGGACTTCATTTCCCACAACCCATTGCACTCCGCACACCTGTCCCCGATCACCAGCACTCATCCCGCGATCATCATCACCTGTTACCCCTCATTACTGGACTCTTTATAATGCTTGTGTTTGCTTTAGTTTATTGTCGGGTATTGTTGTTAGTTTGGGTGTGTGGGCATTCTGTGTTATGACCTGCAACTTTGTCTGACGGGATGATGTTATCTGGATGATCTCTGTTCTTGTACCTGTTTCCCTGGATATATCTGTGCTTGGAATCTTCAGTAAAAACTTGTTCTCAGTTACTCTCTGGTGTTCTGTTCACTCTAACCCAGCACCGTAACAACCTGTAGCTCTTCCTTGCATCTTTTATTCTTTTCTCCTGATATTTGTGTTCTCTGTTTTTGTTTGTTTTATTGGCTGGATGGGTTGATCGAACTCGCCACTCAGGTTGACTTCTGCTTGGCGCTCAGATCACAACACCACCGAACGGAGCCTGGGTGTGAGTACTTCCACCTGCCACCCGGCGCAAAGGGCGCCACCACAACTCAGTTTTTCTGAAGAAGAACCAATGCAGATCGGCCACGCTCACCCAACTGCCTGGGAGAGACGCCATTGAATCGCCCATAGTTTGTGCCTGCGGGGAAGCATGGAACATTGTCACAGTCTGCCCCCACTGGAGGTGCTTGTGCCACTTCATTGCCCAGGGCTGACCGGTAAGCATGACCGCCACTCTGCTGCCCTCTGGTGGCCAAACTACTTTACTGGCCGTCAGTCAGAGGGGATTAACCACCCGGTGACAGCCCTGATCGACTCTGGAGCGGAGGTGGATTTCATGGACATCGAACTGGCTAAACGCTGGAGTATTCCTATTTTTCCTCTAGCTGAAGCCATCTCTGCCAGAACACTTTGTGGAACTCCGCTCACCAGAATCATATCCGTCACCGGACTCGTTTACTTGATCACATCTGGCAATCACACTGAGGTGATTCGATTTCACTCTCTCTCTGCTCCAGGAGTTTTAGGGCACACCTGGCTTACCAAGCACAACCCCCTTACTGATGGGGCTTATCATAGTTGTAGTGATTCTGTGGGGATGGTGTTATTTAAACATTCCCCAGCATCTCCACTAGTTATAGTGAAACTAAGACGGTGTTATTTAAAACACGGTTCAGTTTCAGGTAATTACTTGTGGCTCAAATGGAAATACTTACAGATAAAGATTATTAACTATATGTATTTTGTAGCATTACCTGGTGCAATAAACGCATTATTCTTCTGGCCTTGATTAACAACGGTCCATGCCCAATACAGTAATACATACAGAGCCGGTAACAGTATCGCACAGTTTAAGGGATGTGTTATGAGCATTAAGCAGAGACAATCATGAGTGAATACAAATGAATATTTATTGACTAAGCTACTGAAATACGATATTGATTAACTAACATAAAACACATACACATTCACACGCATACAAGAGAAAGCATAGAAAAATCAGAGTAAAGGGTAAAGAGTGGCACATTAAATCAGCAGAACACAAACCACCGGGTTTTCTCTACAAAGTTCACCTTGGTAGCCAAGGGGCAGTTGCGCTGTTGAATTGTGATACTTGCATTGAACAGTTAGTTGCGTCGGCAAGAATCCTGGTGTGCGGTGCTGTGTCATAGGAGGAGACAGTAAACCTGGCAACTGTTCCGGTGGCTTACCATGACTTCAGAGTGATGTTCAGTAATTCTCGAGCTACAAGCTGCCCGCACGTAAACTGGGACCTAAATTCATTGGGCCGTACATCATGACCAAAGTGCTTAACCCAGTGACGGTTCACCTCAAGTTACCCCCATGCTTAAAAGAATTCACCCCAACTTTCATGTATCTAAGATCAAGGTCGTTGTTCGCTTCCCTTTCAAACCCTTGACCTCGGCGCCTCCACCTCCCAGACTCATCGAGGGTGCATCTGCCTACATGGTACGACGGCTCCTCGATGTGAAGCGGAGGATTAGGGGTCACCAGTACCTGGTAGACTGAGAGGGTTATGGTCCAGAGGAGAGATGCTGGATTTCAGCTCATGACATACTGGACCACACTCTCATAGACCAATTCCATCAGGGTCGTGGTGAGTCTTCTGGGGATGCCAAGAGGATTTTGTCATGATTTGGTCTTTCATTTACTTCTTTCTGCTGTTTCATCTGCGTGCTTGTTATTGTATTTGACTCATTTCTGTTATTGTATCCTACTCATTTCTAACATTTCTCTGAGGTCGGGTTGATCAGTATGCCCTGAGTTCAGAGGTCGGAAGTCTGATTTTGAGTGCTATGCAGGCGTAACTAAGTCTGAGGACTTAGACATTTTTTTATTTTATATGGTAAATGTTTCATTCATAAACAAAAATTCGCAAAATATTCTCCATTTTATCCCATTTTTAAAATTAAATTAAACTTGCATCTAAAATCTCTGCATTTTATAAAGAATAAAAAACCAAAAGATTCCTAAAATATTACAGAGAGGCCTATTTAATGATGCTGTATTTAAGGATTCATGCATTTAGTTGCTTTCCTGTGTTTGAATCTTATTCTAAAGTCTCTGTAATGTCACTCTAAATCTGTAAAGCGTTTTTTTAATATTTATTTTGTAACAAATTTTAATTGATTATTATTATGTATGTGTCTGTGTTTTAATTATGTTTAATTTATAATTATTCATTATTAGGCTATTTTATGGATGTGTATGTGATCTTTTCGTTATGTTTTTATTGTCTGTTCAAGCATTAATAAAAAAAATATTACACTGGAGCTTTATTGAAACTTAATATAAGTATTACAAGTATTACTGCTAAATTCAAATGATGAGGCAAGAGAGCCATCACTTGCCTCTTTAAGAGCTCGTGGTTCTGCAGCTCTGTTTCTGTGATATCATTCTACAGCTGTTTCTCATTGGCTAGTACGACAAACCAGTGACATCATTTAGACTAATATTAAAAGCCTTCTGCCGGCGACACGCGCAGAATCTCCGCAGAGCACACGCGCCCCATAGAGACACCATGAGAGAGATCGTGCACATACAAGCCGGACAATGTGGCAATCAGATCGGAGCCAAGGTAATCTTACCATCTAAAGTCGTTATTTATGTTAATTAATATATTCCCAAACAAGGACAAAATGGAACATTTGCTACATAACTTAATGAAAGAATACAAAAGACAGTAAAGCGGTCTGACTTTCAATATATAAATAATAATTCATGGTAATAAAGAGGTAAATTCGAGTTGCTAAAGAAGATGCATTGTTTTATTATTGTTCTTCAATTGGCTTGATCTAAATGTTCTGATCTTGTTTTAAACCTAAATGAAGTAAATAAATAGTCTATACATATCACATCCATAGAAATGTGTTCTGATTAATAAATCTAATTTAATTGTTGTTTGTGTCTCTGAATAAAGTTTGGTTTAAAACATTAAATATGCACAGTATGAAGATGAAGTGGATGTTTTAGTGAGTCATTGTGACACACCCACCAGTGAAGAGAAAGACTGCAGTGTAATGCACAAAGACACTGCTGCTATATTTCTGCTGTGCTGCTGCAGCTTTATACACCATTTAATAATTTATGATTCATAAGAGATTAAAAGTCCAAAGACTGCTGAAACCTACACATGTTGAATGGCTTAGGTTGTGGAAAATCCCAAAGTGTAAATGGGTTATTCACGTTTATATTAATATCTATATTAATCTAGAATATCTCCTCCAGTGTAGTCCTGATCTTACAGGTTAACACTGATATTTGCTAAAATGCCAAATCTGATATATTTTCGGGTTCTGGCATATTGAGAAAACAATGCAAATTAAACAAATGTGATTTTGTTGTGTCCTGTAAAGACTGTATCAAGAGGTCAGATCTTTATTCTTTTTCACAGCATAATGCCATGAACAAAAGACAGAAATCTGTGAACATGCAAGAGAGATATCAATATATTACTTATTTGTCTTCTTTGTCTTCTTAGGCTGTTTCTTTCTTTGTCCTGTCAGTGGCGTTTCTACTGTAGACAAATGACATCCATTAGTGTCATATCATAATGCAAAACCAACTACAAGTGTAATTACTACATACCTTTAATTTATGATAAAGTAATAATTAAAATAAGTTATAATTAAAAAACACATTGTTCTTATAGCAGCAGAATTATTTTGGGTATCTTGTTAGTTTTATCATTTATCTTGTAGAGTATAGCAAGTGAAGAGACTTTTTCAATAACAAACAGATAGCAGTATAGACATGAGTAAAGCATAGGGATTGGCTTGAAAAAGTTACCTGTAGCAACATATTTTCAGTGAGGTGGCAGTCAGCCACAAGACACAGCTGTTTACACCCATACTAGCAAACAAATCAGGTTGCTTTATGTTAGGCTAGCTCTGACAACTATTTGTTTTCTATTACAATTATTTATCTACTAATGACAATGCATCATGAAATCTGTAATTTGGCCACAATACAATTTAGGAATACAATTCATAATTGCTTTCCAAAATATGCTGAAAACACTACTGATATAGTAGGGACGATTTACACTGTTTATTTACACACATAAAACAGGTTGTACAGTATATGTTTATTGTGGTTGCAATAAAAATTAATCAGATTTTAAGCTTTTTTATATGTCTTTAACAACAGCGGGTGGACACACCAGATACTGTTATGTTTGTCAAATGTGTGTAAAACTTGCTTGGTGTATACCTATATTTGTGACTATGTCTGCGAAAACCAGGCTGAAGTCTAATTTTTAATAAAGGCTAACTATAAGATAATGAACAACAAAATTTAGATAGTAGAAAAAACATGCACACTCTAACAAAGAGTGAGGTTTACACCCCAAAAGCAATATAAAGACTTTGTAAAAGAGCATCATAAGTGCTTTTTAATAAAAACTATTTAGTCCTCAGAATTAAAATGTGTGTTTTGATCTGCTGAAAGGGGACCATTTTTGTTTGCGTCTGTAGTTCTGGGAGGTTATAAGTGATGAACACGGCATTGACCCTGCTGGAAACTATGTGGGTGATTCAGACCTTCAGTTGGACCGGATCAGTGTCTACTACAATGAGGCCTCATGTGAGTGCAATCAACATCCTAATGCATGCTATGCCTGTATTGACAAGGCTCTGTCCCAAACCTAATTGTTCGTAGTGCATAGGAGACTGTTGCCTTTTTTAATTTCAGGTGATTTTCATAAAGTTTGTGGCTAAGCCAATGATATCATGGTTTAATAAGCTGACCAATGCATGTCAACCACCAATTTTGGATAAAATCATGTATTCAATTTCTTTTTATTTCTATCCATAGTTTTTGATATTTAATGAATTTTAATTATAATAAGCATCTTTCACAAATCATCTGCCATCCTATACAATTTTTTAAGCTCCCCTTGTACATAGGCAGGTTGAGATTTTTCTTCTTTGAAACAGCTTAAAACTGTCAAAAAGCAAATGTCATATAATATAAGATGTTATATGATGTAATCTTCATATTGAGTTTGTGTTACTGTGTTATAACAATCTACTGTTTTTTTATTTATCTTCTCACAGCCTCCAAATATGTTCCTAGAGCCATCTTAGTTGACTTAGAGCCAGGCACAATGGACAGTGTACGATCTGGAGCCTTTGGTCACCTTTTCAGACCTGATAACTTCATTTTTGGTCAGTATACAAATATAACAAATACTACAAATATTACTATATAAATATAACTATACTATTACATATTCTTTACTATATAGCTTTCATGTAGCTCAGTGGTTAGTGCATGGCACTAGTAACGCCAAGGTCATGGGTTTGATACAGGGATTGCACATACTTGGGAAAAAATTTTTATAGTATAATGCAATGTAAGTCGCTTTGGATAAAAGCATCTACCAAATGCCTAAATCTAAATATATAATATACTATAAGTTTATAATGCATTTTACTGATCACTTAAGGTTCGTTTATTCACATTTTGTACAATGGTGTAGTAGATTTTTTATTTGTTGTAAGATAATGTTCAGTGTATCATACTGTAGGTCAGAGTGGAGCTGGTAACAACTGGGCCAAAGGCCACTATACAGAGGGAGCTGAGCTGGTGGACTCAGTTTTGGATGTGGTAAGGAAGGAGTGTGAAAACTGCGACTGTCTACAGGGCTTCCAGCTCACCCACTCTCTCGGTGGAGGCACAGGATCGGGAATGGGCACTCTGCTCATTAGCAAAGTCAGAGAGGAATATCCTGACCGCATCATGAACACATTCAGTGTAGTGCCTTCTCCTAAAGTCTCTGACACTGTGGTGGAACCCTACAACGCCACCCTGTCCATACACCAGCTGGTGGAGAACACAGATGAAACCTACTGCATCGATAATGAAGCCCTTTATGACATCTGCTTCCGTACTCTCAAACTGGCCACACCCACTTACGGTGACCTAAATCACCTGGTGTCAGCCACCATGAGCGGGGTCACCACTTCCTTGCGTTTCCCCGGTCAGCTAAACGCTGACCTCAGGAAGCTAGCGGTCAATATGGTGCCCTTCCCCCGTTTGCACTTCTTCATGCCGGGCTTCGCTCCTCTGACCGCACGGGGCAGCCAGCAGTATCGTGCTTTCACTGTGCCCGAGCTCACGCAGCAAATGTTCGATGCCAAAAATATGATGGCTGCCTGCGATCCTCGCCACGGGCGCTACCTCACCGTAGCTACTGTTTTCAGGGGCCGTATGTCTATGAAAGAGGTGGATGAGCAGATGCTGGCTATTCAGAGCAAGAACAGCAGCTACTTTGTTGAATGGATCCCAAACAACGTAAAAGTGGCTGTTTGCGATATTCCACCCAGGGGCCTCAAGATGTCCTCAACATTTATTGGAAACAGCACCGCCATCCAGGAACTGTTTAAGCGTATCTCTGAACAGTTCACTGCAATGTTTAGGCGTAAAGCTTTCTTGCACTGGTACACCGGTGAGGGCATGGATGAAATGGAGTTCACAGAAGCTGAGAGCAACATGAATGATTTGGTGTCCGAATACCAGCAGTACCAGGATGCCACTGCTGAAGAAGAGGGTGAAATGTATGAGGATGATGATGAGGAGTCAGAAGCTCAGATCCCAAAGTGAATCGTATTAGATTCACTTTTGGACAACAACTATGAATGAATGCTTGAATCTCACAAACAAGAAAAGGAAACAAAACAAGAAAAGGAAATATGTAATTGCTCTCTTTTTTGTGAACCTAGGCATGTCTTGTGAGATTCACCTTATAGGCCTGACCTAAACTCTTAATCTATGTATTGTATCTGCATTTTACTGTATTCCCAAAGCTAAGAGCACTTCAGATCATTCACACCTCACTGTAGCTTCTTTTGTTCACTAACTCAACTGAAATAAACCAATAAACAAGTACTTCGAAGTCACACTATGATCTGAATTTCTTCACAATTCTTCACAAAAAATGCCACATCATACAGTATAATCTTGTATTATTATATGTTGTAATATGTTTTTAGTAGAACTTAGTAGAAAACAGCAGCGAATGAGAGTTTTACTGGATGACTGTCTCATGCTGAGATGACCCAGATGGCATTTAAATACATCATCTGTGCCTAGAAAAGAACACATACCTCAGGCACAGCAAATCTTCAGAGACACTTCAGAGACAAATCTTTTAGACATTAACAGAATTGTCTAGTTAGAAAAGTCACATGCACTGAAGGAAGTAAAGGTTTTAAACACAATGACCCTTTGAAGTTGACAGAACAATCCCTGAGGGCCACATACTGTTGTTTTGCTGGGTGAAATTCTTCAGGCCTACTTTTTTGCACAGAAATTTATATGTATAAAATGTTTTACCTATTTAAATTTGTAGTATTAAAAGAGACCTAATTTGATTGTGGATTTATCACACACTTAGCTCCAACATGTCCAATGCAGAACCTCATTAAGGAAGATTCAAGCATAATACTGGTTTTATTGGCAATCATGTGCTGATTACAAAATGCTAAATATTTAGTCGCTTTGGATAAAAGCGTCAGCTAAATGCCTAAATGGTATAACAATGCACTGTCAGACCCCATTATTTCTCACAAACTGATGTGGGTTTGATTAACTCTTAGTTGTAGTTTCTGAAGGAATAATTTTTAATAAATTATAATTTAGAATTACAATATTAAACAAATTGTTTTATTAAACAAATTTAACAAAATACAAGTATTTTCATTAATATTCTTGGACATAGTTTAAAGTATATGTAGGGTTATGTGACCCTGTCTGTTAAAGGCTAAAGTCTGTCAGGCTAAAGTCCCAAAGTCAAATTAGCAAATTAATAAACCTCGAAATTAGATTTCACCTATAAATATCACTATGATTTAGTTGTCATTACTGAATCAGTATTAAAGACAGATATATCAGTATTTTCACAGAATGTTCTTGAAAAAATGAATTAATGTTCTTTACAAAAAACATTTTATCAAATTACTGATTCCAGCTGTGACGCATCAGAGGAGAAATGACCCTCCAAATGAACCTGGGTTCTCCCAAGGTTTTTTTCTCCATATATATTATATTTATTAATGGAGTTTAGGTTCCTTGCCACAGTCACTGTGTTAAAGTGCTCACTGGGAAACTGCTGATATTAGATATTATATTAGCATAGGGTTCTGTAAATACCATAAATACCATTTGGTCTTACCCTTTTATATTTTCAATATTACCTTTACATTATATCCATTTGTTTTCTTTGGAAAGCTGCTTTGAAACAGTGCTACATTGTAAAACCCCTATACAAATCAATTAAATTTAACATGTAGGTTTAACATGATTTTATTTAGGTAGTAAACAGTAAATCACAAAAAATGACTTTAGCTGGGTTTTCACAGACAAGGTCACATATTTGAAACAACATCTACTAACAAAAACGCTAAAACCAGCCTAGATGGTTGATGAGAAATAAACTAAAAAGAACACAGGATATTTACAAAGTAAATTAAAAGTGGTTTTGTGTAGAAGAAATAAGTGACACAGCAGAGGCATTCACAAAGCAGTACAATACAGTTAAGCAAGCTGTAAAATAATTAACACGGGGAAAAAAGATAACAAAATGATCCAAAACACAACGTTTTCCTATTTATTTTCACTTTCTTTTTTTCTGTATTTCGTTGTGTGGAAAGAATGTGAGGGCTGAAATCAAGCGTAGACCACAGCGACATCTTGTGGTTCACAACAAGAAATATGTTGACAAGCCTTTGATTACTTTAGAGCAAAGACTTAAGAAACAAGGGTTTTGGTACAGCTCATGCCAGGTTTAATTGTTAGTCGGGGAAAAAATATTTAATTGCTATTTTAGCGATTGTAGAAATAAGCGATTGTAGAAATATCTGCATTCCCCTATTAAGTGATAGATGGGACTGAATAGTGTTTTACCAAGAAATGACAAGAAGCTCACACAGCTTAAAGAGGTAATTCACCCAAATAATTTTTTCACCCTTATGTCATTTAAGCCCTGTATATGATTCTTTGAAGATATTTTGCAAAACGCTGGTTACCGGCACCAATTGACTTCCACCTTGTGTCCATACTATGAAAGTTAATGGGTGACGATAATCAGCGTCATTATTTTATTAAATAATTGTCTGTAACATTTGACTACACAGAAATCTTCTATTGATTTTATGGTAATGCTTTAAAATAAATGTAATGCCAATAGGGATGAAATTTTTACAGTTTTGTAGAAAAGCCAAAATCAGCAATAGTGTCTGTCTGCAGACTGCAAGAGAGAGACGTGACTGGAAGGGGGCGTAACATGTAACAGGAGTCGTAACTTGAAGTTGTCCAAATCACACATCACCACGCAGGGCGTGACTGGAAGAGGGCGCCACTGATCAGCACCACTGAATCACTAGAGGTCGCTACTGGGCTACACACTCTATAATGACGAGGACGACAACAACACACAGCCCACATTACTGCAGAACATGCGTGTTAAAATAAATGGATATTTTGACAGCAGTTAGGGATCTATCAGCCTGCCGTTTTGGATGCTGACGATGATGATGTTCTGCTGAAGCTGAGTAAAGTCTTTTTAATTTCTCTCAGATTTTATTATTCAGATTCAATGCTAAGTGGCTAACGCGCGCTTGCTAAATGTCTGCATTTCTGCACAAAACCAATGTGTAATACATTATATACAGTATATATTGATTAGTTATTAAATTGACTCGTATGTCTACTAATTGTCAAACGATGCATTTGTCTATTATTGGTTACTTTAGTGCATATGCTTAACAGCTCAATGAATGATGACACGTCTAATATTATTAATACTTAATACAGTATGCAGTGCAACCGTTCTTTAACGTATATATGGTTGTTTTTATTGGTATGTACAATAACGCAAGCTGTCATTTTGTTCGATCAGACATCATTCAGATGATGCTGCACTATACTCGAATAAGATTTTTTATTTGATGAAGACATAATTATCATCAGTAGTTCTAGACTCTTTCGGGGTTGTATATTCAAGTGCCAGTTTAGCATCTGTATATAATGGCCTGGGCTGCGTCGTAAGGCAAAGCAAAAGCATCGTAAGGCAAAGTAGATCGTAAAAACGATCTTAAGAATTATCTTATACTTATAGTCCGTATGGTTGTAACTTTAGTTATTCTTGAAAATTGTCGTAGATCTAGAGTGCTCATAAGTAATCGTAAATCTCCAAGTGCAGAGTCCCCAAGTTATTTTCCAGTTTTCCTGCAGGTGGCATCATATCTCCGTGTTCTCATAATGCACTTGTGTAAGGGTCCCTGAAGTAGTCCTGCAAAGTTTGGGTCCAACTTGCCTCAACACACCTGCCTGGAAGTTTGTAGTCTGCCTAATAAGACATTGATTAGCTGGTTCAGGTGTCATTAGGGTTGGACCTAAACTCTGCGGACCACTTCGGGGACCCCTACCCAAGTGCATTGTGAGAACACAGAGACATGACCTGCAGGACAAACGGCGAATAGCACCTAAACTTTATTCAAGTGCACACAGATTGCACAGATTGCAAGGTTTTGATTGCATTCTTCTTCATTTTCTTTTGTTTAAATGAATTAATAAATTCTTCTGAATAAATTATTAATTAAAAACAAAATAAAAGAAAAATGAAAAAATAAGTTATGTTTAGTGTTTAATAGGAATAAACCTTAAAAAACTGGAAATGACTTATTGACGTGCACAAAACTGTACTGCACATTTCTTGGTTGGCCCTCATGTGGTTCCATGCCATCTTCATACTCTTGACCGGTGAATCCCCTGAAAACACAGCTCCTATCTGCCTATTGTGCATTCCACAATATTATGTGCAACACAGTGCGCCTTGGAATCTGTTTTCCTGTTATTGGTGGGATCAGCTATAGGGGTAAACAGATATGGCCTCAGTAGTTAGTACTTTCAGGCCACCTTGCCACTAGGGGTGGGAATCTTTAGGTACTACGCGATCCGATTCCGATTCTGGGACTCACGATCCGATTCCAAAACGATTCTTCATATAATTTTATGCTTTAGTTTTTATGCTTTTTGTTTATAGTTAGAATCTCTTTGACAGTATTCCCATCTTGAAGTTTAATTTAGTGAAGTTTGATTAACTAATTTCGGGAGGAGCACGCACAGATAATTGAACCGGCCAATTCATCATTAGTAATCACAGCGTCTGCCCTATCAGTGCAAGAGAGAACCTCTATAAAATAATCAAGCAGCCTTACCTTCGTTCTCTCTAGCGTTTCGGCATCCCTCCTCCACCCCTACGCCTCAACGTTACCTTCCGTGGGGGGGGAGCGCTCCGGGTTCGGGAAGAACTGCCGAGCTCGGGGCCCTCCCCTGGACAGCACGCCAAATACGCATAACTATTACGCTTGCTTATTATCTGTAAAGGCGAACTTGTGAATTGCTTTTATTTTAACAAAGTTATATTCAGGATGAACAAGTTCTGACATAGAATCCATTCTGAATCTTTGAGAATCGATTCAGAATCGTTAGAGAAAGAATCCCGATGCATCGATTTTTTCTCCCACCCCTACTTGCCACAATGTCTGTGATCAAGCCCATATGGTCACAGATACTCAAGTATTTGATCAAAATGTATTTTATCAAAATTAATTAAAATGTATTTTAAAATAAAATACTTTAATTTTAGGTGTGTCAAATAAACTACAAAATACAACAGCCACACCATTTGTCAAAATAAACTACTGTATTTTTGTGTTTTAAAAATACTAAAAAATACTTTTCTTTGCAAACCTTCTATCAGTTGGCCTATTTGATCTATCCCTTCACCATTACACTGACTCAGTTAATTGAGTAAACAAAGTTTGATAGCAAAAGCTTTTTTCTGCCTGAGTCATGCAATAAATCTGACATATGACATCTGGCACTTTCAAGCGCTGTCAAGCTGTTTTTAAAACAGCAACGTTAAAATGTTCTGGTAGACTCTTTGCCTTACTGATGATAAATCCAGCCTTGGAGAATATCCTGATGGTTTTGGAGATAGATGGGATGCTGTGGGTTACCTATCCCAAACATTGGTAAATATTTAAACCCGGCCACCAAGATGCTCCTGTGTCCCTCGTCGATCATGGAAAGTGAAACTTAAATCTGTCAAAGGGGTGGTTGGATTTATTCACGCACATTCAAATATATTTATTAAAGCTTCTTTCTTTTTAAATTTTTATTTACAGCATTATCATAATAGGCTGTATATTGACCTATTGAGAAAAAACAAAATGTCAAATCAGACATTGACCATTCCCATATAACCAAAATGGCATGATCATCGTTTCATTACACCTCTGCGAAGATTCGACTGTGAGATTGGAAGTCAATCAGGCTCCTCTTATCAAAGCATTAAATCTTTGACTATTCTGAGTCGCCCTAGTTAAGTCTGTGATTTTTTGCCAGAATTTTTGCCCGCCTTACAAACATCGTACACCCAATCACTTAAACATAAGGCAACCCAAGTTAGAGCACCATGGGAAGGTCTGTGGAAAGTTTGGTGGTTGTAGCTTGAAAATTGTAGGAGTAGATTAATTTTAAAATTTGGCTCAGAGGAAGAAGAAGAAGTAGTTTAAATAGTAGATCAGTATGTTGGCTTTGTCAAGCCAAATATATGTTGTGTATATTATAAAACCTGAGGATTAGAGGTAAAGCTGTTATTAGTACATGTTGTAAAAATTAGTTAATATTGAGAAAATATTATTTTCTTTCTTAGATCTACCGTTCAACTTTAGTGTTCTTCAAACACATTCATTCCTTCTATCAGACCTCTAGGGAAGTCTCCTTTTCCTTTTAAAACAATTTTTTATACATAATTTCAAATAATTATGTGGGAATCTTTTGCTGTAATTTTTGGTATAGTATCATTTCCACAGTATATCCACTTTTATGAAGAGATTACCGAAAATACATAAATGTGTTCTGGGATTTGTCACAGGATAATGTTTTTCATTTACACTGCCAGTGATTTTTTTTGTATCCTGTGCCTGCATTCACATACATCCTGTGAAGATTCTTATTGACATGTGACAAAAGGATGTGATGTGTACTATACGTGTCGAATAGAATTATATTTTTCATAAACCAGCACTTTTGCGTACCGTTTCACTAAGATGACAAATGAGCTCAGCTTCATCACAGATAGTGAGAAGCTACTTGGTCTGCTAACTGGAATGATTCTCATTGATTTGCGTTTAAAACCCTTGGTGGAATAGCTGTATTGTTGCATCCCTACTAGGTCCCCTTTACGGATCAGTTCCATAATCAATGACACACTGTAAAAACGAAAGGATCCTGGAAGAACCATTTGGGGTTCCTCACACTGCCACACCGGCATAACCGTCAGGAGGACCTCGAGACACTTTTTTTTTACAAAGATCAGTTCTCTGAGGAATCTTGGCAGTTCTTGTAGGACCTTATGTGATACTTTAGGCACTTTAAATTCAGTTCTGAAGTTCCTCAGAGGTGTGGCTGATCATTCACATGTATATCTGACACTTCACATTTAAGCTCTGAATTAAAACGTGCATGAATTAATGCGTGTGATCTCGAACAAAAAAGAAAAACACAACGGCCGGTCACGTGCAGTCGTACATTACTCGGAGGTTGCTGTCTGCTGGTTTTGAGTTTTTCTTGTTATATCATGACGGATGAGGCAGCGGCAGCAAATAATTTCGGCTTTACAACATGTTCGGATAACAAGCGACGGTTGTTGGTCGGGAAAATTAACCGAAATGAGCATCCCTAGCATCTAAATCTTCCTTTGGTCTGTTTTTATTTTATTATTGCTGGTGTTCTTCTGTATGTATATTTATAGATAAGTTTGTAAGTTGCTTCAAAGAGAAAATATATGAAAGAAAAAACAGAAAGAAAAGTCCCAGAGGCACTGGCTGTTAACGGTCATTACTGATTTCTCCTATAATGTTGTTGCATTATTGTCAAAATACTCAGTATTATTGAGTAGTGCTTAAGCTGTGGTGTAAGGTTTAACCTATGTGATATATGTGTGTATGTAAGAATGATGATACAACTTACATTTACAGATGTGAACAGTATCATGGAATATAATGAAAGACTTGCCCGCTTTCGTCAAGGTCATGTCAACCCTTTTGACAGGACAGAGAATGACAGCAGCTCAGAAGGGAAAGATCCTCCCAAACATGGTGAGTGAACTTTTATATGTGTTTTCTATGTGAGGAGTAATTGATGATGGGCATTTCCATTATTAGAAAGATAATGCACACCCGAAATTGTAATGCATGTTGTAATGGACATGGTACGATTCGTATCGCACGTATGTACATTGAAAACAGTGATTATTCAGCTCGTGCATGCAACTGCAGATTTTTTACTTGGTCTGTAATAGTAATAGTTGTTTACAGTAAGTGCATTATTTAGAATGGAAACCTTCGTTTAAAAGAGTAAACACAGCGTGCTGTGTTATACGTTCACTTTTTATTAATTTGTGTGCTCCCTTTAGTGGTAAAGTCTTTATTCGTTGTATTCACGTGATTTTTTTGGGTGTATGTATAAACAAACAATGTGCTAAAAAGACGATTTAATATGCCGTATTTACGATTAAAATGGTGATTATTCAGTAGAATGTCGGATTAGACTGTTTATAGTTAAAATATGCTTTAAAACACCTTGTTATAATCTGTAATAGTAATAGTGACTTTGCAGCAAGTGCAATATATATAATATAAAATAATTCCATACTTAAGTTGTCGTATCAAAAAAAAAGTGCGGTTTACCTTTTGGAATCTTGCAATCTTTTACACATACTAATGCACAGTCATCACGGACATTGTTATAGAAAAGTCTGATCGCAGTGAATCTATGATGGCCAGGCAATGTAGATTTGGCCGACTCTTTTTGATTTACTTGGGTAGGTAAATTTACCAGTTGTTTCAATCAAAGAGAGTTGCAAATACCCTTGAGAGGATTCTGAGAGGACACTTGTGATGACCAGTTTAAGTTCAAGTTCTTTTAGGTGTCGTGGGATTGGCATTAAGATGTAGAAGTAGAAAAGCAGATATGAGAGCAGAAGAATTTGCTTAGTTGCTTAGTTGCAAGATTACAAAATGTATTATGTGTATGCTTGTCTAAAGAGATGTGTAATAATGTCTAGACAGACACTTGGTGTGGACCAAGTGAGAATTTTTCTCACTCTCTCGTGAAAAACACACTCCAACTGAATATACTTTGTACTACCAGAGTCACATGTACAATAATATTGTACAATAGTATAATATGGTGCATTTCACATGATCTGATAAACTGTATATGTACTGGATGATATACATGTCTGCAGTGTGTCAGGATTTTATGAGAAAAGTATGGGGAACAGAGAATGACAAAAGTGTTGCCGGTTGCATCACTTCCTGAATTGTCCGGCTAATAAGCACAAAACGACACAAAGACTCCATCTCATGAGCTGGAACATTTGAAGTGCACTGTGACATTTACGTTAATTTAACAACATGCTGTTTTGTGACGTTTATGCAGGTTAGTGTAAAAAGTGGTCATAAATGGATTTTTAAGGTAAACTAATGGTATTTGATAAGATTAGTTAGTGCAAGTAAAATGAACTAACAACCTTACTATTACTATAAGTGTTACAAAGGTAATAGTAATTGTTTTTCATTTTACTTTGTGGAAATAACATAATTAACTAAAGTTATCAAATACAATCTTATTGTATAGTTTTACGTGCATTAATTTGTAGATGTTTCTTTGTGGAATTTTATTTAGAATTTGTTTCATTTTCCTTTCGATGTCATGTTGACTTTTTAGATGAAAATACATAATATAAACCTCTTTTGGATGGTTTTAATTTTGGATCCAGGATTCAGTTTGTGGTTTTTAAACTTACTTTTGATATAGTTTGCATAGGCTGTGCTTTTTGCAGGTATATCAGGACATACAACCAAAGTCTGTTCACTACCTCTTTGTCTTTTTAAATGTACTATTGGTTGGTTTATTTTATATGTACCATACCAATAAAGAATGTGGAAGGATGTGTGTGTGTACGTGTGTTCACAAGAAGAGATAAGGGAATGGCTCAATCTAAGTGTTTCCAATAACACAGGGAAATGTTGTGAAGCAATAATTTTCACTGTTTGCTTTGTATAATATCACCAGTTGAATCTGTTTCTAGTCAGATGGAGACAGACCAAGCATTGCAATGCAAATACGATTATTCTAACTGCTGCATGATGTTCTTCCCCTCCACTTTTGTGTCTGTCTGTTGAGGAACAATGTTAATATATGACAGAGTTGACTACTGTACTGTACTTTCACAGAAAGAGATCCAGCGAGAACTAGTGAACTGTATTTAAACTTTTGATCTGAGGGATCTAACATATTTTCTTTCTTATCATATTATCTTTGTAACATTTCTGGTGGGGTTTGGCACAATAAATCCTGTGGATCTCTCTGTAATATGCAAATTGAGCCGCTGCACATAGCATTGTACTATATGCTGACAATTTAAACCTGGAATTTAAAAAAATCATTAGGGTTAAAAGATAAACAGTAACTTGATGGTGCTAAATGGTATTGCTGAATAATATTTTTTACATTTCAGTCTCTGTGTTGTACATGTTAAAGACAGTCAGTTTGAACTTAAAGTTAATGATTATGTGAAATTACACCCATGTCACATTGACATAGTTGGTAAGAAACAACAGCTTTTGCCTGACACAGATAAGTTGGATGGAAGAGTTAAGTCATTGTGTTTTATCCACAGAAGTGAGGTCTGAGATCTTTTCCTCTGAATCCAAAGCTCAGAGTTCGGATCGTGCCATGGACCTTGGCTTGGCAGAAGACCACTTCTCTCGACCTCTGGTAAGCAGACAGCTTGCAGTTTTTCTGCTGGATGTTATGTGATTTTGTAATAAGAGTAAGACTATGACTCTATGACTCTTTTAAAACATTAGCTTGTTTGTTGGAGCATCCCAGCAGGTTAGACATAGCAATACTGGCTCTGTAGTGGGAGATAGGGATCTGTTTTGACCAGTGGCAGATGACGGAAGTGTAAAGAAAAACTGAAAGTAGTGAAATACAAACCTCTGTTTATTTTAGTTTATTTCAGTTTTCAATAGCAATTTTAAGGGTATACAAGTTTTCTGTTCATATTAAAGTAGACAGAATAAAAACAAAATAAAAGTGTTAATTCCCAAGAATACGTTTTAAACAATTATTTGGTCTCTGTGTAAGTTATGGCTCCCCACAATCAACTGTTGTATAGTAGTAGTTGTAATCACTTTAATTGTGTTTTTTCATCTTCAGAAATTATTTTAGAGTTATCATTATTGTTAAAATGTATTATTATGAAATGAAATGTGTATCAAATATTAGATCGCACAAAAACATTTTTGCCACGTTTTAAATATATAGTGCATTTTTGTCACTTAGGTGGCATGTTTGTTTGCTATCTGGCTCTGTACTGGAGTTTGTGGATTTTTAAACCCTGCAGGGCTCATTTGTGGCATCTGATATAGAGCAGTTGAAACAGGCCATAGAGGAGTGCAAGAGATTGATAGTGGAACTGCCGGAACATTCTGAGAAACAAAAAGACACAGTGGTCAAACTTATCCATCTCCGGCTCAAGCTACAAGAGTTAAAGGTGAGTGACACCAGATAAAGGCCATTCACACTAAAAATGATAAATTTAACAAAAACTATATTAGCATCCATATTATGTTTATTTTAAGCTGCACAAGCCCTTTAAATTCAAAGGAATTTTAATGAGCTGGAAAGAATCTAACTATTCCAATCGTATAGTATAGTGTGGACTTCAATATTCTTTTACATTTACAACAGGACCCAGAGGAAGATGAGCCTAACCTGCAGGTTGTGTTAGAGCATCGCTTCTCAAAGGAAAAGAGCAAGAGTGTTAAACAGACGTGTGACAAGTGCAGCACCATCATATGGGGTCTCATTCAGACCTGGTACACCTGCACGGGTCAGATCAGCTCATCTCTTTATAATTTATTGTAATTTATGGTATTGTTAGGTCTAAATTTGCTCTATAAATAGCATCTGTCTCTCGTTGTCAGTTACCAGAGTCAAATCATGTGATTTATACAATAAAAAAGAAAAACCACACTTTTAGAATTAAGTTTGTGTTTTTCTTAAAACACTTTAGCTTGTTGTAATATTCCTGAATGTTAAATGACTGGTTGGAAATTTACACAGACAGCATTGTTAAACAGTCACACTATTCTTAGTTTCTGCCTGCGGCTGGCGTTTTTTCAGGTATTTTCAATGGAAGCGCTGCGCTTTTGAAAAACACCAGCAGCTGGCGTACAGATTTGCGCTGCGCTTTCAAGCGCTGTCAAACGCCGGTACTGGCGTTTTTAAAACAGCGCCTGGCTGTTTTTTCAGCCGCGTTTTACCTTTTAGCCACATTTTAATGCTCCGGTGGATTCGGCCCCTTATAGTCATTTATACATTAAAGTATTATTTAAAATGTTTTTTTTTTTTTTCGAGAATGTATTTTTCATCTTCTTCAACATTATTGTGCTAAATATGGTGAATTGCTTTGTGTCACTTATTCCAGGTTGTTATTACCGATGCCATAGCAAGTGCATGAATCTCATCACAAAGCCGTGTGTGAAGTCAAAGGTCAGCCATCAGTCTGAGTATGAACTCAGCATCTGTCCTGAGATCGGTCTCGACAAACAGGACTACAGATGTGCAGAGTGCCGAACGCCTATTTCTCTTCGTAAGTGTTTTTACAAATAATTTTTACTGATCTCTGTCCCAAATTTTGACACAAAGATAAATAGTGTCTTCTACGGTCTCTTACTAAATCCACTGTGCACCTGTTGCAGAACTGTTAGTTTCAGGTTTTATAGTTGCTCTATAAGACATCCCTTTGTCCACAGGGAGATGTTTGTTGTTTATGGGAGGTTGTGTAATGTTGTTTTTTGTAGGGGGCATTCCCAGCGAGGCGCGACAGTGTGATTATACGGGTCAGTATTACTGCAACAGCTGCCACTGGAATGACACAGCTATTATTCCTGCTCGTGTTATACACAACTGGGAGTTTGATCCCCGTAAGGTACCATACTACATAACATACTTTATTATCCACGTAGACTGAAACATCTACATAAAATAAAACTGTGTAGTTTTTTACACATTCATGGTGTTACATTATGTTTCTTTTTTAAAGCAAATCAATACAGACAGATAAACAAGAAAAGTATATGCCTGGAGAATGCAACTGCAGCAATTATGCTAAAAAAGGAAGTAAAAGGTTGTCTTTTTTTTATTTAATGTATCGCTTATAGGTAATATGTTTCCTGTACAGCTGTTTTGTAAGAATGCAAACTGTCAAAAGTGCTATACAAGTAAAATTAAGTTGAGTAAAACATAATACAGGAGGAAAAAGTAAACAAACAGACAGATAGGAACAGGAAAAGAACAACATACATACAGTTTTGAACAAAAGTATTGGCACCCTTGGTAAATATGAGCAAAGACAGTTGTAAAAATATATTTGCATCGTTTCTCCTTTTGGTCTTTATTTTATAAAATTCACAAAAATACAATGTTTCGAAAAGCAAAACTTAAAAGTGGGGGGAAAATCACATCATGAAAAAAAGGTTTTCTTAAATGCACAGTGGACACAGTTATTGGCACCCCTAGAAATACTTATGAGTAAAATATCTCTGAAGTATATTCCCATTGTTATTTACATTTTCTTAGCAAACCAAGGTGACAAGAAACATGATGTTATCCAGTCATGACTTTTTGTTTTACAAAAAAATTAATATTAAGTAAAACAAAGGCCAAATATGTTTATCATTCATTACAATGGGTAAAATGAAATAATATAGTTCTGATGTGCATTAAAAGATTGCTGATCTACACAAAATAAAAAGGCTTTAAGGAAATGGTTAAAACAATAGAAATTCCCATTTGTACCATCAGGGTAACAATTAAGATGTTTTAATCCACTGGAGATGTTGCAGGTCTGCCTGAAAGAAGACATGTGTCTATATTGTCTTAATGCAGAACAAGGAATTGATTTGAGTGGCCACAGACTCTTCAAGGACCACAGATGGAAAACTGCAGGAATTAGTTCAATCTTGGGGTCAGAAAGCTTAAAAAAAAGGAAAACAGCACCTTCATCACAACAAGTTGTTTGGGACACAGTTAAAGCAACAAATCTACTGTTTTCATGCTAAAAAACTACAATATTTATTTCCATACTCTGAAAAAAAGCAGTTTCAGAATCAAAACATTCTAAAACTGAAGAATGTTTATTACCCTTTAATAATATATATATATATATATATATATTTATAACAGTAAATAAAAAATTATTTATTTAGAAACTGCATTCGGACAATTAGAACATTGTTGAATGACACAGTAATATCAGTGGTTGTGGTGTGTGTGATGTCAGGTGTGTCGTTCATCCATGCGCTATCTGGCTCTGATGATGTCAAGACCTGTTCTCAGACTGAAGGAAATTAACCCTTTGCTCTTTAACTTTGTGGAAGAACTGGTGGAGATCAGAGTAAGTGTTAGCAAATATTGACTTTCATGTATTTATTTTTAAACGGAATATGAACATACTTGAAAGAAACAGATGCACAAAAATATCAATCTGATTTTGCAAATCATGTCAGAAATTGAATTATTATTTATTTATTTAATAATTAATATTATTTTCTGTTCACTATTCACAATATTTGTGGGCTTTTGAATTATCAAAAAATAAATAAATATATATATAAAACGGTATTATCTTGATAATATCTTATATTCAATATTTCGCCCCACCCTATTCTAAAACAACAAAAAGTTGAATAAACCATGACAGAGATTTAATTTTGGGGTAAACAATTAAATTCAGTCTTATTTTTCATTCAAAGAGTTCTGACTGCTTTATAGTTATGTGAGTTATAATGCTTTGAGTGGTCCCTCATTACACCTTTTGTAGGTGTCAGGGGCTTGAAAGAGGATAGGTGGGGCTTAAACTGTAATTTAATCCAATTAAAGGCAAATTTGCTAAAAATGCTAAAAAGACAATTCATCTAATGGAATCAATCTCATGATGTGTACTACAGAAGTTGCGTCAGGACATCTTACTAATGAAGCCATACTTCATCACCTGTAAAGAGGCAATGGAGGCCCGATTGCTGCTGCAGGTAAGTGTGTGAAGAAGTATTCTTCCCAGTTCTAACTTATACCACTAAAGCTAATGGCTTGAGTCTGGTAAGAAATGTCCAAAATGTGCAGTGCTGTAGGTCACCTAGAATGTTTTTTTAACTATAAACTATTCTAAATGTAAACCTCCACAAACTGATGTCCAGATAATGGTATATTTGTCGGTAATACACAAATACTCTTTACGATTATGTCACAGCTTCAGGACCGCCAGCACTTTGTTGAGAATGATGACATGTACAGCTTACAGGACCTAATTGACACCTTCAGTGGGCGTCTTAGCTGTTCCCTTACTGAGATTCACACAACGTTTGCCAAACATATTAAACTGGACTGTGAGGTGAGAATGACATTTTTAGGTGAAAATACACAATAGAATGGTAAATTATAATTATGCACTTTGTGATCTTCGGCTCAAAAGTTAAACATAAATAATATAAAGTGCTGTTTATTCCAGTTTAAAACATTAAACTAAAACAGCAGTAAATACAGATATTGCTGTTGGTAGAAGTTTTTAAGCACAATTATATAACAGCTGCTGTTGATGGTAAATTGGTTTTGGTAAAGAGAAATATTTTTTTCATCCTTCACATGAAAAAACATAAGTTCATGGTTCAAGAGTTTAAGAGTTAGCATAACAGCATCCGTCACCTTTCTTTCTCTTTGTATCATTAGAAATGCCAGGCCAAAGGCTTCATGTGTGAACTGTGCAAAGAGGGTGATATACTCTTCCCATTTGACAGCCACACGTCTGTCTGTCATGACTGTGCTGCTGTTTTCCACAGGTCAGCATCATATTAGAAACATTATTAATCATATTGTATAATATAACTTTACATTTCACTTAATGTACTTTTTGTGATTGTGTGTTTTAATTGATGCTCAGGGATTGTTACTATGATAACTCCACTTCATGTCCACGATGTGCGAGAATGCTGGATCGCAAACTTGAAGAGTCTCTGAACCAATAGATCAGCCTGATGAATGGACAGGTCACAAACAATGTAAAAGTACATTTGTCTCTAGTCCTGTATTCTCTGTCCTGTGATCTGCAGTTTATTTGTTCTTATAGTTGAATCGTGTCAAGGTCTGCACTAAAAGAAGTGTAACGTTACTCTGGGTAAAACTGCGAGTAAACACTAAGCTTTTCATGTTTTGTTATACTATTTTAAAGAATTTGTAAAAATTTGCCTTGAAAGCAGTGTGATAGGCTGTAATGTTCTATAGCATAGAATAACATGACTTTGCTCTTGTTTCATAAGATCAGTAACTTTTACTCATGCATTTATAGTGAACCACAACCCCAGTAATGTCAAAAATCTCAATCGCTTTCTGTGTACTGCAAGTGTCATTTCTGGATCAGAAATTTCTCAAAACAAAACATTCTGTACTTTATAAATTAATTATAATTATTTGTTGTAAAATAATATGGAATGTGCTATTAAATTTCCTCCTGCTACATAATTGTATTTGTAACTGTTCAAGAAATATACAAATCATTACATTAAGCATGAATTAAACCAATTACATGGATCATTTAACACTGTTTGGTAGTTTATTTTTATTAGACTTCTCAAGGCAAAGAGATAAGACATTGAAAGCTACACACCTGACAATGCTGACAGTGTGTTGAGTCTTTGGATGCTGAGACACTTTAAAAATGTATACCCATTTTTATTTATAATGTATTGAGGCCTGACTCAACACCCACTGCACCTGTCCCTATTTATATACTCCATTTACATTTAATTGTAACCTCCTCAGATGCAACACTCTTTAAAAAAGGGGGCTTCAAATTTTTCTTCACGCCGGTGCTATAGAAGAGTCATATTTGGTTTCAGTCAAAGTTCCTTAAAGTAGAACTACTATGGAAAATCAACTTTTATAAATTGTTTGAACATTAATGTGTATCAGCACTGTGTCTACACAATGAGCCTTTTGTGATAAAAATCTGTCCACTTGTTTTGTTTTAATCCTTATAAAACCTCAACAGACCAACAAAACGCTTTGATAGTATTGATGCATGTATCCTACGTCACTAACAACCGGCCTTGTAAAGAAACGTGTTTCTTTTTTTTGTCTAAACCCTTTTCATTTACAAAGAACCATTTGTGAAACAGAAAGGTTCTTTGGAAGATTTTTTTTATGGAACCATACAGTCAAAATGGTTCTTCTATGGCATTGTGAAGCACCTTTATTTTTAAGAGTGAAGTGTAAAGTTATCTAGCTGACATATAAATCAGAGTTTGGTGGAGCAACAAGATTTGATTTAAATTATTAGATTTACTGTGTAATTCAAACTGGGATCAGAATGGTTTAGATGTATTTGTTCGCCTCCAAGCAACCAAAGTTGTTTTTTTGGTTTGAAGTTTGGTTAAAAATTTCACAATGCCCCCTCATTTTCTTCTGCAGCAGGGCCTGTTCTCACTCCTTGCATATTACTGTGCTATATTTCTATTATCAAAAGATCAGTAACTTTCACCCAAGTGTGTGAGAATCAGATCAAGTTATTCATTCCTTTCATGATGTTTTTCATGTCTGATTAGATGTCTCAGTCTTCTGAAGTCTCTGCATTTTCGGAATCGCTGCAGTGCTTTAGTTCTCGAGCGTGTTGTGTTTTACTGCAGCGTGTCCAGGAGGGAGACGGCATGTAGACAGCCTGCTGCATCTGGTGGCGATCTGCACAGCACATACATACATACAAATACTGAACTATAAATTGATAAGTAGATCTTGGGCAACATTATTATTATTATTTAATTTATTAACTGCATTTAATTTATTTCTTGAATATACCAGAAAGATGACATATAGAAACCTTATACTGTAAAAACTAAAAGAGCCTGTAGGAACAGTTTGGGGTTCTTCACACTGCCACACTGTCAGAACCATCAGGAGGTTCCCTGAGGTGCTTAAGGGATGCCAAGACTGTTAATGGTTCATCAGAGAACCACCCTTTCTAAAAAAAAGGACCCTTGAGACCCTTCTGATGGTTCTGCCGGTGTGGCAGTCTAAAGAAAACTCAACGGTTCCTTCAGGATCTTCTCATTTTTACAGTGTACAGTAGATAAAAATGTAAGTTAAGTACGTTTTCCAAGCATTCTTTTTGTAGTAAGTATAGTATTATTAATGCACCAGTAGTGTATTTGTGAGTGTCAAATTTACAGTTTTTTTTAACAAGCATTTACATATACTTAAGATATGTTTTCTAAACTCTTAACACAGGAACCTAAAACTAAAGGATCCTCGGGGAACCATTTCGGGTTCCTCACACTGCCACAACGGCAGAACCGTCAGGAGGACCTCTAAGGAACTTCAGAACTGAATTTAAAGTGCCTAGAGGATTCCATAAGTTTCTGCAAGAACTGCCAAGACTGTTAATGGTTCCTCAGAGAACTGCTATTTGTAAAAAAAACTGTCTCAAGGTCCTCCTGACGGTTCCGCTGGTGTGGCAATGTGAGGAACTCCAAATGGTTCCTCAAGGATCCTTTAGTTTTTACAGTGCAGGGAGGAGTTATAGACCACAATATCAGCTATATCGTCTCCCCAACAATTTCCTCCTACTCCTTGGGGTTCCTCACACTGCCACACCTACGGAACCGTCAGAAGGACTTCAAGACTTTTTTTACAAAGAGCAGTTCTCTGAGAAACAGTCTTGTCAGTTGTTGCAGGAACTTATGGGATCCTTTAGGCACTTTAAATTCAGTTCTGAAGTTCATCAGAGGTCATGAGTGACATAGTAATGATTTATTAAAAAAATAAAAATGACAAAACATGGAGATTATAAGTTTCTATCTGACAGTGACAATTTGACAATTTTCTTTTTGGGTGAACTACACAAGCTTGCAGTTCAGCTTGTATTTTTTGGAAGTTTTCTTTGGCACTTTGTCTACCATTCACACTATTTTCCTATTGAGTGGGGTTGATTTTCCTCCTGCTGCCACGGAGGATGGCTACAGTCTGGACCTTCAACATGTTAATAATACCTGTAGTCAAAGTAACATAAATCTACTTGTATATTTGTTTACATTTAACATGCTTCTCTATAATCGTCTTTCTGAACTCCTCAGACAACTCTCTGGTCCATATTTGATGTGGTGCACACAATGACACCAAACAGAAGAGTGACTACTTTTCTCCACTGAAATAGGCTGAAACGACCAATTACAATACTGAAGAAATACTGAAAACAATAATGAAAGAAAACAGTTTGTTTAAAAATCATTAGAATTCATTTCTGATATTTTATAGGGGACAAAACCATGATTTATGTGCTTTGATTTATGTGATTTCTGTGCAAAATGATGTGCTTAAATGTTCAAAAAATGTCTGACTTTTCAAAAAACTGATTATGTAATTTATGGTATATTTTATCTATACATTTTTTTGTTTTACACTCATAAGCTATATGCTATATCATAAGCATTATATGCATAAGCTGTTTCTCCTTAAATTGCTTTAAGAGAACCCCATTCTCCTAGAAGAGCAAACTCTGAACAATAAATGTTATCCTTTGGAATAATTAAGTGATATTTCTGTTGATACATTTACTCTGTTGTATATTACTAATGTTATTAGACCATCCACTTAAAACAGAAATGAATGTAGCGTGTGGATAACGACACTCACTTGATGACAAGTCATTGTGGTCCTCCTCTTCCAATTCAACAAAGACCTCTGAGTGTTCTTGGTCGGATGTATCCGTGAGCTCTGTCAGGTCCAACAGGTCAAAATGCACCTCAAGAGACGACACACTACTTAGGGGCTCTGTAAAGAAATAAAATTCGAGAGGCTAGTTTTTTCTTAATGAGTTTGAATACTTTACAGTTCTTTTCTCATACAACCTCTTATACAAAGATTCCCCTGACAATAAATCTTTGGTGTGCCTTAACTTGGTGAGCTATTTTATCTTGTTCTGGTTAAAAATGCTGTTTTATTATTATAAATGTATAATAATTATGAATTATTAAATTAATTAATAAATAATTATTATAAATGACACAATTTGGAACAACTGCATTTACACTGCAAGACTTTTCATTAGCTTTCACACTGGCAGTTTTGCTTAAAACAGCACAGTTCACAAAAAAAAATGTGTAATGTAAAAGTTGTCTTGCAGGAGCATGTATTTTCATAATAATTAATTGATGGTCTACCCTCATGTCTTTTGTCAGGAACATTCTGCAGACCTGCGTTCTGCGACCCCACAATATTGTAATTTTCCTCTTCATTGGAAGGATGACAAGAGTCTATGTTGGGCTCTGTGAAAAAATTTGCAAACCTGTAAGTAATTTTTAGGACATCCAGGGTCAACACTGATTGTACAGCCTCACATTAGAAGTTTTTGGGTCTAAACGCAGAACCGGAGCATAAGGCCATGTCCAAGAAGGCTCAGAGTCAAGACTATCAATATGGTAAAAACCATTGGTGAAAACTTGCCCTGTTACTGTTTCAACCTGTTTTTTTTTACAATATCATTTACATTGTTACCTTCTTAATGTTTTATATAATCATTTAGGTTTAGCCTTTCTTTACATCATTACATCATAACTAGCAGCTACAGACTAGATGAATGTAAAAGGAGCCATTTACTGTACCTGAGCTAGCTGATTCATCTTCTGCTTTTGACTCCATTGAGCAAGCCGAGAGTTCAGTTTGACCCTAACACTTCAACAGCAATAATGCAGGAGTGAGAACAAGAAAGAGGGGAGTATACGCACATTCAGATGCTCAAAGAATGGAGACGGAGCGGCACTGGACACAGGGCACTGGAGATAGAGAGACAGAGACCTCTCAGCTCTGTAAACAGTATTGTAAATGAGGCTGATCAGTACAGAACAGCAATTCATCCAGAGTGACACAATCCCACACACTCATTCACTGGTTTAGAAAACGTAATGCAAAAATAATGCAATGCGTTACTTTCTATAAAGTAACATGATTTGTTGCTTTTAAACATGATAATGACACAATATCAAACTAATTATTTAAAAAAGTAACAACCACAATATTTCACAAGTCATTCTGGAAACTAAAAGTGAAATTTTGAGCTGAAATATACACTGCTGCTCAAAAGTTTGGGATCAGTGAGACTTGTAATGTTTTTTAAAGAAGTCTCATACGCTCATCAAGGCTGAATTTATTTGATCAAAAATACCGAAAAAAAACCCAGTAGTATTGCAAAATGTTATTACAATAAAAAATATTAGTTTTTTATATTAATATACTTCAAAATATAATTTATTCCTGTGATGCAAAGCTGAATTTTCATCAGCTGTCACTCCAGAAATTTCACTTTTAGTCTCCAGAATGACTAGTGAGATATTTATATACCTGTATATACATACATACATACATACATACATACATATATATATATAATGTTTTTTATATCCCAGTATAATTATTAGTAATTAAAGTAGGCCATTTATATGTTTACCTATCAGTGACTACATTTACATTTAGGCATTTAGCTGATGCTTTTATCCAAAGCTCGTGGAAGAGGTGTGTTTTTAGCTGTTTCTTAAAGGAGGTGAGGGATGTGGCGTTATTAGAACGGATTGCGTTAGGGAGATTATTCCACAAGCAGGGAACAGAGAAGGAGAAAGAGCGAGAGAGAGATTTAGTGCCCTTCTGTGAGGGAACCACCAGTCGACATTTGTTCGCTGAGCGCAGGGTTCTGGATGGGTTGTAGGTGTGTAGAAGAGAGTTAAAGTATGAGGGTGCAGAGTTTGTGACGGTTTTAAATGTCAGCATTAATGATTTGAATTTAATACGGGCAGCAACCGGTAGCCAATGGAGAGAGATGAAGAGAGGTGTGATGTGCTCTTTTGGGTTCCTGGAAAACAAGTCTTGCTAGTTATCAATTGGTTTTATTTTGTGTCAAATTTAACAACAATAATAATAATAACTTGGGCAGAGCTTATATACTGTAAAGTCATTAGAAGAAGCAAAATGTTAGCCCATGCAAAGTCGTAATATATGCATACATCTATTAATAGAAAGGCCTAAAACTCTAAAAATATGTGATGACAATAACAGAGATATCAGAAATATAAAAACATCTAGAGATTTATCTAAATATTTCTCTAAATATCTAGATTTTCTGTGATTAAATTGGAGACTTTGGGGTTAGAATGCTGCAGGATAACTGTTTAACTTTCAATTACAACAAAAGAATTACAACAAAATTCTGAAAGTTTCAATGTGTTTTTCATTAAAGAACAAAATGACCAATTGGAAATCAAGGAAGTGAGTGAATTTAAATATTTAGGTAAGTATGTCTTAGTAAGTTCTGGCCATTTTTCAAGTTAATATTTATAAAAATAGTATGTAAGTGTATATATGGCCTTGCCCCTAATGTAATCTGTCAGTTGATACAAAAATACAGTAGTGATGTGGCAAAGACCAGAGAGGTAGTAAGTGGGAATTGTAGAGTTTCGAAGATGCAGAGCTTCGGAGGTTGTTGGCACATGTGTGTACTTTTGATAAGAGTCAAGTGTGCATTTGCAATGAATTAGTGATGGTATAATACATTAAATCGAAAAATTAGACACTGTAGCTTTGTATTTGGCGCCATCTCACGGGCAGACGTAAAAAAATACACAGCATTTAACAGTGTGTTTAACTGAGAAAGAAATTGAAAAGCTGTTTTTGTGTAGGAGTAGAGGGGGAAAGAGAAGCTGGATACTAGTGTAAGCTGGTTAAAATGTCTTTTAGAAAAGAAGAAGTTCAATTTAAAGTTTCATTAAGCACAACTGAAGCTAAATGTATTATAATAAAAGCCGGTTTAGGGCTTATGTACTTCACACTCCTTCCCAGTTGGTGGCGAAAATGCACCAAAAGCTGGTTTCCAACCTCCATTAAACATAAAAGAAGAAGAAGAAGCTGTTTATATCTCAGCAGAGACACCGTACATGGACGCTTATGTAAAAGCACACGAGTATGCAACAGAAGGTTTAATTATTGTGTGTGATTGATAGCACTGAATGATAATGCAGCCCGTGTTACAGATCAATCAAGGTTCATTGCAAAGTAATGTATTGTTTTGTTTATTGGAATTGACTATTGAGTTTGTCTTGAAATTGTTATTTATTTTTACTCATAGAGGAGAGTAAATGGGACATTCGTCACAAAATTTGGAATTACATTGAGGACAAAAATCTGGCAAATTTTCCTCGACCTGTGCACCACAGAATTCCCAACTTCAAGGTATTCTGGATAGCTGTCACAATTTTTAACTACAGTGCACTTTAAAAAAAATGTTGAAAAATGTTTAAATGTGTTTTATAGTTTATAGAGTAATTACAGATTGGATAAATAAAAAAGTACATCTAGTTAATTGGGCAATTCCATGCAAATGACAACCTGCACTAGTTATCCCAACTTCAGAGAGTTAGAGAGCACCCACTTACAATTAAAAATATTAAAGTGACAGTGTATTGTTTATTACACATAAAAAATCCATAATGCATGTATTTTCCATTTGTTTAAAAATAAATAACTCATTGACTGATTTGTCGGATGTCTGGACTCCATCAACAGGGGTTTGGTAAATTTAAAATAATTTATATTTCAAGTTTTGACTAAAAATGTCACGTCCATAATGCTGGAAATGCCCAAATAATATACAATAATTGTTCAATTTATAAGTTACAATTTATGTTGACGTTTTGAGACAACGTGAATCATGAAGATGTCATAGTGGTAACATACAATTTATTTACATGACACAAATACGTTTGTTTACAATAGAGACCAGTCCTAAGTAGGCTGTATTAGACAACTTCTGTTAACCCCCTACATATCATTGATAATTACTCCATGTACCAATGCTTTTTTTAATGTGAAATATAAAGTAAAAAGTCTTAAAATATCTGTACAACACTGAACTATAGGCTATGTAATGAGTTTTAGCAGAACAGTAAAATAAGCATGTGGATTTGGACTTACAGTTTTTGGCAAAAACCTATATGGCCTACCTAACATCCTGTTCTCCTATTAGAATTTACATATTTTTTGTATTTGATATTTATGCTTTATTTTCTCCTAATTTTTGTTCAGATAAAGCCATAAAAACTGTTCTGAACTGTATGTTCAGGGTGCAGCTCATGCTTGTAGCAGACTCGCTGATCTGCACAAGTTCAGGTCTAGCAGAGTGGTCAAAGTGAACCCGGACAGACCTCAGGGACAGGCTCGCTTCATTACTTTACATGTAAGTGCTCTTAAGGTAATCTTAACCTTGTCTGTAGGGGGCTCTAGAGGCCTGCGGTAAGGTGTCACACTTAGAAGTCTTCGCCACAAGCACTGCGGTCAAGGTGGATCCTGATAAACCACTAGAAGGGGTTCGATTAGCTGCTCTGCAGGTATGTTTTATTTACAGTAGATTGCTGTCAAGTACAGACCGCAAGGTAAATCACATTCATTAATTTAACATAACCAAACTGCATGGTATTCTTCATATATTGCTCTGCATTTAAGTCACTTAAATGTATATATTAATAATATTTGGCTAATGAATGAATGAAAGCATGTCGTTTGCATAGCAAGAAGCTACTGGAACACATAACTGGACATATTCATGTCATATTATATTTTTATACAGGCAAGAAAAACATTGCTTGTTCCAACACCTCGTCTTAGAACTGGATTGTTTAATAAGATTGTGCCTCCGAAAGGAGCAACCAAAGAAGAACTGCATGTTTGTTCAACTTCTCAGGTGACATATATGTGCATTCTGATGTTAAATGATGTATAGTTCATCTCTTGAGGTTTTAATCAAAATATTTTCTGTGATTAAGGGCGTTAAGGAGTTCAGTGTTCCTATTGGTTTAGATGACAATGTTCAGGTAGATCTTGTTGTGGTTGGATCTGTTGCTGTGTCTGAGAAAGGTAAACCTTACCATGTACAGTACTACAGTAAAACATCATCATTTTAAGTCAAGGTTAGCTTTTTTAAAATATGTTAACTAATTAAGTAACCAATTACCCTATAGAAAAATATATATCAATATGTATGTTACATTACTGAACTCACTTTAAGTTGCTTTTCATAATTTCCCTTTAATGGAAGTTTTGCAATATTGTTAGGTTACAGAATTGGAAAAGGAGAGGGGTTTGCAGACATGGAATATGCAATGATGGCATGCATGGGAGCTGTGTGCGAGTCCAGTGTGGTCGTCACTATTGTTCATGACTGTCAGGTTAGTACTGTAACTTTTATCTGTCGTAGTGTAGTTGTGTAGTTTAGAACATACTCTCTCTCAGGTATCTCGCAGCATTATTTAAAATAATTTTATCACTCTAGATGATCAATACAATTTTAAAACGTGTTGATGTCTTGATATGTTTTAAAACATAATCTTTACAATGTATAGCGTTTAAAGTGTACCTTTAAATTTTTGTGTTTTTAAGGTTAATAATATTAAGGAAACATAGATTTAGACCTCTAAACCAAGCACTTAATACTGTGCATTATTAAATACAACAATAATAATGGTATTAATTTCTTTAGGTCATGGACATTCCAGAGAAACTCGTTGAAGATCATGACCTCACAGTTGACTTCATTCTTACACCAACAAGAATCATCAAAACTGAATGTAAACGACCCAAGCCTCAGGGCATTATTTGGTCAAAGGTATTTTTGTACTCTTACTGTCACTATGAGAAATAGCATGTCATATTTTTTCTGTATGTATCTGTTGTATAAAATTGTCCAGTCAGGGCCTTGATTTTAATTTTTCTGAACCTGCTTGAACTCGATTTTGATGCCGCTTGTGGCATTTTGTTTTTTATTTGTTTTTTAGTCACAGCATAGTTCCTATAGTTCTGTTTGTATTATTCCACAATATTGTTGAGTTTACTGTTATTTTAAAATGTGAAATAAATAATAATTAAGAAAGAGTAAGTTTTAAAACTAAATTTTTCTATTGTTAAGAGTATTAGTTTTCACTAATAATTCCAACCAACACAATCTAAAACCTGATTTTTCTTACCTAAATGTACACAGTATGAAGTTTTTCATCCCTTATCACGTTAAGAAAGTTTCAATGAACTGTGCAACAGGAATTGCACAGAGGACAGCATATTAGGCAGGTGGTCATGATTTTTTTGGCTCACCAATGTACATTACATTACATATTATTTTCCAATGTGATTACTACTTTTTTGTTCCTTGTGATTTTTTCTGTTTTTTTTTTGTGCATCCTTCAGGACACTTAAAATACAGCCTACGGCACAAGTCACTTTTTATTTTTATAATGATTCTGCATGTTCAAAATATCTAAATATAATCAGAAGTAGATTACTAGCAGTTCCATTTGGTGCCTCTGGTGGTTCTGAACTGATCTTCCTCTTTTATCTGCATTTTTTCCCTTAATCCCAATCAAAGAAATAAAATCTGTTACATGTTGTATGTGTCAATGTGATCTTAGCTTGTGTTTTCCCAGAATACTAGAGACTACTAAAACCTTCATGGCTGTATTCTAATAATCTGTTTCTATACAGCTAATAAACCTTTACTTTTATTCTTTCAGTTGGACACGGAGGGACTGAAGAAAATACCTATTTTGAAGAAACTTAGATCAATAGAGCAGAAAACCGGGAAGAATGTGATGTTAAAAACACCGCCTATTGGAGAAGAGAATAAGAACTCCCAAGAGACACGTCAGAGTAATATCCAACAGGATCTAAAATGGGATCGCAGTTGTAATCCTAAAAGTAAGCAGCAGCATGAAGATTCGGCTTCTGAAGACAACAAGCATGGCAGAGTTAAGTTCCCTGAATGTCCTGGCAGCACCATATTCCTTGCCGACATGCCTGCAAGATTGCGTGTGAGTGATCTTAAGAACCTGCTGAAAAAACAAGAAGCTGTTCCTTTGAGAATCAACTGGCAGGGGGCGCGTCACAGAGCCTTCCTGCATTACGCTGATACCACTAAAGCAGAATATGCTCTCAGAGCTCTGAAAAACCTTTCTCTTCATGGCAACACCCTGCAAGCTGAGTGTGTCTAGAGTCAGAACACCAATAATAAAAGCAGCTGAGGGAATTCAGAGCCAAGGCTTACAGAAAAGACAAAATGATTCATAATCTAATGTAAATCTGTAAACTGTTCTACACAATAATTATCTATTGGCAGAAGGAAATTGCAATTTATTAACCCCATCTGAACTTCCAAGGTTTTGAAAATGATAATCTTGTTAGTTCACTTACCTGGAAAATCACAAGGATGATTAGTTTTACAAGTGTGCTTTTTCTAAGAAAGACAGCTTCACATATTTCCTTTTAGATATTTGAATGTAGGGGTGACTGGGATTAGTTCTCACAAGTTAATCAGTAACTGTAAAGTACCCAATTGCTTATTTTATCTATATTATATTAGAATACTTTTGTTCTCTGCCCTACTAAATATAATTACGATATCATCAAATTTGCATAATAACTTCTAACAAGTAAAACTTTAAAACCACGCTTACGCCAGTGAACTATGTAATTGGCTTAATGAATGTTAATGAGTATTTTTCATAAATGTTCTTGGTCTAATTATTATGTCTGTATAACAATAGGCCTACATCTTGCTCAAAACAACAGTTTTGAATGACTTTTTTCTGTGTCTGCTCTTTCACAAACCATTTTTATTTCATTGTTCAATTGTTCCACTGTTCCAGTTTAAACATATAGCCAGTAAAAATGTTCATAAAGTATTTAGTTATTTGTAGTGTATTGTTTGTCGTTTCATTTTTCGTCATTTTATTGCATTATGCACACTCTTAAAAGAAATAGGTGCCATGTAAAAACCCTTTTTTGCTAAATCATTCCTAAAAGGTTCTTTAGACTATAAAGAAGCAAGAAACAAATCTCTTTGAATAACTTTTTATAGCACCTATATTTTTATTAGTGTACTTTTTTCCTGAGAAATATTACATTTGGTCATTCAGATGATTTTTTCTAGCAGACGCTTTTAGGCAAACAATAGAAGCAATTTAAACAACAAAAGAGCAACAACATCCAAGTGCAGTGAAAGTCTCAGTTAACCTAAGCGCAATGAACATAGCTAAGAAGTTTTTTAAAATTCTTTGGTGTATACAACTACTGACAACTAGCCTTGAGTTTCTGTACATTTACTATGCTGATTTGTTAAACATTACATTAGTTTCGTGGTATTTGTAATACTCTATGATGTGTATTACACAATCTTTAGTTTTAAGTGCAATTTATTCAAATTTAATTATACATTAAAAGAGGCTTTTTTGTGTTCACAATATGGCAATATTACTATGCTATTTTTATGTGACTGCCTGAAATGTAGACAGTAAGAAAATGTTGCTATGCAACAAAAATAAAAATGTCTTGCCAGAAGACTATTCTCTATGATGTGTTCATGTGTGGCCCCTGAGCTCAATGGCCCTCTGTGTATCCAAGCCATTCTCTGCCAGTTCAGATCATGTCACAGCACTGCAGGTCCTTGAGGGCCACCTTAATCCTCTGATTTTGACCATTTGTTTTCTTATTTTAGCCCAATATAGCTCATGTAGACTTACTCGAATTAGTTAACATTTATGATTTAAACAGCAAAATTCCACTATGAGGATCTGTTGCGAAAAGTCATAATAAATCTTCTATTCCATTACAGTTTGAGGTTTAATTTTTATTATTTTCACCAAAGGTTTTATGTAACAATACATAAAATAATAATAATTATCATAAAAATCGAAATGATTTATGTCAGTAGTCAGAAGTTATATGTCAGTAAAGGAGAAGACGATCTACATTGTAAATTACAATTGTTTATAGGCCTAGGTCATATTCAGAATCGAATAGGTTTAAAGCATTTTCACATTTCTACGGCAATTATATTTTTACAAATATAAGCCGAGCCCCAATGTTATTTCTATGATTGTTGCAACTGATAGTTTTTAAATAAAAGTGCTTCAAATTTTGATTTTTTTTAGCTCTTCCTATTTCTCTTGGTAATGTTTGTGAGGAGTATGTTTGCAGTCACTCTTCAGTTTTTTCTGATTCACTAAAGCAGCATTTGTTTCTTCTCGACGGATTCTTTGAATCAGCCTCAAACCGCATCTTGGCCGCTTACCCGTCAAAGGATTATATTATGAGCAACTGCAATGACTAAAATGTTTTCTTGATATTCCATTTGTATAAGGGCAGTGAACATTAGTATTTAAACGTTTTATTTAAACAATTTAACGGTATCAAAAGTTTTTTAAGTGTCTCAGATTTCTCATGCAGGAACAAAATTAATGACGACGAATGTAATAGGCCTACAGTTATAGTAACAATTCATATTAATCATTATAAGTATTTTTATTATCCTCTAATACCCAGGTATATATGGTCGTATTTTGTTGTCATAAAGCACAAATGTTATTATTAATTGTTTCGTTTATTACGTTTATTTAGCTCATGTAGGCCCAATAGTTTGTTATAAAATGCAACATTTCTAATGATTTGAAAATAAAGCTGTGTTACCAGATATATTATGGTCAAATCCACAAATCACATCTGTCTTTGGAAAAATCAAGTTTTAAACGGCTTTTGCAAACTCATTTTTTAATTTTCATAGAAGTGTTACATAACATTTAAAGCTAACGGAACAGAAAAAAACTACTATAAGATATTTCCTAAACCATGTACAGTTTATACAGTGCTTGAAGAATAAGACGTGTCAGTATGGTTATGTACAACTAAATAAACACAATCAAAATAACTAACAGTGCTTATAATAAATCTTCATGTTACATTGGGCAAATATTGCCAATAAAGCCTTCAATACTGCGGCTGTAACGGTAGCCTAAAATTTAACATTTGAACAGAATAAATAAGTTGCGCTTCAGGGTTTAAAAGTGCCTTCATTCACCGACTTGAAATGCGAAATTAAATGTTTTATTGACAAACGTTCGTCTTAAAGACACAAACTCGTATTAAAGAACAATATATTAACATAAGAGCCTTTTCACTCATCTTCATCTCAGAGAGTGGTAGTCATCCGCCAGCAGAGTTAGTACCGAGCTGTTGGAAAGGAGATGCTCTGACTATTTAAGGCTTTAGCTTTTCCATCTCGAGTTCTCTGGAAGTACCGAGCCCGCTTCTCTATCACGAGTTTGTCATGTTTAAAACACTGTTTCCATTGTCAGCTTCTGAATAGTAATTTGCGGCATTTCTTAATCCATGTCCACAGGAACCCACTTTTAGATCACTCCACGGTTTAAGTTGCTTGTTGTTCGATCTTGCAGAGGGCATTGTATGTTATAATGCTGTCACATCACACAGGGTTTGATATCCTGATAGGAGACCTGCTGGTGGTGGTAGTAAGAGCTGCTCCCCGGTGAATGCATCGCTGAAGAGGTCATGGCGTTAAAAGAGAAGACAAACTCCTTTCTGTCACACATGCTGGGAGACTGTGAATGATAGCGGGGAATGCCTGCCGAGAAACAACATATAATACCACATTATGAGTGCAAATACACCTGGAATTATACACTTATTTTTACAAGCTTAGTTCCTCAGTGCTGAATTAATTTACCAAGATATGTAACTTTCTGCTTGACGGAAGGTTGTGATCGTCTTGCCTAAAATCTTTTTTTAATTGTTTAACTTTAAAGCGTTTATTACTATATTATTATTATTATTATTATTATTATTATTGTTATTATATTGTTATTTTTATTTATACAACTAATTATTTTAATTAAAAATGTTGATCCTGCATCTGAGGTATGCGTGCACCCATTACCTCCATTACTTAAGCAAAATGTTGCTTCTGAAAACCTTCTCGAGAAGCATATTCATCTCAAATAAGCATGTTTGTTTGTTAATTGCTTAGCACCCCAGACAAAGTTATTAATAGTAAAAACATATTATAAGCGTTCTCGGTGATGTAATTGTGAAAACTGCTTTGCTGTTATGTCTAAAAACAAACACCTTATATTTATTACAATATTTTTTATAAATATGTCTTGAATAAGTCTTTTAAAATGCAGTAACTTTTTAAGTTACAACGTTTGTCAATTAATTTAAACATTGATAAACTAATACCGAAAACAACACTTTGCAGTCACGTTTAATAACTTTAACAATTCATGTAACATCAACTTAGACCAAAGTAACTTTAACTTTAACTCAGTTTAAAATACATAAGTTAAATTAAACTTATTATTTTTATTCAAATGTAGAATTACCTTAAGTAAAGAGTGCTATATAAAACTATATAAATATAATATAATATAATATAATATAATATAATATAATATAATATAATATAATATAATATAATATAATATAATATAATATAATATTTTAGAGCGTTATACTATTATTTTCAGTGTCTTTTTTAACGATGCAGGAACTTTATATATGTTTTTGAAATAGTTTTAAATATCTTGAAATAATAGCAATAAGTTGTTTGTGATATTGTCTTATCTCATTAATGTCTAAATGGAGTATGGTAAAAGATTGGGAAGTCTAAAGATCTGGGTGGGATCGTATTTAATTGACGGCGGGGCTGCTTGCACGCGAATCCCCACGGACACACCGCTGCGGGGCTGGTGGCGAGGCTTTTTATGCTGTTCCCCTTTGGTAACAACAGGGGAGTGGAACTGTGAGTTAATTTTTTATATGCACAGGAGATTTGCCCACTTTGCGCCCACAATTACATTTATTTCACTTTTAACTATTACTAAGCCTAAATTTACTGTTTTTTGTTTTAATTTTCTGGAATGCACGTTGACATACCTTGTTCCGCATATTAAATGTAATTACAACCAGTTATAATGCTAATACAGTGTATCCAAAGTAGTGTGTTAATTAAGTATATAAATACAGCAGAAATACTAACAACAAACTTTACCTTGAAGGTCGGTGGTGCCATGACCGTTGTGGTGTAGGTAAGACTGTTCCAAAGAGTGTGTGGGTAAACTGGGCTGCAGCGGGTTGGCACCGGGGTTGCACGGAGAGAGCGGCTGCTGTTTGATGTAAGAAGCTCCGTTGTTGAGAGACGTGGAGGGCGCCGGAGGCCATGCCGAGGCCGTGCTGGAGTACACGGGATGGGGCTCCATAACTCCCCCGCTGCCGAGAAGCGGCGAAGCAGAGCTGTCGTGGTGGGGGTATTCGCTCCCCGAGGATCCTGTGCAACTCCCCATGTAGGAATGTCCACTGTTCGCTGACAGATGTGACATGGAGTGTCCTGCCAGGCCCATTCCTTCCATATTGCTAGCCAAATGTCCATTCATCATTCCAATCCCACTCTCCAAAGATAAACTGTTTGGAGGACAAGACAGGCCCCCGCCACCCCCCTGAAAGTTGTAGGACTCGGGTATGTGATTAAATCCCAGCCCGTTCATCATGCTGTACATGGAGGGTTTGAGAGCCTGACATTTGCGCCTGAATCCCCTCGGCCTCCTGCGGAATGATCCCTCCTCAAACATGAACTCACTGGCCGGGTCGATGGTCCAGTAATGTCCCTTTCCAGGTCTGCCTAGACCCTTGGGTAGCTTAATAAAGCACTCGTTCAGAGACAAATTGTGACGCACGGAGTTTTTCCAACCTTGATACGAGCCTCGGAAAAACGGGAATCGGCTCTGAAGGAACTGGTAAATTTCGCTCAGAGTTAGTCGTTTGGTTGGAGAGCTTTGGATGGCCATTACAATGAGCGCAATGTAGGAGTAAGGAGGCTTTTCCGGACGGCGAATTCCAGCATTCGTCTTTTTGGTTTTGGTGCTGGTGGAGGACGATGAGGTTTCCATCACAGGCGTCTGTCCGTGCGGTTTTTCCGACATGGGACTGCTGTGGGCAGGGGTCTGCACAGAGGGCTGCTGCACTTCAGCCGTCATTCTTCACACACGTAAAACAAAATCCACAGAAAGACTGCGATTTTACGCTTCTCTCATAAATTACGCACAAATAAAATCCAATGGACTCCTTCTGTATTTGCCCACTTGTGAATTTCCTTGTGATAGTTCTACCTACTTAAAAACTGAACACTGACGGGAAAAGAGCTTCTTTCGGCTTCAGATCCTGTCTTCTTGTTCTTCCTTAAGGAGTTGAGCTTTTACTTATCAGTTACCATCAGCTCCTCTCGGACTCTTGAGCGTAGGCACGTCAGAGGCGCACAGGGGCCGCCCAGTGTCCCTCCCACTTTCGGCTCTACTGGGGTGGGCTTTTACTAACATCTGCACGCACTCACGCACAGCTAGAGGACTTGAAAATAAAAAGCGCTTTTATTATTTTATTATTGTATACAATATAGCATTTTAAAAGCATAAGAGTTTATGTATTTTACAAAGACGAGAATAAAAACAATATGGATATTTGTTTAACAATAAATTAAGCTTTATTAATACAGATAGGTGACCACAGTTTTGCCTTTTTTAAATTAATGGGGAATATATGGTTAATTCATTAATGTAATATTTTTTCTTATCATTATTGTTTCTATGGTTTGGAAAGCATTTATGGAAAATTAACAAGCAATAAAACGTTAACATAAGTTAACGCATTAAAATATGAAATCCCTTTAGAACTTGTAAAAATGCGAAATATAAAAATAGATAAACAACACTTAATCTAAAAAACCATAACCGGATAAAAAGTGTGTTTCTTTTTTCGGACAGACAGGAACATGGGCAGGATGTTTATATTGTAGAATGTAAACATTTTCCCTGAGCTTCTTTAAATCAAAAATCAAGCGAAAAGCTTTGCTAGTCCAGCTAATTCACATAGAGATTCGCGTCTCCATTCTTATTTTTAAACAATAATGTATAGATTTTTTTAACTGTATAAGTGTCGAGGAATAGAGGCTTCGGGTCGAAACGCGTCTGTGGAAATTCATGTGACGACTGCTGTCCACATTCGGCAATATCGCTGCATCACTTCATAAGGCAAGTTCATTCACATCAGACATCACGCAGCTCCCGACTTTCTGCTTTGTTATAGTTTAGCGTCATTTTAAAAGGCTGACCTGCTGATTGTCTAATCATTATGAACAAGACACGAACCTCCGTAATATCACCATGCAGCCAAAGTGTCATTATAATGCGAACCAAAGCAGTGTTGGTGAGAACAATTGCTCTATAAATGTATTCTCTTATGAGCTCTCCCCTCTCTTTGCTTTATTTCGGAATTTTAGGTTACTCACTCCCAGAGTGGTTTACTTTTTCCAGACATAATATCTAGGATATAATGCTGTATTTTTAATTTAATTTTGATGGGATACACATGTTTTGTAACCACTGCACTAAGATTATTTTAAAGACAGTACAGTGTTATAAATAAACATGCTTCAATACACATTTCTGTAATATTCGAGTCATGTACAGCTTACAAAAAAAATCAAACATTCGGTAAATAAGTACTCTATAAAATGATTTGAAAAATGTTGCGTTTTTATATCAAATATTGGTAGAAACACAAACAGTCCAAATTCAGGCTTACATATCGCCATTAGCAACGAATGCCCTGAAGCTTCGGACCCTGGTCCCGCTTTATGCAGGAATGCATATTGATAGAGGTATTGTTTTTAGGGCTTGGAAATGGGCCCATACATTTATCAGCGCTATGGACCACCCAGTGTGCGCGCTCCCTCTGCATTTAATTATGGTTGATGAGTTCATTTCTAGGAGACCTTTAGTTTTAACACTCCTCTGCCCCATTGTCACGCGCGCACACTTTCCATGGTAGCTACACTTTAAAACAGTATCCACAATTTTTAAATGTCATTAGAGCATTATACGATCTTAGGCATAAAAACCTGAAAATATGGCAAACTCAAATGAATTGTATGTGTTTGAGTCATGTACTTGAATCTTACAGTAACATAACGCAACACTAAAAGTGTGATTAAAATGTCTCAAAGCCTCTCAAAAATGTGCAATCAGCAACATGTTTTCTGCTTTCAACCACTTAAAATAACCGCGTTGATAGCATTTGATATATTGTTAAGAAAGAGATTTGAGAAAATACTGTTAAAGTAAAAACCAGTTTGAGTGACATGGAAGGCAAACTCCCTTCAGTTCTGCAAACTGGATAAACGTGAAATTAAAAAAGCACGTGCTTACAAAGTGATGTTGCATCCATTGTTCATCTTTTAGTATGATTTGAAATCAACCTCTTCTGTGTGATTAACAATTTAGATTCACTTCGAAATGTGACATTTGTGCTTGTATTGTATTGTAAGTTCATAGTTATTATTTTTTTTTAATTTATATTTAATATCATTTACATTGTTTATTGTTTTTAAATTATTTTTATTAATAATAATTATTTGTATTAATATTTATTTTAGTAGTCTCAGTATCAGCAACAGCAGTAATAATAATAATAATAATAGTAATAATAATAGTAATAATAATAATAATAATAATAATAATAATAATAATAATAATAATAATTGTAATATTAATTACCTCTTTTGGCTCTGTTCTTTGTCCTGTATTGATCAATGTTAAAACATTTTTCACGACGCTTCCAATGAAATGTTTGCGCTCTCTGAAATCACCGTCATTTAGCGATTGGAAAAACACATTTTTCGATATGCAGTACGTAGCTTAATCTTTCATTATTTATTATTATTAATTATTAGATCACAGGCAGCACAAGTTATTCTTCTAGTCCATTAAAAAACAAGATTCCTTATTCTTTGTTTTGAACGTTTTTGTCTTTCGAGGAAAAAAAACTATTGACCGAAAAACAATCTTATACCTTTTAAAACAATAAGGGGATATCTAAACTTGTCTCAAGTTTATCTGTATAGCGCTTTTTACTATTTGCTTTGATACAAAGCAGCTCTACATGAACATATTGTAGGACTATATAATATGTAAAACATTGTCCTATATTAAAAAAAATGTTCAAGTTACTTGAAACAGCATTTTAAATTCTAAAACATTTTTTGTTCATGCGGAACATTGCTAAACCTAACCTAAAAATCATAATGTTCGTAATTTTGCCATATTCGTCGCCACTATAAACAGAATAAAAACTGTTGATAAATTGGTGATCACGTTTAATATGAGATCTTTAATTTAAAGGGATCATACGTATTTTTTCGAGTACACACCTATAATGAAATCGCAGATCTTGTTTTAATAATGCACTCATTAAAAAAGGGACTTCATGTTACTTGAAGTGCCCGATAAATTCTAAAACAGTCACATCTTATATTATAGCAAATAGTGTGATCAATATACGAAGCACAACCCATAAGCTGTAAGGCTGCCAGTGTTATGACGACTATTTTTAACTTTTTCGCTGTGGAAACAGAGATCTAATTCTGGAGTACAGTGAACTCTGGAGGTTCACTTAAAGGCTGGACTTGAATTGTTTGAAAGGAAGCGTGACAGACAGATCCGTCAAGGGTTTGGCTGCCTGTAGGTCCATAAGTTCATTGTTGTGTGACGCTTTCATAATCACACTTTTAGTGTTGCGTTATGGAAAGTAATATTTTGATGCTTAACATAGCCTGCATGGAAGCAGGAGGAATCATTCAGATAATATGACTATTTTCACAAAGTCCACTGGGAAAGAAATATTTTTTTTTGCCTTTAAACTAATGTGTTAATACAGCATTTTTAATAAGTGATTTTTATATTATTTATAAGTAAATTAACAATAGTAAATATTACAATTGTTTCCATCTTTTTCATGTTAAATTACTAATTTAATACGTTTGTTATACTTGATTGAACCTGTAGAATTAAGGTTAGTCGTAGTCGTGTTGACTGTCATGTTAAATATTAAATAATAAAATATAAATAAATAAATAACATTTTTTACTAGAATTAAACAGTTTTACTTTTAAATGCTACTACATGAATAACAGGTTAACCGACGGAACATTATGTGTGCAATATCTTAATATGCAAATATCGTGCTAATAAAGACTTTGAATAAAGATAAAAAAAGTTTTCTAAAAATACAACTAAAGTACAACTTTAAGTCCACATACTCTACACATGAGTCTAGCGCTTAAAGTGCAGCTGAGTGTGTTTGTTTCAGTCATTGTCATGTAATTAAAAACAGTCTAGATGTGGTGTAGGCACCCAGTCCTCATCACTTTCACTCTCTCTGTAGGTGGGCGCGTATATTTTTGTTAAAGTGCTGTTTATGTGAATGGGTAAGGATGGGATTACACACACAACTCTGATTGCCGTCATTGATTTGAGGCTGTGCTGTAATCAACAAAATCATGGCGGATGAGTTTTTAATTTGCCTGGCGAAAACTTGTCAATGACCCTGTAGAAGAGTTTGGCATTAGAGGCAATATAACAATCGGGATTTATATATTTCAACAGTAGTGAGCGTTGCTGTTATTGAACGCCGTTTTGTTTGGTTTGCTGGATTTATTGTGATGGTATAATTCATATGTTACAGTTTTATGCAGTAAGGCAACTAATGGAGTTTAACGACACTGACACTGTTAACAAAACAGTGTTTGAGGTTAGTTGTTGGCTATGACCCGCTTCTACGATATTCCTGGTGTAATGCTCTACCGTTATTCAGTCGGACTCATTGATTCTGTCTTTTTATCTAAATACGTTATAAATTTGATTTGATAAAGGCCGAGGTATATAGGTCATAAAGTTTGCTATGCTTCTTTTAAATTAGAAAAGAAAAGAAATGTGAAGTGCACTTGGAAACACACCGATATGCAAGAATACAGTTGGATGTTTACACACGTTCACAGTTGTCAGTGGTTACTGTGTTTTAGCCAATAAATATGAAATTCATTTTTAACCACTACATAGAGTTTTAGTTATGCTTATAGTGAGCAAGTGTGTGAGTGTGTGTGTGCACTTGTGTTTATACTTTGATTGTTTGGTTTGACAGAAATGAACTACAGCAGTTATGATGATGTGACAGCTGCTAAGAATACTACCAAAAACAACAACAACAATAATAATAATAATAATAAAATAATACATTTGATTAATTAAATGTGTATATTATCCATGCTTATCAGCTGTAATCTTTGGTTTATTTTAGTTGGCGTGTGTGTGTGTGTATGTGCGCGCGCGCGTGTGTGTTTACACTTTTGCTGTTTGGTTTGACAGAAATGAACTACAGCAGTTATTTGATGATGGTGGGACAGTTGCTAATACACATTAAAACCTCTAACAGCACACAGCACAAGGACTGTCAGATAAATATTAAATATACGAAATACAGCATTTAAACTATTAAACTATTAAACTAAAGACATTTAACATTATAGTGTTACGGTGTTCCTGTAGCTCGTAACAACGCAATATTCTTATTGCACTCACAAACTGATAGAAGACATGTATGGATCGAATCTTCTGTAATATACTTTAGATATCTGCCAACTGCATGAACGTAAATATATTCATATTAAATATTATCCTAATTTCAATGTAAATGTGTATAATAATCTAAAATTGAAAGTTTTGTTTGGTTATTTTAAATGTTCAAAAAAACATGTATTGTATCATAGTTAGTATATTATATACAGTAAATTATACATATCTTCCAATTATTATCTCTGAGGTCTTAAGGAATTACTATACTAAAAATGCTCATTTGCTCAAATGCTCAAGATTTAATATCAGAATAAATACTTAAGTATTTCTAAATAAATTAAATAAATTTTAAAGATTGCACATGTATTTTGTTATATGTGTACTTGTTGCTTTTAGTAGTGTTTATTTATGCATATACAGTAAGATCATGTAACAAGTAAACAATCAGCTTACAAGTCCAGATTTGCAATAAATGTATGCAATGACTTAAAGTTGTAACTGTCCATTATGAATGTAACATTTACATTTAAAAAGTCCCCCATTTAATTAGAAGAACAAGTTCCCTACATCTGTAAAGGTAATACTAAAACCCCTGCTAAATCGTGTTTTTGGACGGGTATTATGAAAATGCACAGAAGGATTTGACTGAGTGTAATAAGGGTCGATGTCCTCATGGTTGCCATACTTCCAGCTGAATTCTCTGCGGCTGCTTTCTGTCAAAATTCTTCTCTCTACTCTAATGATAATTGAGTGGCATGGAGAGAAAACATTAAGTATCGTTGCAATCTATCCTCTAGCTATAATACCAGAGAAACCACTATAAAATTGGCATTTTCTCTCGCACGCACTAAAGAAAGCCAGTGGTGGGCAGACCTGGGCTGCTGTGGACCATCTCTGGAGCTGCACACATGGCAGTCGGCAAGAGTCTCCCTCTTATGTTGGCATTTGTATTCTCTCAAAGCTTCCAGGAATAAAACACAGCCCCATCCTTGGCTGCACATTGCACATCGTTTAGGAAACATAGACATGCGTCTGACCAGATCGAAAAGAGAGAGCGAGAGAGAGAGAAAAAGAGAAAGAGAGAGGCCCACCCAGCACTCTTCTACAGGTTGTACTCATTTGTACGGGAGTGATTTGAGTTTGATGAGTGCATATGGGGGAACTAGCCTTGCATGCATTCTAGTGGCTTTTCTCTTTCCTATTCACTTTCTACCTCTTGCTTTTTTTCTGATTTGTGTGTGTGTGTGTCTGCGTGTGTACCTGGTAATAAACACGTTGTGGGGACCAAATGTCCCCAAAAAGATAGGAACACCAGTATATTTTGACCTTGTGGGGACATTTTTTTGGTCCCCATGAAACAGAATGATGTTTTCTGAAAATCTAAACTAGCAGAAAGTTTTGTGTGATGGTTAGGTTTCGGGTTTGGGTTAGGGTTAGGGGAAGGAGGTAGAATATACAGTTTGTACAGTATAAAAGTCATTACGTCTATGGAATGTCCCCACAAAAAATGAAAACCCAACATGTGTGTGTGTGTGGTCCTGTTTAAAACTACTGTGTGGAGACCAATAGTAATACCAGGAATTTTTCAACCTTGTGGGGACATTTTTTGTATATAATCTTATAAATCATACTAAATGATGTTTATTGGAAAATCTAAAAATGAAGAAAGGTTTGTGTGAGGGTTCATGGTAGGGTGAGGGTTACAGGATATAATTTACAGTTTGTACAGTATAAAAGTCATTATGTCTATGGAAAGTCCCTATAAAACATGGGAACCCACCATATGTGTGTGTTTGTGTGTGAAAACCTGATTTTTTTCTTAAGAATTCACCAACTTAGTACAGTTGTTTTAAACCAGCCACCTACAGATCAACCACAAACTGAACATGATGGAATTATCTGAGACACTGAAGTGCATTTAGCTTTGGGGGTTGTGCTGTAACTTCCTATTGTGGTATGGATTCTGTCTTTTTTGCTACAAATAAGCTTGACAACATGATAGCCAAGCAGACTCCACGCAAATAGTTTTGAACCTGAGGGCACATCCCTACGCTTTGTGGGAACTGATAACCGAGCAGTGGTTGGGAACGAGTAGTTTGCGGAATGCCTCGGAAGGGTAACGCAACACGGCTCGTAATGCCTGTGCTCTGTGGCGGAAGAACAGGGTGGGAAAAAGAGCTACAAGCATTTCCTGCTTAGAGGGGGTCTCAGTGATGCAAACTGGCATCGTGTGACACATCACTTGCCAAGAGTGAGACAGCGAGGACGGGGCACCAGTGTGTGCCTGATTGGACCAATTTCTGCAGATTAGAACAGTTGAGTTTGCCAAAGTCTCAGACTATGGGGGAACTTTTTCTATAAACCTATGACAGGCCATATTTAAATAAATGATTAAACTTGGTATTCTTAGCCTGCCCAGTCACAGCAAGGTAATGATGGCAGATACAGGCTTCAATTGCCTGGATTAACTAGAAAGTGTGGCCCTAAAGAATTATCGAAAAATGTGATGTATACCTGAGGTGGTGATTTGGCTGTAACAGAATTAAGAATTATAGTTGAGTTCAGTGCAAGACAGTGCATGCAAGTATGTGTGTGTCTCATGAGGTTTATGTAAATGTCACAATGAACACACGGGGGAATATTTTTTACACACCCGCCAAAAGACCTTTTTATATCCACCTGCTCCTGACCTCCTTCCGCTGCTCTGCTCTATAACAATGGCTCTGGAAAGCCGGAGAGTGCTCTGTGACAGGAGCGAGATTGATGCTGCATTATGTTTGGCCCTCTTGGATATTCAGACCCTCCCTTTCCGCCCCCATCAGCACTGGAGAAAGAACACATGTGCCGATCTTCTGCTTTATTCTATGGGGGTAAAACAGGGCCAGTGACCAGCAAATGTGACCCACTATTACTTGCAGAAGTGTGCTTTTTGTTTCATAAATGAAGTTTAAAGAGTCCTCACAACTATATGTTGCAGGATGTAGCTAATTTTCTGTGATATTTTGATTGCGTTCACACAATCGCAAACTGAATGGATATGGTTGTTGATCAAACCTACCACAGACCTCTGTCTGCTGTTTATTTTTCTACATGTTGGTCTAAACACTGCTTTATAAAAAAGTTTTTAACTCACAGTAGTTTTGAACCCCTATCCTCTCTTGTACTCAACCTCCAGACATGGTTTCCTTTAGCGACTCAAAGGAGTAAGTGACACTGGCATGGGCTTGTGATTAAAATGCAATGACCTTCAATGATTGCACATGCTGAAATGTAACCTTTGTTATTTTTACCAAATTAAGGCAGAAATTTACAATCAGTATGGTTGTTTTTTCCATCATTTTGTTTTGTGTGAACGTCTCATCAGGGTGAAGATAAACGGCTTGTCTTCTTACATATGCAGATCCTTTATTTATTAGAGTGTTATTAAGCAAGCAGGGTGCACCACAGGAGCCCTGATGTGTATAGCAAAAGGTCTGAAATAAACTTAAATGAAAGCCCTTAAATACATTTTGTGCTTTAAAAACCATTTTTGCTTTAAAACATTAAAGGAAAAAGCGAACAAGTCCTTCAGCACATAGCCGGTACATTACGTGAGGCAGCTTAAATGATTAGTTCACCCAAAAATGAAATTTCTTCCAATTCTTACTCATTTAGTCACCCTCACGTCATTCTAAACTTGTATGACTTTTATTCTTCTGCACAACATATTTTGGAGAATGTTGGTAACCAAACAACACTGGCCCCATTGACTTCCATTGTATTGACACAAAACTACTGAGATATCTCTCAAAGTATCTTCTTTGTTGTTACACATTTAGAAGTTTTCTGGTAAGTAAACCAATTTCTTTTTGCATGTATGGTATTGGTCAACTTGCTTGTGTATCAAATGTTGCAGAAAATTAATCGTTTTATTGTCTTGCGTCATACTCTACTATTGCACATTGAAATGCTAATAGGCAGTGCTGCTTGTCTCCTACATGCTCACTCAGACCAAACAAGAGACAGGCGAAAATGTGCTGCAACTCAGTGCTGTTGGGGTAGTATGATATGTGTGCTTTTTTAAGTGGTCTAGCTGAGGTGTAATTGCCTTCCAATCAAGATTTTCTTCTGAGGGTGTGTTAACAAGCCATGTGCTACAGTCTTGTTTGAGTTGGCACCTTTTTAGACAAGTTCAGTATGGCTGTACGCATGCCGGAGATGACTCAAACACTGCTGTGTTTCCTATTTCCCGTGTTAATTACAGTGATTAACCTTAAGAAGCTGGCTTAACAAACTGCGTGAGAGTGTGTGTGGTAATATCCATTTCTACTGTAGATTGTGTCTTTGCGTTCAGGTACATTTTACATATTTGATATTAACAGTTTGTAAAACTACTTAATCTCAAAGTTTAGCACATTATCTCGCTAGTATTTTTCAATTTTACAACCTTTTATATGAGATAATATATTAACAGAAAAAGACAGATACAATTGCAATTTTGTGGTTTTTACCTTTTTTAAATGTGTCATGATTATGGGAAAATTTGTTTATTTAAAGTGACTTAAAAGTAAAAATGTAAAATCATATTAGAAGATGGCATCAACATAAGATCCGATAAATTACAGCCACAATTAGGAGGATTCTTCAAGTTAAAGTGACGTGTGTCACTTCAGTAATTATTGGAACGTGCTAGGTATGAAATAAATTAATCTACTACAATCCTATAAACACATAACATACAATATATATTTTTACAGTGTGTTATGCAAAACTGCACATTGTTATATCATGTATATTATACCATATTAATAATGTTCACTGATGTTCACTGATAATGTTCACTGAGCCTGATTTAGACCAAAATGTTTAATTTTAAACTTTACATTTACATTTAGGCATTTAGCTGACGCTTTTATCCAAAGCGACTTACAAATATCAGGAGACAAATATTTATAAATTTTAAATTTATTTTACATAGCACCCAAAGTAATAACTGTTTCCTCCACCACTTAAAGATATTTTTATTTATTAAAATGATAAATTCTTAAATGTTCTTTTTTGGGCTGTAGGGTTGCATAAAGAACTTGCCCAAAAGGTCTGCAGTGAGTAAAGGATCTACAGACTTTGTAAATACATAATGAAAATGTAATAAAATAAAGTTTTTTTAAGAAGGAAAACAAAATCCAAAAATGGTTGTTCTATGGTATTGCAACTACTTCATTAGCACCTTAATTTTAATATAGGTGTAAAGGTATGTAGGTATAGTTTGCTCACTAAAAGCAACTTAAACTGTTTGCAAAATTGTCCTTTACTATTTTTTGTATAGCAGCAATCCAATATGGGAAAAGTGCTATAGAAATAATGTGAAATTTAATTGGATAAATGTATATGGATAAATATAGTCCTTTTCATAGTCATTTTGAATCCTTTGATAAATATTATTTTATAGTTTGGCTATAAAAGATTATTCCTGGCTGTTGGCATATACATTTCTCAGCAGTTTGAGTGGCTGAGTTTGCTGTTGTTTTTCTCAGCATTTTGCGTATGGTGTTGTCAGACAGTAATAATAACGTTTTTAGTTAGATCTTGTTGTACCACTTTCTAGATTTTATCATGAGGTAGGTCATCCACTCATGTCTCCTGCCTTTTGTGTGATGAGCACTTTGTGCTTTGTCCGATTTTCTGAGCTCTTTCTGCAGTTGTAAATCAAATGGAAATCATGCTCTGTTTTACATCTGCATTCGTTTGCATGCCAAAACACCCTCATTAGACAGACAGCGTCAGACATTTGCTTTTCCAGCTCACTCTGTCTTCACAGATTTCCTGAGGTTATAACTGCTTCACTAATAATGTGTGTTTGTGTGTGTGTGTATGTATGTGATTGCAACAGCAGGAGAGTGATGTCTGAATAAATTAAACACGCACAAAATTTCACCATGGGCCATTTATGACTAATGTATTGTAGACGCTTGTGTGTTGAATAAAAAATCACAGTTCTTTGTAAGTTTTTTAAGAATAACCAGCCAACTTTTGCACTACTCACGTGAGAAAGGCTGAGGTTCAAACAGGAGGAGGTTGAGGAAAGAGTTGGCAGGAGCTGCGAAGTAAACCCGGACAATCTTCCTGCTTCAGGCTTAAAAATCAATAAGCAGAGCTCGCCGCTACACGTGAGACCTCACACATTGACTTCCAAAAGGCCCAAGCTGTTTAACAGTATGCTTATAGTGAGCAAGTGTGTGTGTTTGAGAATTAGAGGGAGAGAGAAAGAGAGGGAATGGTCTTCAGACAAAAATAAAAAATAACGCACTACAATTGCTTTCTATGTGAACAGTTGAGTGTGTGGAGAGGCAGATTGGAAATAACTCTACAATGACTCACTTTGTGCTTCTGGTTTAAGTGTTTGGTAGCATCTGTTTGCTTAATGTCTTGATTTCTCTGTAAAAATCTAATTGTTTATACAAATAGATGCGTATTATTAAATAGATTTTTTGCAAGAAAATGCATGTAAATAACAATTATTTTATTGTATTGCAATTTTTATTGTAACTTGTTAACTTTTTTTGGCTCCTCTGCTGCCTTTGATGTGACAGTTCAGTCATTGCTGAAGAGCTTGGGACCATGTGTATTTTTGCCAAAAAACTGTTTCTGGAAATATTGTTTCAAATACAGAAAGTGCCCATAACCAAAAACAACAGAAATTGAAACTGTGTACCTACTGAGGTCATAAAACAGCCAAGTAACTGTCTATTGAGTATATAGTCTTTGTATAGATTTTGTGTTCATAAACAGTTTTAATATTGATTTAATATTGATTCATTTTAGGTAATATTGACCCTAATCCAGTCAACTTCAAAAACATTTTAAAACATGCTCATGCTCATTCTGAAAGATGCTCATTCACACGAAAAGTTTAAAAACTAAGAGCTTGAACCTACACTTCAAATTCCAGTATATACAATTAAATTCCCAATTCTCAAAAAGAGGTTAACATGTTTATTTTTGGGGGCTTATTTTGCAAGATGGTTAGCTAAATCAACCATAATATTTATTGCTTCACGTATTATATGATGACTTATAATCATAACGTAATTCAATACATCCAATATTAATTGAACTTAAAATTATTTTTCACAGTGAAGTTAAATAAAATAAAACACTGATTGCCAGGAAGTGTACTCAGCTCGAGATATGCTGGGATATGCTCCAGCACATCCAGTGACTCTACATGTAGGAAACATATCAGCATATCTCGCAATTATGCAATTACCTGGTGCACACTTAAATTAAATATGACCAAACATAGTCATATAAGAACATTCTTGTATGTCATTTATTAATTATGAGTGTCACTGTTTATAAAAATAATATACTTAAAACATTTACCATTGTTTTTATATTATATAATTCATTTATGTCATGATTATAGTCATTATAATGGATCTTACATTTTTCTTATTTACTTTAAAGAAAGTGGTCTCTGGTCTTGTTCTTCTTCTTGTTTAAAGTTTTTCTATTTTCTATTTCTTGTCTTGTCTGTTCCTTGATTCTTCCCTTATTGTATCCAGGTTTTCGTGTTAGTTTATTAGTTCCCTGTGTATTTATAGCTCTCATGTTCTCCTTGCCTTTGTCTTGCCTTGTTTGATGTAGCATGGTTTCATTTGGCGAGTTTCTTCATCTATTTTTGATTTGATCTATTATCCTTTCCTCTTCTAGACATTTTGCCAATAAGATTGCACTTGTGTAGTGCCTCTTGATTTGGGACAGTTTTATTACATAATTGCCTGAGCCAACAGTCTTATTTTACTTCATAAAGGATTCCTTGCACTTGAAGGAAAGACGGAGAATATATGTGTTTTGCAGTTTATCAAGTTTAATATGGCTTAAATGACCCTGTACAATTTAGTCTGTCGGTTCTGTCAGAGTAGACGACCTCTGTCTCAGTAAAAAGTATATAAGTATAATGCACTATAAGTCACTTTGGATGCAAGCGTCTGCCAAATGCAGAAATGTAAATGTAAGAAAAGTGTCTCCATTGTGGATAAACAGCTATTTAGATGAGTATTACAATCACAGCTGCCCCAAAGGAAGAATCTGTTAGGCAGTCCTAAATTTGCTCTTCCTAGTTTTGTAATGGAGGCTTTCTGTTCCTGCCACAGCCGCTTCTGTTTCAAGTCTTGATCCTGTCATAGCAGATTCCAGGCCTGTTCCTAATCCTGCTAAGTCCTGTCATAGCTAAGTCTTCTGCTACCACGCAGTCCACTGCAACTCCTCTGGTTCTTGTGTTTAAGCTTGCTCTTTTATGTGAGTTCATTTGCTTCAGATCGCTTATGCTGTCTTTCTGGGACTGCACAAAAGCTGATCTGAATATAAGTCTGTGACCCTGGTACTGGTTTCAAATCCCACTCTCACCTAATCCTCATGAAATAGACTTAAAATTAACTTATGACTGCAACCTATACCAGACAGACATTGTCCACTACCTAAAGTTGTGCAGTAGTTTTTAACACATGGACACAAGACTTGTATAATACACCTACATAATATTTGTAATATTTACATTTATTTTAATGCCAGAAGTGGGGCTTCCCCAGCTAAGTCTGTTTCCTCTCAAAAACATTTTTACCTCCACTACCAAAATATATATTTTTTGCCACACTTGCATTTGTATTTTTTATATCCAGGTATAGACCATGGTGGAGATTTATTCTTGTTTTAACACCTTTTGCCAAAAGGTTTGTCTCGAAGCCAGTGCCAGCCACAAAATCTCGAGCAAATGTCAGTGATGCACAATTATCTGCCCTTTTATTGTCCATTGGCGTGTAGTATGCACCAGAAAGCAACAGTAAATAAACATCACAGGAAATAAATATTCTAATAAAACGGTTATCTTTCAGTTTTAAAAACTGAAAAATCTTTTGTTAAAGATGTATTTTATCAATGGAAAACTTCTGAAAGTTTATTTATGTTCATAAGAACTATATACATATAAAAATTGACAAAAGACCAATACATGACATGGTTCATATATACAGGTATATATGTATTAGGTGTGTTTACTCAAGGGAGGCTAGGCTACATACGTGATAAGAACTTCACTTCTCTGGCTGATTTATGAGGTTTATCAGATTTACTAGGCCTAGAACCGTGCTGTCGGAGTCAGAGGACAACAAATGAAGTGCTCAGTGTGTTAGTGTTTTATCAAATGTAGCGCGATGTAGAGAAATCCACACTGGGAGTCTGAGGAAACACGCAGGAACAACTTTGGCAGTCAAACCATGTGAGCAAGTAAGAAATTATTCTCTTTGCTTTCCTCCAAGGTTACATGTAATACATTTTGGACTGTGTGGCTGAAGCAAAAGACCAGGATTTCTCCTTTATTAAGCCATGCCAAGCTGTCTGATTTCTTGGCTTCACATGCAGCAATCCTGACTTTCCTGCTGAGACTCATTTTCCCTAGTCATCTGTTACGTGTTGGGTCTGGAGTTATTGCACTTCTCCACTTTGTCGGGAAAGGCGATGTTTGTGTGTTGCTGCACGCAGTTCATAATAAAGAGGATTATGTTAAAGAATAAGTGTCACTACTGTGGCAGTGCTTATATGTTTGCTAGTGCATAGGTTTGCGAGGGCACTTCATTCACACACAGTATTTCAGGGAATGCATTGTAGTTGTGTCGTTCTAAATACTGCAGATGACAGGGCTAAAATGGCATACACGTCACTATTGGTTCTGCTTTTATAATTTGCAGTTGATCTTAATCATGTGAGTATTTTGGTCAAATTTGTTTAAGTAATGTGAGTGTGAGAGACAGAAACTCAACACAAAGTGCTTGTCTCTCATGTATTTGTTACATAGTTATTAAGTCTTCTGAGAAATGTTTCTAAACACATTATAAATGTTGAAAATGTATTGCTGAAATGTATTACAAAGACTGTAATGTAGTACTGAATGTAATACTGAATTGTGGAGTTATAAGGTTAAACATTTTTTCACCACTTCTGTTGAGGATTTTTGGGGGCGGTGAAACTTTGGCTCAATGACGTTAGCACGATAATAACTACAGCATTTTAGCATCAGTGGTTAGCCCCCTCAATCACGAGTTACTGTCACCATTTGTTACTGCAGCCTACATTTTGCTAGCTAGCTATGCCTTCATCGCGCAAATGCATATTATGCCACAGTGCCACCGTCAGACACCAGGTTTGAGAGCAGAGATTCCTGCCTATTTTTCCAAGATTTTGATAAATTATTTTATTTACTTGGCGGTTTTTTAATCATTCAATTTTGGCTGGATGATTAATAACACATTTTCTGTGGTGTGACAACCTCAGAACACATATTTTAATATTGCTTTACATTGACTTTTATTGTCAATTCTGCAATATGTACAGGACATACAGAGGATTGAAATAGCATTTTCTCAGACCCATGTGTGAGACATAAACATACAAGTATTAAAGGTATAAAATATAAAAACTAAGACACTTGACTTTAACTTTCAGGACTGAGAGGGGCCGCTGCATCTGCACGCGCCACCATCTTGGAGAGGAATCGATTTTGACTGAAGATTTGCAGTCTTTGCCTCTTTAAGGTCCTGGGGGAACAGGGAGGCAATCATATGCATCACTTAACTGACAAACATTTGAAAGGCATCACAAAGCACTACAAAAAAAGAGTAAAAAAGAACAGATCTGAACATAAAGTAGCAATTCACTTCTCACAGGCTCTTTAATGCTAACGTTTCTTGGGTTATTTTCAACCCAACATTGGGTCAAAAACGTTGGGTTAAATTGACTCAAAAAGTTTTGTATTTGACCCAACCATGATTTAAAACAAACCTGCATTTTGGGTTAAAACAACCCAGCATGGGTTAAGATACGCTGGGTTGAAAATATAAAAGGGGAGTACAAAAGGACTGGAGTATTAGCAAAACTATATTATACCTAAAACTATATATTAACAAAATGTGGAAAGTAGAGAGGTCAAAGGCTGTTAATAATTCAAGACCCCCAGTGCAAGCGATGACGTCTCACAGAGGGTGTTTGAAAACCTCCTGGTTACAGACAAATCAGTGTTTGCATGACCTCTGACCTTTCCTGCTAGACACAGCTTCATCTCAATGGATTCATCTTGTTCATTTTTAATGCCTTCTTCAGTTCCAGTGTTTTGACGTCAAATGCTTTTTACAAACTACATTCATCTGGGTGATAGTAACTAAGCATAGTTGTGTGGTTCCCCTGGCTGTGTTGAACTCCATAACAAAAGCTTGTGTGGATCTGATGAGCTAACCAATAACAGTGTGTTGGCACCAGCAGCATTCTGCAAATGAGCTGCAACCCAAAATACATTTACAATACAGTATCATTAAGCCTGTGCCTCTCTCCACATGCCGTTTTAATGCCCCTGAGTTCTTGCAGGAATCTGGGGGTCTGATTCACTGGAGGTTTGTTTTGGCCCTTCTTGTACCCTCCTGCTATTTGGTACAGATGTTCATGATTTTTGTGTGTTTCCCAATTAAAACATTAATCCAAATCAGTTAAAACACTGGCAAATAAATCGATCTTTCCAGTTTCCTGCTCTCCTTTGTTGCCTCCCTCCATTTCAGTCTCTCTGCCTTTCTATCTCTTGTTCTGCTTTTCTGTGGCATCAAAGTGGAGGTCTGCTAAATGTGGAAAGTGTTAATATAAACAGACAGACAGACACACTTATTCTACCTTTGCTCTTTTCCGCTGATGACTTTGCAAATAAAATCTTTTTTTGTTTTGCTTATCTCTTCAAATTTCTTAAATTCAAATATCTCATAAATTCTTCGTCTTTCGTTAGTGTCCCCTATATTCCCTCTCATTTTAATTCTGTGCTGAGCAGAAATTAGAGGAACAGAGACATCCTAAGACTGACTGATTTACGTGCAGTTACAATAAATGGGGACGAAAGCTTTCAAACTTTGTAAAAGGAGGCAAAACTACCACAAAAGTATGTTAGGAGGTAGCTTATCAGTTTATGCAATCTCATTCATACTGTTTAGTAATTTGGAGTGGAGCCTCATTCTTGCTTTTTCTACCAATCTTTTGTACAATTCACATTGTATTAATTCATATAAAATTGCAAGTTTAAAAAATTTGAAACTTCTACAATTCAAATTTTTCTATTGACTTGCATCTAAATTTTTTAATTGGCTCAATTAAATCTTTGTAAATTTAAGGAACACACTTGAGAAACATTTAGATGGAACAAGTCAATATAAAATTGTGAGTTAAAGAGGTTTCAAATTTTTTTTACAGTGCAAGTAGTAAAGTAGTTACATTTTCTCGTGAGATCAGGTTGGGTGTAAGTTTGAGTTTCAGTTTGATGTAAATCTGTATCCACTTGTAATCTTCCTCTTCAGTTAACTGTTTACCAAAATCAGTGATACAGGACTAAGTCTCAGTTCTCGGCATCATCATTCATTGATTTAATTGTTTTCAGTAATTAGTATCATACATTTTTGTGACATAAAAAACAAATTATGATTACGCACTACAGTGTCTGCATGGCCCTAAATTTAATAGCATATTTAAAAACATATGAAATGTTAAAAACCGTAATAATATTACTAGACTGTACTACAGGTATATTTTCCCCCTCTAATAAAAAATTATGCAACTTTTTTAGATCTGGTACATTGAACAATTGGAAACCGGAGTAATACGTGAGCGCTATACTGTAGATAGATATAGACAATCAATTTTACCTCATTACTCAAAATGAATATAAACACACAGAGAGGTCGCTGCACTGTGGCTTTGCCAACCCTGAAACTGCCATCTACAGTTTACATGAGCTTTATAGCCAACTATAACAACAACACCTGCAAACCGTGGCCTCACGCACAGTCAAGTTGGAGTCCACAAAGAGAAGACATGCAGTTAATTTTCAGATATTTCCAAACACAGAGCAACAGACAGAGGTGACGCAACATACAAATTTATTCTTTGGCTGTGTGTGAAGGTAGAAAAGCTTCCAGACATAACCATACTCAGTGTTTGCATCATATCTTATCTAAAATGTATTATTACATATTGTATTATGATTTACATATTTCAATTTTAACTTATAAATCATAGTAAGCAATCAGTAATTGTTTGAGGAAAACAGCTTAAAAATCCTATTTAATGATGTTTATTTAAAAATGTAAAAATGCAGAAAGGTTTGTTAAAGGGTTAGAGGTAGTGTCAGGGTTACATGATACATTATACCATTTGTACAGTATAAAAATCATTGTCTATAAAAGGTCCCCATAAAACATGAAAAACCAAGCAGCACACAGTGTGTGTGTGTGTCTCAGGGCTGAGAGAGAGTCTGTAAGGAAAAACTAGAAGAGTTCAAAACTGAAGCAAACGTCCAGCCATTCTACTTAATGGGAAATGCGAGTTCCTGAGTCGGCCGAACAGGAAGGACAATTTAAGGTGAAGGCTGAGACGGACATTTATTACAGCAGTGTAAGGTACCTGTCTGGAACAGCCAGCCAAAGAATAAACCCGCTGCACTGATAGAATGACTTTCTATCAGAAATCAGACTTTATATCTATGAAATGAATACAAATTTAAACAAAAAAATTACACACCATAAGTCTAAGAAAGATAACCAATACATTTTGAATCATTTGACAAATTATACATTTTAAATCATAGTTATGAGCTTTAAAGTTGGGTTAATAAAAGATAGTAAGATCACTAGGGCTAACACTAAAATGCGACTTTTTTGTTAAATATGACATGGAAGGTATGTAACAACAAAGTAACTATATTGTAATTTTAAATTACATAATGTTATTAATCTCAGTGATGATTATTTGAGTGATGAAATTTAACACATTTTCATTCATAAAAAGAAGTGTTTACCCTATGAAAATTAGGAAAGAATTTTATTTTTTGCATGATGATGTTGTATAGAAATATATGTTTTTATAAAGCAAACATGTATTTCATATTTTCTTATTTTAGATTAGAAAACTCCATAGAGAACATGCAGCCTTGTTCTAATGTAAGAATTTAAACAGTTGATAAAAACCTTTACATTTCTGTTTAGCACCTGATCATTTTTAATATTTTAATACTTATTTTAATGTCAGAAAAATAGCAGAAATAAAATACAAAAACTGGAAAAAATGAGAAGCCTTAAAAAGAGTAAGAAATACTATGATTCAATCATTGTTGAATTGAATTAATAATGAAATTGCAGTAAATAAGTCTTTTTGTTACAAAACAATTTTAAACAAAAATATAAATTAATAAAAAATGAATACAGTTATTTATTCATGTATTGCATTTAAATGCATGATCTCTCATGTGTACAGTATGTGTAAACAATACAGAATGTGAAGCATTTCACATATTTACAATTGCAATATTGTAGTCCAACAATTAAAAAAAAAGTTAAATGTGTGAAGTTTTAGCACAATTAATAAAAGGAATGAAATTCTGGTGTCGATCAAAGTTAGTAAAAGCCTCTTAATAAACCGTTTTCTGTGTTTGAGAAACACAAAGTGTATTTAATTACAGTATTGTATGTTAGTCTAAGTGTAAGCAGATAATTTATACTAAACTGCCCTGAAATTATCTTTTAATTAACATCTGTAAAGACATTTAGTAAAGATCTCAAATGTATCACTCCAGTTTCAGCAACTAAATGTTGAGTTAGACAGTGCCTAATCTGTCTGGTCTGTGATGAGCTCTGTAGTGGCTTTTATTCCTTTAAAGTATATTTTAGAGTAAACTTTACTCTTCCCATGTTTTGTTGATGCCAACCGTTGCTGTTTTGCATGAAATAAAATTGAAAATAGAAACAATAAAACATAAATAGAGCTGAGAAAGTAAATGGTAATAGGGATAGAGCCTAACACGCTGGAGGATTTGCATGCAGCAAAATAAATACAAATAAAGTCTTGTCACTTTCATCTAACTATATTTATTGAAATAATAAGAATAGATCGAATTATGTCAAAAATTGCGTGGCTGATGGAAATATATTTTCACAAAGTGATTTTTTTCGAAACAGCTCAGGGAAACAATGAGCACACGATGACAAAAGTGAGCTGTGTTTATAGATGTGAGCGGTTTTTGCTCGGTCTCAGGTCAGACACAGAGCTCTACAGACATTTTTCTCTGTCAGGCTCACAGGAGTTGCTACAAAGAAGCCAGCTGTCGGGCCTCATGGAACCTGGCCTCTAATTAAAACAGTGGAAAATTAGATAACTCCACAAATTCATCACTGCCGCTGCTGGCCGTCAAGCCTGCGCTCTAGGGCTGCCACCCATCTTTTGTTTACATCAGCGAGATTTGGCCGCTCTTTGCCGTGTGTTTTTAGAAGTTTTTCGCTCTAATTTTTCTAAATGGGCTGCGAGGGCTTTCTTCTGCATCTCATGTCTCTCTGATGGAGACGAGCCCAATAACCCGCGCCCCCCCACACCATCCATTTCACCCGCGCTGGCCTTGTTAGACCCTCATTTATTAGACGCTAATGGAGGTTCTGAGTGCCATGATGTCATGTGCTGGCAAACAGAGAAAACGTGTCCACTTTGTCCTACTCTGGGAGTAGTGTAGATAGATCCTTACAGCAGGTACATCATTGGAGGAAGACCTCGGTTGAATTTGAAATTATTTCCAGAGTTCTCAGGCAAAGGGTGCTGTGAAGATTTTGAGGTATGCTGTGGTCAACCTCATACTTGTAACTTCAGGTCTGGAGCGTGCCAACACCCACCAGAACAATCTGGTGTATTTTGACAGCTGTCATTTCAATGTGAAACGAAAAGGGACATGAAATAAAATCGTGATTGAATCGGAAGGACTTAGTGGAAGTGACTGGCTGCTTGACTGTATAAATAAAGATATTTCCTTTAGAATTTGAGAAGAGATGTTTTTGGAGGCTGAAGGTAAAGACAACATTTGGACTTTGCTACATTTCTTACATCTAAATATTTTATTCCTGCATGTCTTAAAATCGGTTAGGCAGTTGTTTGAGCGTTCAGTTAGTTTTCAAAACATTTGCAGATAGTACAGACAAAGTGTTCCTACTGTCCACCAAATTGCATTAAATTTACAGGATCACTTCAGAATATGAGGAACAGATCCCTAAACATGAATGAAAAAAACATTTACTCACCCTCTTTTAAAAAACACAAGGTTATTTGTATTACCATCAGAAAACTGCACACTTGTCTGATACTTTTACAACATTCGTATAGTGCTTTTTGTTCTTTCTGTAGGATTCAGTGCTCAGAAATTCTGCTGAAACATTTTGTTGGAGTTAGAGCAACATCTGGTCTTTTTTTATTTTCAACTATTTTTTCATAATTTCTGGCCATCAAACTTTACCCATCAGAAACACCTAAAGTAGGTCTGGATTTCTATGTTTAGTAACAGTGGGACTTATGCTCAATAAAGCCTGTGTCCCCTTCATGTGGGGTCTGACCTGGTGGTCTTCCTCCCCTCCACAGGGAGGCAGCTCCTTGTAAACACAGTGTTCCCTCTCCACCTCCCCCATCCATCCAAATGCCCAAGTGACGGCGCACATCGAAGCCAGGCAGGCCTGGGTGGATTATTGTTGAGGGTCTTTTCGTGAAGATGGTCTTTCACGTCCCCCCTCATTACCACTCATCCCTCGTCATTTGTTACTGCTTTTCTATAATGATTCTCATTAAACAAATGTGACATGACCCATCCAAAGCAGTAAAGCAACAAAGTCTGTATGTCACAGTAAGTTTAGGGCTGTATTGTACATGCAATTGCAGTATGGCATGTCAAAAAATTTTTTTCATGTGGTTTGAATTATAATGACATGACGCCTGAAACAGCCATGTATTTAATCATCAAATAATACATCGTTTCATTGCTTTAGAGAAATTATTTTTTAATTATGTGTAAATGAGCTTGCTAGTAATTGTCATCTTTGATATATACAATCTGTGGTAGATTATTTTTAACCCATAGCAGATAGCATGAACTCAATGTCTCATACACATCTGCTTCATTTCAGTCCAGTCCCTATTTTATAAGTCACATTCGTCTTGCTGCACCTCAAATTCTTGTTATTTCATTCTCTTTGTGATAAAGTCTTCTTTCTCATATAATTATCCAGATGTTTGTGTGTTTGCCTGACATACATTCTATATGTTGAGGGTGCATGTTTCTTATATACTGTCGTTTTTTTGAGGAACTGTGGACACTGACATTTATTTTTCTTTAACACTGTGAGTCATACCAACTGAGTTAGTATGGATAGAAATGAAAACAATTCTTAAATAAAAATTAAGCACAAACAATAAACACATTGTTCATGTTAATATATTATCTAAGTGACTTTATATCTCTGACTGACAATCCAGCTTTGTAATTGTGTGTGATTTCACATAAGATGTATTTGATTTATATCTATTTGATTTTGCTCTATAAATCTTTTGTTGTTTAAAAGTGAATAGGAGCTTATGCTGTGTCACTAATGTACAGCAGTAAAATATGTTATAAGATTTAAATGAGCAATAATAATTGTAATAATTGTAATAATTGGTTTTATTTGTAAACACTAGTAAATGCATAATTACTGTAAACATGAACTATGAGCAGTAGTTTTTTTAGCATTAATAGTCTATGTTCATGTGAATTAATGCTAATACAGTTCATGTTAGTTTATTGCTTATTAACTTGTGTTAACTTGTGATTTAAAAATGTGTTAAATGCTGGAAGTAACAGAAATAAAAGGCATTATGTGCTATTAAAATGCATTAGAATCCATTGCAAATTCCATGCAATGTAACTTAATAAAACTATACTGAAATAGATATGGTGAATTGTCGGAAGTATCCATTGTTAATTGACAATAAAATAGAATTCATAATATTTACAGGAATTCTATTTACAGTAAGTAATATTATTGTTAGTGGTTCTGGGTAATTTACATTATTACAATGTGCAGAGTAGCAACGTGATATTTGCCATCACGGTTAACAATATTAATGTTACTGACAGTGGTTTACTTAAAATAGTTATGCAGAGTATTAGTTAATAACCATTAATAAGATTAGAGTTACTGAGACAGGGTATAGTAATGTTAGTGTTACGGATGCTGGTTTATTTACAATGTAATGTGCAAAGTATCAACGTGTTACTGTCAGCACTTAAAATTGCAATGTACAAGAAAATTTGCAATAATACCATAACATGCTGTTAGAATGTATATGTTATAGTTAAATGCACAAGTTAAATGTAGGATGCTTATTAAGGAGTATAAACCCCAGTGAGTCTCCCAGTGAGCGAGGAACCAAAACTCCACTGTAAATGTATATATGTAAAGAAGTGGAGAAAAAACCTTGTGAGAGACCAGGCTCAACCAGGAGGGCCAGCTATCCTCCGGCATATTAACGTAAAGCTGCTGCAACTACAGAGAGGATGAACACTGCATTTAAGCGGATAGTTGAAGAGATAACTTGTGTGGATAGACAAAGGATCTTCAAGTCTGGCCCATATTAATCTCAAGAGTTCTGGATGTCTATGGTCTGTACAATATTGTTCTCAGAAGTTCGGTGGATTGTGACTATAGTCATCATCAGGTGGCAGAAAGACAAGCATCTTGCTGAACAGGAATGAGCATCAGGCCAAAACCTGAGCTAAGGCTGACAGAGATCAGTGTCCTTGGAAACCCGAGGACAGGACATAAAAGACTACACATGATTGTGACTCTTTAGCTCTGCCTATACAGCACAGCTCCAGGAGTTTGACTGTTTTCAGAAAGAAGCGTATAGCTATATCGGTCTTTTATGAATCGAATAAAGCTCATAAAATGAGACTCATCAGTGATATGAAGGGTGCAATACTGCTCTATAGGTTTTTAAGATTAACATGAGATTGGCAGAAACTATGTGTCTTATGTCAGCTTTAATGTTGGAGAAGTACTGTTCATTGTTAGCTCATGTAAACTAATGTATTATGTTAACTAATGTTACCAAATGCAACATGTTTGTAAAGTGTAAATGAGGAATAGAAATAGAAACTGTAAAAAAAAGGGAAAATTAAACAAATTAATGTATTTTTGTGTGGTTTGTTAAGGAGTATGGGCCTGGATCATAAATACACACAAAGGGGTACATTTCTTGGTCCCTATGAAGAAAACAGCTTATAAATCATACTAAATGATGTTTATTTCAAAATGTAAAAATGCAGAAAGGTTTTGTGAGAGTTGGGTTTAGGGGTAGGATTGGCCTACATGATACAATATGCATTTTGTGTAGTATAAAAATCATGTTCATGGAAACCTGTTGGTGTGTACGTACTGGTATACTGGGTATATAGTTTACGAGGACACAAATGTGTATTATGACATGTTTATAATGACACTTCCTGTGTCCTCCACAAACCAAATCGCACGGAGTGTGTGTTTGTGTGTGTGTGTGTGTGTGTGTGCGCATGTGTGTGTGTAAAGAGTAATCCTGTTTGCATTAGGCAGAAATTACAGCTGCTCAACTCCAGCAGTGCTACCTTATAAGGCATGTAACACGCTCTAAAATACCTGACAGATATATTCTTTTTCTCTCTCACACACACTCTTCTTCTGAATAGTTGTTATAGTTGTTAATGTTACATCTTTTATAATCAACCTTTAACGTGTTAATGTTACTAAACTAAAACTCATCTCCTATTTAAACGCTAATAAAACGTTCTGATAAGTGAACATAAGATGCTCACTTGCACAAATGCTTCTCATCAGTTCAGTAAGGAGTATGTCGGTCACACAGACCTACACAGTTCATTATAACCTCAACCTCAGTCATTCATGTACTCATTTGCCAGTAAAGGTCTAGACATTACTAGTTAAAAATACTTCATAAGAACACTTCCAAAGCAAATTACACTTTGTGTAGATGTAGATGTTATACATATTAAAGTTCACATTGGGGTTTTGTGACATTTAAAGCAGAACTGTGTGTAAAATTGATTTTATTTCTTATTGAGCATGATATTACTTTATTAGGTGCAGAGCAGTGTTATCAACAGTATACAATGTGTTTGGAAGGACATATTAGCTTTATTGAGCACTGCAGCAGACTCTAGTTGCCATGGCATGATTTTCTGCTTTTGTTCTTTTTTGTGGATTACTTGTCAGGAATATAATGTGAATTTTCTTATACATATTTTTGTAACAAACATTACTATATATAACATACTTACTCTTTTATATATATTTTTCCTACATTAAGAAAAATAGTTAACTATTCTATTAAAAACTATGAAATAACACAAATTTAACTATGATGATTTTGCTGTGGCTAAAAATATGCATCTTTTGTGTAGTCACACTTTGCTTAGAATTATTAAAAATGTATTTTTTTAACTGAATTTTTTCAAGCAGCCAGATTTTTACATTTTTCAGTTTTACGCATTAGGCAGATGCTTTCCTCCAAAGTGATCTACAGTGCATTATACTATATATGAGCTACAGGAAAAAGATGCTTTAAAAACAGTACAGTATGAGTTTATCAGAGCTCTTCTTTTTTTTTTATTTAGTTAATAAAAATGTAAATTTCTTCACATAACTAGTAGTAATGTAGTAATAATGACTGCAATGTATTTTAAATATGGAAATGGTTCTTTGGTGGCCTTCTTATTAACACTAATAATAAGTTTCACTAGGCGACTAGGCGAGTTCATATTTTTTTATGTTTCTATGTCAATTAATAAATGCCACACAAAGACTACAAGTTATTTTACTTTTGAAGTCTAATGTGGATTTAAACCAATTGCTCACACAAAAATGTCCTCTTGTGCACAAAAGGTAAATTAATGAAAAATATGTCAGTTGCATATAGCTTTTTGGGTAGGAGTGTCACCCCCCCAGAAACAATTGGTCCCTGGACCCTTTTTGCATCAGTTTGCATGTGGATTTTCTCTAGTTTTACATCCAAAACACATGCTTATTAGGTTGAAGTGGTTTTAAAAAATTATGAAATTATATGTGTCTAGTTGTTTTAATATTTTGACGAACTGGCCCAACATGTTCTCACCCCCCACTTGTCACATACTGACTCTTGGTCAGGAGCTCTCCGTGTCACTCACCGTGGCCGTTTCTCAATTCCAAGAACGCAAAGAACGGACTTGCATCCTTGCTAGTTCGAACTTGCAAGTTCAGACTGGGGAGTTAAAACTCTCGAGGACACCACGGGAGAATGTAAGTCCGGTTATATGGCAAATGAAACAGTAGTTGATGCATCACGCAGCTGCAGTAGCAAATAAGGGCTCATTTTAATCTTTATTTTTAATGTAAATTTACATTTAAAATAAGTAATATAAACTAATATAATATAAAACACTGCTTCCTGACGCTTTTCAAAAATATAATTCAGGGAGTGTGCTCTGATTATCCTAACTATGTATCTGTTTACAATAAAAACAAAATATGATATAAAACACAACACTTTATTATAAGTTGTTTGTACAATAGGAAATATATAAGCAAATAATTCAGACAAAAGCACAATTAAGGCCGCAATCCAGTAATTTAAATAAAAATATAAAGTGAATACTGTTACGGTGCTGGGTGGAAGAGAACAAGACAACCAGGAGTAACGGTATCAAATGAGATTTACTGAATCTTCAACTCAGAGAAATTCCAGATACATCAAACATACAAGGTTTTCAGATCACAGAATATATTAACCCACGCACCCACATAGACTGACAGACAACAACAACGACCGACAGGGGCTGAACGAAAAGGCAGACAATATATACTACAAACAATAACCAGATAATGCATAAAACCAGGTGCGGGTGATAACCAAATGATAGTGCTAACAAGATGACAAAATGGTGAACAGGTGAGGAGGTGCAATGCATTATGGGAAACGAAGTCCGAATGAAAAGTACAAAATAACAAAACAAAGTCCAAACAGGCAGTGAAACAGGCAGAACTGTGACAGTACCCCCCTCCCTCCGGCAGGCGCGTCCTCGCGCTGGAAGATCCACAGAAGAGGGAGAGGGAGGCGGGGTGGGTGCTCGGGGTCAGGAGGCTCAGGATCAGGAGGCTCGGGGTCAGGGTCAGGAGGCTCGGGGTCAGGGTCAGGAGGCTCGGGGTCAGGGTCAGGAGGCTCGGGGTCAGGATCAGGAGGCTCGGGGTCAGGATCAGGAGGCTTGGGGTCAGGGTCTGGAGGCTCGGGATCAGGGTCTGGAGGCTCGGGGTCAGACTGTGGCGGCGGCGGCCGCTCTGGCGAAGACTGGAACTCAGAAGCGCCGGGGACAGGGGACTCAGAAGCGCCGGAAACAGGGGACTCAGAAGCCGGGAACAGAGGACTCAGAAGCCAGGAACAGGGGACTCAGAAGCCGTGAACAGAGGACTCAGAAGCGCCGGGAACAGGGGACTCAGAAGCGCCGGGAACAGGGAACCCAGAAGCACCGGGAACAGGGGACCCTAGAGGAGACAGGAACTGGGGACTTAGGGGAGACAGGTACTGGGGACCTAGAGGAGACAGGTACTGGGGACCTAGAGGAGACAGATTCTGGGGACCTAGAGGAGACAGATACTGGGGACCTAGAGGAGACAGATACTGGGGACCTAGAGGAGACAGATACTGGGGACCTAGAGGAGACAGGTACTGGGGACCTAGAGGAGACAGGGACTCATCACTAAAAGATCTACCACCTCCCTGTGTGGAAACCAATCGACATGAATCTCCTGTCACTGAAGGCCCAGAACTGCCCACAGTTGCTGCATGCTGACCCTGGATCGCTAGATCGCAAAAACCCTCTGGCTGGCGAAGCTTACCGCCCGAAGGCAAAAGCTCTGCATGTCCACGGACCGGCTGGCAGGCTGACTGAAAACTAGGTGTGTGGAACTAAGCTTGTAATACGAGGGGAACCAAAAAAGCTAGCTGCCTAAATGTTCCCTGAGATTGAAGGGAGCCACCGAAACCGGCACTCGTGACCTGAGAGGAAAAGCGACTAGAGCCGGCTAAAGTAGTGCCAGAACTGCCCTGAGAGCTTGCAACACTAGTCTGCTGAGACTGCGGAAGATAACCACTGCCTGCATTACTATCTCCCCGAGAGGACACAAACTGAGCAGATGTGCCCGTTTGAGGCCCAAGCAGTGAAGTTGGCGAGTACTGGCTATAAAAACCTGGATCACTTGTGGACTGACTGGAACCTAGCTGTGAAGAACTAAACTTGGAAGGAGATCCAAGAGCAAACTGGCTAACGGTACCTCGAGACGGAACAGGGCCACTGAAACTACTAGCGCCTTCTACAGTAGTGCTAGAAACACCCTGAGGACTAGCAACATTGATGGCTCGACTGGAAGTTTGAAATGTGATGGATTTAGAGTCTCCAAAAGAGCTAACCCGAAATTGGGCAAGGGTACCAGTATAAGCACCACTTCCTCCCTGGGGAGATACAAACTGACTGGAAAGTCCCGTTTGGGGTGAAGTAATAACTTGTGCAACTGGTCTATATAAACCCTGATTGCTCTCAGATTGGGTAGAAACATCTTGGGGTGAAGTTGCTGCAATATTTACATACTTGTAGCAGGAGCAAACTGAGCAAAGGCACCCTGAGGCTTGGGAAAGAGAGAGATCCCCATAGCTACTGCCGGTCTGCACTGGGCCATAACTAGAAGTTGCAAACATTGTACTTGACTGACTTGGAGCACTGGACAAATACACACTTGTGTCACTTGTGGGCTGGCTAGAAACCCCCACAGATAATGAACTAAGCTTGCTAGTAGTCAAAGTACTTGGGGAATACCGAGTAGGGATATCTTGAGATGAACCACTGTAACTACCACTCACTTCCTGCTCAGACACGGGTTGCCCAGAGCTTACTGGCTGTTCTGGTGTAAGGCTGCCCTGAGATAAAACAAAACCTTGAGCCTGGATGGGAGGACTGAAAGACAAGCTCTCAGCAGAGGGTATGGGTAACACAGCTTCTGTTGATTGAGGGAAAGAACCTAAAGAGTATAGGCTGGAAAAGCCCTTGTCCCTAGCAGGTTGGCTAGAAACCTCATATGTTGAAGACACGAGCTGTGTAGCAGCTTCTGGAGCAAACTGACTGGAAGGTCTTAGACCAACATTACTGCCTACACCCAGGAGAGGAAAGTTTTGGCTGGAACCACCTGCAGATTGTTGCACAGGGCTGGTTTGAGAGGAGGCAGCAGAATACTGGCTTGGAAAACTCTGTCCACTGCTTAATTGGTTTGCAATACCTGGAACAGAAGAACTGGTGTCCCTTGAGGGCTGGCCAAACCCAGGTGCGGGTGATAACCAAATGATAGTGCTAACAAGATGACAAAATGGTGAACAGGTGAGGAGGTGCAATGCATTATGGGAAACGAAGTCCGAATGAAAAGTACAAAATAACAAAACAAAGTCCAAACAGGCAGTGAAACAGGCAGAACTGTGACAAATACTATTTAACTTTGCCGTTAATCAAAACATTTGCTCAGGAACAAATAATAGACTTATGATACCAAAGACTGCTCGTTAGATATAAAATAAGGATAGAACAAATAAATCCTTCGCAGCCTCGGCTATCCCTGCTATCCTCGGCTAGCCTTCAAATTGAACCCTTAAGAACGCATATTGAGGCTGCATCCCAATAAAAGATCTGCCTTAGCTATAATATGTCTCTTCCTTCTGTATTGTGACACCTTACCTTACAGAAAAGCCACATGAATTTCATATGTTTTTCACGTGTGATCACATGTTAGTTTACAGCACAGATGTGAAATTTTGGTGTGAATCCCATGTAAATTCTCCTCTAAAACCGATGGTGATATGTTGTCCAAATGTGGTCACATGTTTTTCACGTAAAAGATGAAATTCATGTGGATTTTCTTCATGTGGAAGGCTTAATAGCTGGTTTCACTTTATTTTGAAAAGTTGTGTTAAGCAGAGTTTGCCTTTATTTGTATTACAGCTTTTTCCGTGCAGATTTTGTAGCGTTTTTTGTGTAGATTTTGTAGTGTTTAAGTGGATCTACAGTAGGTCTGTGGGTGGTCCAACTGTGGGTTGGAATTTCATTTAAAGTACAAAACTTAAACAGTCATCGCTACATCCATGGATCACACAAGTAAATATAGCAATCTCTTAACTTCTGGGTGTGTTATACTGTTGATAACTTTTTATTTTATAAGTAGAATTAAAATGCCAAACCAATAGCATGTTAACTAATTTCTCTTCCTTATCTTTCTGTGTCCACTAGCCGTCGACATGACCCCAGCCGCTGACCTCTACACCAGTGTCTGTCATGCTTCCCATTAAAGCAGCTGAGATTGAGCACTTGGTGTTGGTGAGTGTTTGCTGATAAGATTACAAGCTGGCACAACTGGATTCCTGGCTTAATGTAATGGTATTATATAGGGGTTTGGGGAACACACAGGTAATTTGTCAGCTCACTCAAGACCTCGTCTGGAATGTACAAGTTGGTAAATTGTCAGTTCTGCAGACCAAAGGGGGGCCAAGTAGATGCTAAGTACACGTAGTTCATCACTCTCAGGGTTTGAAACCAAAAGACTGCCTACAAAATTGAAAGTAAAGCGAATGCATAAATTGCACAAAAATCTTTTTTGCTGTTAAATGCAGCACAATAGACGGCATTATTTGTATATTATTCTTACTGGTAACAGTAAAATCAGTACATTACTAAGTGGGGGTTTTTAAAGTACAATTATAACTATTGCTTATACATTGAGTTATGGATTGTTCAAACTATTGACCTTATTTATTTGATCAGTCATGTTTAGACAGATAGATTTTCCTTGATGATTCTTGATTCTTAAGATTATCCTACTTGGCAAAATTACCTTCACTGTCTGGTTTAGACAAAGATTTTCTACTAACCCCTTGTGGAGTTTTAACCAACCAATTCTTTGCTCCAGATGATTTTAGTTTTGCTACCTTAACCTGATAGCTGTCACTGCACATACATGAAATATGCATCTGAACTAAAACAAATATTTTAGAAGCTTTTTTAATTAAGTGTTTTCATGAAAATAGTTTTTTGTTATAAAAATTTTAAAAATATTTATTGTTGAGTGTTGGACATTTCTATCAATATAAAGTTAATCATGATTAGATTAGAATTCAACTATGAAATATTAAAGTGAATAGGGAAATAACTAAGGTTGCTCTGATCAGGATTTTTGCAGCCGATACCAACTACCGATTTCTTGTCATCATGATCGGCCAATACCAATGCCGATCCCAATCTTTAAAAAAAATCTTAAAATTTTTTTTTACTGATACAAGCACTTTGATGACTGTCACCTTTTTTCAAACTTATACAGACATTCAGAAGCACAGGAGAAACTCTCGCCCATACACACATGTGTAGGACAACCTGTAATATTTTTTCTTTTTGAATTTGGCAGTTCCCATAGGATAAAACACATACTAAAAAAACTCTGCAGAAACGGTAGACTACCCAAGTGTTTCTTGCATACTGTTTTGGATTTACTGGTATTGAACATACTGGTTTTTTATATTAATTTTTGCATTCTGTATAGAGAGAATGCAGGGCGATACTGCTGGGGACCATTGGTTCTGTATATCATTCACACTTTTATTCAAAGCGAAGGATTGGGAACTAAGAACCGGTTCCCAAACATTAATACGTTTTGGTTCCGAAAACGATTCTGCCGTGGCCATGGCCGGACTTACCATTGGGCTTGATTGGGCTGCAGCCCATGGGCCCCACCCCATAGGAGGCCTTTTCGTTACTTTGATTGGTTGGTTTTTCAATTATGGTTCGTTGATTTTAATTGTATTAGTTAAATTATATGAAAATGACTCAAACCCAGGGGCCCCCACCCTCCTAAGTCCTGCCATGGGCGTAGCACATGGCCAAGTGCTGGGAGTGGATCCTTTAATAACAGTGTCTTTCCTCATTAATATTGATTACTTCCACCGCCGTTTCCAGCAATAAATATCACAAACCAGAGAAACGCACTGCATCGTTTCTCTAATCATGCGAGTAACCGCGCACCGGACAGACGTTTTGCGTCTTTTGTTAAGTGAACTTGTTTTGTATAGACTGTTCTAATGGCCACAACAAAAAGAGCGTCCCTGTATGTATTTGTTCCGGTTTACAATTTTTGTGTAATACACAAAAATTGTGTATTACATACAATGTAATGTGCAGTGTGCTTTTAAGAGAGACAGGTCATGTCACACTAGACTTACTCGTCCATTGACTTCTATTCATACACATGTGAATGTGACGACACTGGAAACGGAAATGGAAGACTGTGTAAAAATTTCACATTCCGCTATCTTCCAGAACTCGAAGTTTGAACTCGCATCATATGACGACATGTGAGCAATAGAAGGTCGAAAGGCACAGTGTGACCCAGTTCGAGGAATAACTAATAATAACTAGATTTCTAAAGAAAATGTGAAGTGGTGCTTGCCGTGGCAAAACTCAGACCGCAATATTTCAATGATGCTAACATGTTTTACCACCCTTATGTTTCTACGATGTTCCTCCATGTCTCTATGATGTTCTGATGCACAGATATAGGTGTTTTAAAATGGTTGCTAGGGTACTCTGCTTGGTTGCTAGGGAGCAACTTGGCATCCACCAGTGACTACAACTCTCAGGGTGAAACGAGCCCACTATGTCCGATAAAATGTCTATAAGCACAGCTGTGGCTCTAAAGGCTCAAAGTGCTGCCACATGGATTAACATTAAATGACATTATATTTGTCCCAAATCTTCTTTAATGTACATACTGCTCCACCATATGCTTCACCAAATTAATAGATGATTAGATTATTATAGGGTATAGGTTATTTCAATGGTAATAAGCAATAAAGTGACTGAAAATATTAATTCATATTACATCAGATGGTAAATATAATGTGGGTAATTTATTAAACTACTGGGCTTGCAATGTTTGTATCTACATGACAGTTAAAGGTATATTTATTTCACAATTGTGTTCTTTAATTTTCTTAATTTAGGGATATGAGTTTAACCCTCACAACTTATGATATTGAGACTAACATCAACACAAGCATAATGATATTGAGACTAACATCAACAGTGCAGCAATTACATGTGATATTACTGGAATCGGAACCCGAATCATTCAGTCAGAACTGGAAACAAAGTTGGAACCGAAAACTTTCTTACGATACCCAAGCCTACTTTCAAGTGAGGTATACAACACAGGCAATTAAACAACAAAAGAGCAAAAAAGTTTAAGTGCAACCTAACATGGTATAAGTTAGGAAGGATTTTGTTTTCATAATAGAAGTAATAGGGAATAGAAATAATAGGGAAAGAAGCAGAAGTGTTATTATTATTATGTCAAGTGTTGGCAAAAGAGATATGTCTTTAGCCAATTCTTGAAGATGGCAAACGATTCAGAGTGTATGTCAGAAACACTCTAGCAACAAATATTGCTGTATGTATTTGGCACAGATGACTGGCTATTACTTGGAACAATGGGATGTTTTGTCTGTTAAGAAAAGTGGATATATTTTTAGTTTAAACACATCTCTGTTTATAATGTGTTAACCTTCATTTTGCATCAAAACAGTCTCTGTGCTGGCTGTTACGAGCTGTTTTTCTCTGATTGCTTTGCTTTTAGCTGTTCATTACATTTATGCTTGAGGAGAATCAGCCAGCACTTACTGCAGATGATTTTACCCTGTGGAGTATCACACAAAACATGCTTACTTTCAATTATTGTCATGAAATGATAGCGTATTCATCCTATTATATTTAAAAAAAAAAGTTACAGTACAAACTGTTTGTGAGAGAATCATTCTGTATTTCTTTGTTTGTCCAGAATCGTTATTTCTAATTACTTCTTAAAGTGATTACTCCAGGGCACTTTCCTAACTCCCAAAGTTCTGATATTTTTACCAGAAAGGAAATATAGCTATAATAGTAAGTGGTAATCTGACATTTCAGGGGAAGGACACAGCTGAGTTCTGAGATGGCCAGTGCCCTGATATACAAGATTAGGGCAGTTTAATGAACCCATGGGGCCTGCTGAGGCCTTCTAATGGGTCATTTTTATCATCCTATGACTTCCTCTAGCACTCCCTCCAGGGAGGGGGCTTCACACAGTATTCCTGGAGCCCACTGATAAAAGCTTTGGTTCACAGACTGCTGGGAATAACCCATAACATCCAGCCTTTCCGAGTGGCAAAACGTTACTACTGTAAACAGGCTGTGGAGGCATTGTGGCATTCTGGTAAAAGGACTGAGAATGGAAGACTGTGATTATTCAGCAAATGCTAAATGTTTTTTGTTTTTTTAACCTGCCAAATGAGAATAAGGAATGAGTGTGCATGTTCAGTTGGGCTGACTAAAAACCTAAATACCATCACCACCGCACACAATATTAATCAATATCACACCAATCTACTGTATATCACACCAATATAATAATGATATTATCAATGTATATTTTCAATGTTTTGACCTTCTGTTTTAATGGATGTGGAAAAAAAATTTCCTCACAGTTCACACATCTCTACTTAAAGTGAATACTTCATTCAAAGGTTTTCAGGAAATGTATCACTAGGAGACTTCTGTGAACAAACAAGCAAATCCTTATATTTCTGTTGTTTGGCCCTGCATTAGAGAGTAGAAAAGCAGAAAGGCACGCCAGACCCTTTAGGGACCCAAAGATGACCAGCAGAATCTTTACAAGCTCCTCCAAGAATTCCTGTTCTCTTCCCACGATAGACAGACCAGCGTCACAGCTACGACAGAAAGCAGGAAGGGGGTGGAGAAAAAGGAAGGATAAGAGAAGACAGAGAAGGACAAACTGAGAGAGAGTTAAGTAGATATGTAAAGAATTAGGGCAGGAGGAATGTGTGCAGTGAGCCCAGGGAGAGCAATGAGATCTATGATTGGGCTCAAATGCTGCTATATCCGGTCAGTGCAGTCATTACATATATAGATAAGAAGCAGTGAAATGACTCTGACTTTGCAGTTGATAAATAAATAATGATGATCAATGCTGGCTAGTTTTTTGCTCATGTTTTCAGAGATCTGGGACATTAATGGGGTATATATAGTGAGAAATCAGATTCATCTGATCCAAAATACAAGACTTATTTGTTCTTTGTAGTATAACTTTTTTAGAAAATTTGCTTTGAGATGCACCATAATATAAAACCATTGATTGTCCTGCAGATGTAAGAAATACAACCAGGATCCATGTCTTATCTGATAATCACTGTCAGGGCTGTGTGCAAATCTTTGGCTGGATACACGGACAACTTGGTGATCAGGCTATTTCTTTTCCAGAAATTCAGATAAGGGCATGATGACCGTTCAGCAGTGTAAATCACTCCATAAATTCTACCCTAATTATCTCTCTTCATTTCTGGGCTCTCTCCTCTCTTCTCACTGTAAAAATTAAAGGATCCTGAAGGAACCATTTGTGGTTCTTTAGACTGCCACACCGGCGGAACCATCAGGAGGACCTCAAGACACCTTTTTTTTTACAAAGAGTGGTTCTCTGTGGAACCATTAACAGTCTTGGCAGAAACTTTAAGCACTTTAAATTCAGTTCTGAAATTCCTCACAGAACCTCCTGATGGTTTTGCTGTTGTGGTAGTGTGAAGAACCCCAAATGGTTCCTCCAGGATCCTTTAATTTTTACAGTGTATAATATGTTCCCTGTTTCTTTTTCTTTAATCTTTTGTATGTGTATGTTAAGTTTTTTATGTGACATACAACTGTGTGTGTGTGTTTCCCATGTGCATGTGTTTACCATGTGTGTATGTGTTTGGTGTGCTTGTGTTCAGTGCGTGTGACTGTGTATTGTGCACATGACTGTGTTTTGCGCCTGTGAATGTGTGTATGAGCATTGTGTGAGTGTGCGTGTATGCATTTGTTTGTCTGTGTTTTGTGCGTGTGTCTTGTGCATTGTGTAAGTGTGTGTTCATATGCGTTGTAAATTAAGTGTGTGTGTAAATTAAATGGGAATGTATTTACTCACTTTGCTTTTTACACTTTACTTTCTCTTATATATTTTATGTATTGCTTATACACTGTAAAAACTAAAGGATGCTCAAGGAACCATTTCAGGTTCCTCACACTGCCATACCGGCAGAACCGTCAGGAGGACCTCTGAGGTACTTCAGAACTGAATTTAAAGTGCCTAACGGATCCCATAAGTTTCTGCAAGAACTGCCAAAACTGCTAATGGTTCCTCAGAGAACTGCTCTTTGTAAAAAAAAGTGTCTCGAGGTTCTCCTAACGGTTCAGCTGGTGTGGCAGTGTGAGGACCCCAAATGGTTGCTCGAGGATCCTTTAGTTTTTGTAGTGTAATTAATATGTTTCCTGTACATCTGCTTTGTAACAATAAAAGCTGTTAAAAGCACTATAGGCCACAAATAAAATTAAAGTCTTGAAATTAGAGTCTTGTTGCACATGGCTTTGTTTTGACAGCTCACCATGTGCTCCTCTGCCATTGTATTGTTTCTCCCTGCCCTCTTGTTATCTCAATAAGCTGCTTGCTACTGCCTCACTGTCCACACCTATTATAATTTTTCCCCTCATTACTTTCCTTATTTATTTTTACGTTTTTGCTGTCTTTTATGATTGATTTTTGTCGTGCAGTTCAGCGTTTTGGAGATCCCTGTGGATCCCCAAGTTTTTTTCATCCCTCGAGGAGAGTCTGTAAATTATTACATTAAATTAGGTCATGTTAGTCAGCCCGCATCATCTGATTATGTCAGGTGCTGCTAATCAGTGTTACCAATAGGGATTCAACACTATTTAAGTTGGCTTTCTAAGCTCCCCATCGGCTGCTTAATCGCACTGCACCTTGCTCTTCGTCCCACCTCCACCCTACACCTCCTCTATGACTATTGGGTCAGTTATTCCATTTTATTGTGCATAAAATGGAAAAACCTCAAACCATATTTTAAGTATAAGTATAGATCCTCCTTTAGGTGGTATTTTAAGCATACATTTTTTTATATTACAAATAGTGTCAATATGTATGTGATTCTCCTAAACTGTTCTGGTTCCAACAGGTGGGGGGATATATTTGCTGCACTCCTGCTTTGTCCATGCAATGTTGCCCGGACAGGCGGAAAGTTTTGCCCAGAACAGCTTAATTCCACCAACCATAAATGATGCTATTGTTTAATAATGACATTGTTAATATATTTGATTGTTTATATTATTATATATATTTAATAGTTGTCCTGACAGAATTTAATTTGTGCTATTCAACAGGTCCACAAGAGGTGATGAGGCAGCAGCGCAACTACATATACATATACATATACATATACATACACATACACATACACATACACATACACATACACATACACATACACATACACATATACACACATACACATACACATACACATACACACACATACATATACACATACACATATACATATACATATACATACACATACACATACACATACACATACACACATATACATATACATATACATATACATATACATACACATACACATACATATACATATACATATACATACACATACACATATACATATACATATACATATACATATACATATATATACATATACATACATAAACATATACATATACATATACATATACATACACACATACATATATATATATATATACATATATATATACATATATACATACATATATATATATATATATATACATATATACATACATATACAGATATATATATATATATATATATGTACATATATATATATATATATATATATATATATATATACATATATATATATATATATATATATATATATATAGATATATATATATATATAGATATATATATATATATATATTACTATGTATTTACTTTTATATATTCCAGTTTATAACTATATATTATGATTTATAAATATATATTTAGATTTTATATAATTATTTCCTGTTTGGCCCCCTATAAAATACAAATAAAAATATATAAAAATTAAAAGAATACAGAAAACACTAGAAGAAAAATATTTAAAAAAAGACATGGAGGCATAGACAATTTTGTGTGATTGTGCAATTTTCTTCAAATGTGCAAAAAGTTAACAGTATCATGTGCAATGTAAGGTGCAGTTTCTTATTCTGTGTTGGAACATGGTCAGTGTGAAGGAAGTGTATAGGTCCTGAAGAGGTGGCAGATTGCAGCCAATCACCTTCTCAACAGAGTGAATGCATGTAGAAAGGGAGACTACCTTAATGAAATGAGCATTGTCATCACTGATGTATGGCCACTGAAAAAAATCAACTGCCCAAAAAGAAAAATACATGGGGCCACACAGGTGGAGGAGTGTGGACGAGGAAGTATTAGTGGGAGAAAGGGCTATGGTGAGAGCAAAAAAGGGTCCAGTGATTGTGTTTGAACCTCTTTTTCTCTACTCAGTCTTTCTTTTTGTCTTTTTCATTGCCAAGTCAACAGGAATTCCTTACCCTGAGGGAGAGGTCTGCTTTTATGTGGTAAATTCTCCACCAGCAATCAGGGAGAAAACCACAGTTTACCCTGCCCGCCTACTACACACCCACCCACTGCGGCTTATCATTCCTACATTACAAAGCTAAAGAGTTAAAATAAAGGGTTGGAGACACTTGTTTCTTTTCTCTTCTTTTAAGGGACAAATTAAAGAACACAGTAAGTCTAAAGTGATTTTTAATAACTGGCATAGTTTTCATAAACCTGGAAATTGTTTCAGCACAATTCACTGTTCTTCATCTGCATGAAAATTCTTTAAATGCTGTTGATACCTATTTTACTCAATTGTGGTTATTACCATAGATTTGATTTGATCTGTTTATTGATCTAAACTTTTTATAATGATTGATATGGATTCTATAGCTTTACTTTATGATATTATTTAATGTATGCAGACACAGATCCATAGCACCTTTTGGTCACCAAGAGTGTATTTGACATACTATTGAAATAGTATGCTAAAATAAAAAACTAAGCTGAGCCACAACACAGTATATGGTAAGGAGGTATGTGATATCAAGTTTTATGATATGATAGGGTATCCCTGTGATGTAAACTGCCTCACTAGAAACTACAGGATAGTGCTTTCTATTGTTTATTGTTTATTGATCGTGACACAACATACATTTAATTTTAGAAATTAAATTACAACTATGCACCAGATGCTATGCTATCAATTATTAAATCATCAAAATCAGCAATGTGTATGCTGGATCCTACTAGTTCAGGGGTTCTCAGTTATAGTACTGTCAAAGGTCTAAGTCTGAAATCTCAATTTCAAAAGTCCAGAACAATCAACACTAATTGTTAACTAATCAACACTAATTGTTTGAATCAAATACAGTGTTTTTTAAATTCAAAATACATTCATATCAACAAGTGCAAAACTGGCAAAATGATAAATAAAAGCATTTCAAAAAGCAATAAAAGCGATAAAATGCAATTTCATCCATCACATACAATTAGTGCACTTTCAGACCTTAGAATTAGTGGAGGCGGGTCCGGATCGAATTCCCTTCAAAGTCCGGACTTTAAAAAAGCCCTGTACCAGTTTATTGAAAGACTATAGTTTATTATCCTTAATATTAGAAATCTGCTTGGTACTATTAAGTCTGCTCTGTCATTAGGACATGTCCCTAGAGCCTACAAGGTGGCTGTTATCAAAAGTTAGACTTATATTGAATATACCTTTAGTTTGTAAAGTACTTAAAATAGTAGTTTCAGCACAGCTATGCTCCTTTCTCCAAAGGATCAGTGAGGAATTCAGGATTTAGAGCACATCATAGCACAGAGATTGCTCTTATCTGAGTTACAAATGATTTGCTCTTCGATCATGGCTGCACCTCGTTACTTGTGCTATTAGATCTTAGTACAACATTTAAGGCTTAGTGTTAGGGCCTCTGCTCTTCACCCTGCATGTTACCCCTAGGAGCTATTATAAGGAGACATGAAGTTAGTTTTCACTGTTATTCTGATATTACTCAACTCTATTGAATTAATTAAGCCTTTTTCACAATTCCTACAGGGTGAGCACAACAAAAAGTGTGTACTTTCACCAAATATTTACAGAATTATTAAATAGTTCCAGGTGTGTGAAAGTGTGAAAATGAGCATAAAGCCGACATTTTCAGACAAGCTTTTCTGACTCATTAGAATGATCAGTGTGGATGCGGAGCCTAAGAGTTTTACATTTACATTAAATTTACATTTAGGCATTTAGCTGCCACTTTAATTCAAAGCGACTTGAAAAAATTAGGAGAAAATGAAGCGATACATCATAAGAAGGCAGCAATAAAACAAAGAAGTGCTTTACTAAGTTCACAGTGTTTCACAGTGCTTTTATGGTTAAATATATTGACATGAACCTTGTTTCTCCAAATAAATCCAACAGTCTGTTGGTGTACTTCTACCTCTCCACCCAAACAGCCTGTGCTCTACTCTTGCTCTAGTTGGTTTGGGCTGATGAGCTGGGGTGGGGGAGGGGTACGTTGATTAAACTTTCAGTGAAAATGACCCAACCACTATCCCAGTGACTGGGTTACACAAATCTATCTAAAAATAACCCAATTAAATGACCTAAAAGGCTCAAAACAGCGATTGGGTATAGTGCACCTAAAAAGTTAAAATTAGTACCTCAATGGTACATACTGTATTAGTATCACAAAGGTACATATTGGTACCAAATGTATATCTGAACCTAACACTGTGCACAATAAAACCTTCTTCAAAGTGTACAAGTTTTGACAGTGTTATAAAGCCAATGTTTTAAGAGTGTAAATAAACCTTTACATCATCACTGTTGTTAACTGATTATATCAAAACATCATTTATTTTATTTTTTTGAAAAATACTACAACTACTACTATATACATAAGAGCCTGACATGAGAACATTTTGGTCTGCTTTTCATATTCTTGAAACTAAGAACTAATTAATGTTTTAGCAACAACACCAGTGTTTAGTGTGAAGATCAGCCAAGAAATAAAGCCCAGACCAAGTTTATGCAGTCTTGAGAGGTTTCAAGAAAAGATCACAAGATCAAGACTCTGGAAGGGAGCCATCTGTTGATCAGTTTATTAAACTAACCCTTCCTATGATGAAATTGGTCACACATTTAAGAACTAAGCCTAGTTTATTTAACAAAGAGACTAGTTTACTTTTGGCCACTTTTGGTGTGAAACCATATCCTGTGCTGTTTTATGGAAATGTGGCATTCTTGTGTAAGGAAAAGAAAACTGAGGCAGACTAATAGCCTTGTGCATTTTAAAGAAATCAGCAAGCTCAGGCCTCAGGAATGATTTCTACGCATTTGATTTCCCTCCAGTCTTACCCAAAACCCAATGTTTTTGCATCTTACCACTGTAATTTTAAAGTGTCAGGTTAAGAATGGTGGATGTTTCAGAAGTGGCTACACATAATGTAACCTGAACTATATACTGAAATTTGTCACAAAATCTTAAATATTAGTGTGGCATGACCTTAATATTTTGAATTTATTCTTAGTAGTTTACTCAAATCATGTGTTTTTATAGTGCATTTATGTGTGTAAAATTACATACTACACACACACACATACACACATTCTATCAAAGTCATTGTGGAGTCTGTTTCTGACTCAGGAAGTGGAGTAGAGTTTCTGTGGCCGTTCCGCTAAACTGACTCCTGTCTACAACCCAGACACGCAAAGACACACACATACACACATCAAACTAGCTATCACAGTGGGACATATCAGAGATTTCTATTGCTTTAATATAAAGCTAATTATCATGACTACAGATCCCCAAAAGTGTTTCTAAAGTATAGAGACTCCAATTGGTAAGAAAAATCACAGTTGTGGTCATTTAATATTCACAAATGTTTCTCATCAACAGCAATGCAAATAGAGAGGAAATAAGGACATTTGTTTCTTCGAATCACTTATGTGCTATGGTAAAACAATGGAGCTATATTTGAATTTATTTTTACAATTAGTTCAGTTATTGGGTTTTTCTCTGGGCTCTGAGTATGTGTATGTGTCACTTAAGTATATGACACTGAAATATTACAGAAGTGATAGGGAAAACAATACAAAATGATTGTGATCATTTTGTCTGTCAATACATGAACAGAATACAACTGTGATGCAAAGTACTGCAGCTCAGTTGGTAAAGAATTGTGTTGGTGACACGAAGGTTGTGGGATTTAATTCCCAGACATACTGATAGAAAGCGTTTACCTTGTACAGTGTATACCCTGCACTGTAAGTCTGCCAGGTACATAAATTTGAACTGTCAGTGCTTACAGCAAAGTAATGTCTGTCTTAAGTATGATTCACACTAAACCAACAAATGTCAAAAGGGGTTTTACTGTGTGAGCTAGCCTCTCAAAAAATAGTTCACTCAAAAAAAAATATGTCATTCAAACCCTGTATATGATTTTTTTCTTTTGTATGATTATTTCTTTTGTGGAACTAGTTACCGGCACCGGACTTACCTTGTGTCCATACTATGAAAGTAGATTGGTCTCTCTCTCTCTCTCTCTTTATGTGTGGTGTATGTGTGTTCTGCTGATTAAGGGAAGAGACAGTTGAAAAACAAACACAGGAAAGGATAGACAACCTTTGTTTCAACACAATACTGACATGATGTATAATGAACAAATCACACATTGCACATTGACACCAGAGTTGTTAAGAAGCCTACATCTTTCTCAAAAATGTGTGTAAGACACAACTCTGAATGAACTGTGTATGTAAGACACAATTCTAAAATGAATGACGTTTTCTAATATTTGTTTATGCACTTAATAAAACACATAAAGTGTAGATAATATCATGTTAATGTAATGATAATGTCATGTTTGTGACTCATTCACTTTCTGTAGTGTTTTATTGTTGACATGTATGCAATGTTTGTGTTTAGCACTTGAACACTGTCTGAACACTGTGTGACAGGCTGATTTGTGGCTGACAGACACTTTTCTGATAAGGGCATGGATTGGCGTCTGCTGTGTTCTTTGATGAGTCACAGACTCTGGGATATGGACCCTTCAGCTGCCCTGAGGCACTGATACCTCTCAGGTTTCTGTCTGCAAGTATCCTGGCGAATAAGCCCAACACTGACCTTTTCCTCAGTTTTATAACATAGCAGTTACTCAGACCCTACTAGAGTGTCCTATAAAAACTATAGTATGTCTGCTGCAATATATGCAAATTTCATTGGTTATCACCTGCAATAAAAAGCAAAGCTATTAATCATCTTCTTTAGGACATTTCTGACTTAAACTTTATAAACTCACCAAAACAAAGTAAAATTTTGAACATCCTTAAAAAACATCTTTTGCAATCAACCAACCTTACTAGATAAATCTGAGTAACACTCAGACTTTTAGGCTCCACTGCAATGTAAATGTATAGAAGTAACTTCAAGCTAATTGTAAAACATGGTCATGAAAGACCGTAGGCACTCAGCATCCTGATTTGACTAATTATACTATACAATATTGTTTTTATGGCAAACTGTATACATTTTAGTGCATAGCAAGAGCATACACACATTGCCACATACAGTAATAAGGCAACACTGTTACCTAGACAACACTGAGATTTTTAACACACTGAAAAAAAATTGCCCAATCCCTGCTTAATTTATAGTAAATTTAACACAATATTTAAAAAATGTCCATGTTCAGTCATTAAACTTAATCCAATCAAGTTAGAACTACTTGAATGTTTTATGTTGTGTTAAAATAAATCTGTAACTGATCAGAGGATTTCCAATTCTCAGCATGCTTTGCGCAAGACTGCATAAAGAGAGTAATGTAATGTGTTACATACAATTTTCATTTACTGTATCTTCCTATTTATCTTAAAACTCACACAAAAACTCTTCCAACTCTCAAAAATAAATGAAAATTAAGCACTAACAGGTCTTTCTCTGTACTAAAAAACACATAAAACAACACTTCATTTTTAATTAAGTGTTTTTTTGAGAGTTGGAAGAGTTTTGTGTGAGTTTTAAGATAAATAGGAAGATACAGTAAATGAAAATTGTATGTAACATTAACATAAAAATATATGATTTGAGAACTTTGAGAACGTTTTACATATAACCATGTATTCTTTGTTTGTTTAAAATACATTAATTGAGAAATGTGAACATGGATAAATTATGCAGAGTAAACGTAACATTATTATGTGCAACTGATGTACACTTTTAATGTTAATCCTACAGATTTTTTCAGTGACGTGTCAAAATATAGCTTCTCCTTGCATTTAATTTTTCTTTAATGATTATTTTTTATGTAATGTTTACTTTACAATTTTTATAAAAGTGTACTTTAAATTATTAATTAATTAATTCAATGAAACATCACTTAATTGCCTCACTAAAATCTCTTCTGAATTATGGGTAATATCAGCTGTTTGAGTGTTCTTGGATCTGCAGTAGACCATCCTGATGCTTTAGAAATACTCATTTCAACATACTATGATTTGAGACATGTTTCTATTTAGGACAGATTAGGAACAGGTCAAAATCTTGTTTTCTGTATTCTCACATGCTATCCCTGATAGGAGTATGAGAATAAAGCCTACTTTGTCTAATATTATCTGTCACCCATTTTTACCTGAAATAATCTTCCTTTCAGAAATTGAATCTCTTATTTAAAGATTGGTTTAACGTTATTGATAGTTAACTGTTTGCTGTAAGAGTATCAGAGTATCAGAGTTGTTACGATGAACTTTACAGAGCATCATTACATCTAACACAGTTTAAAGCTCTGAAGTGGATTAACGCCATCTGGAGGGAATAGTAAGTAGAACAGCAGTGTGTGTGTGTGCGTGTGTGTAATAATGCATATGGTGTAATAGAGAATAGGAAGATGTCTGTTGCACACAAGTTAAATAAATAAAAAAACATTTGAGCATAACATCGGGTATTCAGACTTTCTCTTATAGGCTATCTTTTCATTTTTAACTCAAATAAATTAAAATGTTCTTAAATAAAAATTTACAAAAAGCCCCATGTTATACAATAAATATTGGCTTATTGCACCTGAAACGTAAAACAATAATAGGGTTAAAATGCATTTTAATGGTTGTAATGCAGTCGTACATTTAAAATATAACATTGGACTGTTATTTATGTTGTAATCCAATTTAAAATCAAATTTAAATGATTCATAATAACCCCCTTTTTCAATTTCAGTTGCCGATTGTAACTAAATCATATTTAGTAAAGTAAGACTCGATATAAATAATATACATAACACGAGACTGATGTGCTACAAATAAAATAATTAGTGTTATAGCACTTTATGCACCCATCTCTCTCTCTCTCTCTCTCTCTCTCTCTCACACACACACACACACACACACACACACTCTCACTCTCTCTCTCCCTTTTTAATGAAGATTGTTATTTCGTATGACTAACAAAGGAAAAATACAGACCTTTCAGTTATTTCACAATACAAAAACACAGGACTTTTCAGTTTGCTAGACTTGCAAACCCAGAAAATACATTAAAATGCTAGTAAAAACACCTATTGCAGTCTAAATAGAATAGATTTTCGAGGTTTATTCTTGCATATTAAAACCAACAACGACATTATTATTATTATTCGATTAAAAAAAAACATTTCGTTGTTGTGTTGTTGCTGTTATTTTAGAAGTAATTAATCTATTTACATTGTTTTTTATCTTTTTGAATTTGTATTTTTTGTATTAAATTTCGAGAGATGTTTTAGATTTTAATTTGCATATATTATTTTTACAGTATCTCTTTCACTAAATGTCGGAAGCTTATATGCAATTATGACATTACATTGATCATCACACATACCGATCAAAAGTACGTTTTTTAAAATGTAATTTACAGAATGCAAAAAAATATTATTCAAATGTGTATGTGAATGTTTTTCTATAAATACTGGAAGTTAAAACTGGATACTGCTCAGGAGAATACGCAATACTGAAAGATTTATTCTTCCTGTATTTGCGTGTTCAGTATGTGGGTTGAGCAGGAGGTCATGGAGAAACAGCGTCAAATAGAACTGAATTAAACCTGTTTTATGAAACAACAGCTAAAATCTGCACAATGTCTCTGTAGCTTTATTTATAGATATCATGTAGAAGAGGATTTACAAGGATAATATTAAAATAAGTTGTTATCCATATAACACTGAAGCATTGAAATATTAGGAATATTTTTGTGTGTTTTAAGTGCATATATTGCCTTTATATATGTGTGTGCGTGTGTGTACTTAAAACACACTGTCAGGCTTCACTGCAGTTCCTGTGAAAGGCAGTTTCCCTGTGTGGACGGGTCGTGACCCCTGTGTCGCCCAGCAGGATCCCAGACACCCTTCAAGACCTGCAGGAAACAGAGAGTCTGTGTTGTTATTTTCTTTCAGACATATTTCAGCCCTGCACGATGACCCTTCAAACCTACACACACTACCATCTTCACTGTGATACTGCTTCACTTCAGGCCTGTGGAAACATTGGAAACTTCCTGGCTTCACCCTGAATGAATTTGAGTTTTCTGATGTATCTGTTAAATACTGATGCCAAAAAACATGTTATTTCATTGAAATATAAGATATCTGTCACAAACTAACACAGCAAGCACAATTGTGTGTGTAATTCAAATGTCATTTAATAACCACTAAAGTATTTGGAGTCTCATCAGACTTACTCATCAACCTAAGGTCTCATCAAAGTAATAAAAAAATATTTTGAGCTCAACCCACAATATAAATGTATATATAGTACTTGAAAATGCAATGTCCAGAAAAATATTTGCATTGTTTCATGAGCACCTAGGAAAATGCATTGTATTATAGCAATACTGTGAGTTAGGTGTAATATTAAGCGTGCTTAGTCTGAATCTAGCAGCCAATTTTCATGTGAGATAAAGAGGGTGTGTTTGTGAGTTTGTCTCTATGATCCAGCTGCACTCTCTCAAGTGTGTTTGCAGGAATAACATGCATAGAAGCTTATCTGCAGCAGAGGTCTCTCTCTCTCTCTCTTTCTCTCTCTCTCTCTCTCTCTCTCTCTCTCTCTCTCTCTCTCTCTCTCTCTCTCGCTCTCTCTCGCTCTCTCTCTTCTTTCTCGTGATAGGTGGCAGAGGGGGAGTAAGTGTGATTGAGACCATTTACTCCCCTTAGGTCAAACTAACGCTGTCCAGATAAACACACACACACTAATGACCTGTATTGTGTTTCTATATAAAATACATTCATATGCATATGTCTATGAAGCATGTCATTGTTTTGGACCTCCAATAACATCATTAAAAATGTTATAAATTTCTTATAAATTACAGTGTAAAAAATCCACAGTTCAACTTTTGAGATATAATCAACTTATTATATTATTTAGTAATAATAAATGTATGTGATTGTATGGGGTTTTAACATTGGTGAATAATTTTGAATTGTTTCAGGTAAGAAGACAATACTATAAAAAATACTATAAAAATACTTTATTCTTATAGTTCTTATAAGAAGTCAATTAGACTTGTTACTGAGATATAGCCCTTCTGAAAATTTCCCCATGTGGCAACAAAAAAAGCTGTCTTCCCTATTCATACAGTCATGTTCAAAATACAGATGAAAATGTCACTTTTTATGCTTTTCTAACCAAAGTAATACCCAAAGAATGTCACTGACATTTCATGAAGACCCTAAAAAATACCACCTTGTGGGAAATGGGCATCTGATGTCCCTTTAAGTAATATTAGCAGCACAACAATTTTATGGGATTGCTAGTCTTTGAACCAAGTGCAGTAATACTGGCATGAACAAAACCATTTGACAATGTACTTGCAAGTATCTTATAACCCTCAAAGAAAATCTTTTTGTACAAGAATACACATTTAACACAAGGTAACACATTTGCTTACATTTGATCAGTACACTAGAAAGAGGGCAGCATTTAAACATTTCTTTTTTTCATTTTCAAAAGATTTATAATTTTATATTTTTTATTTGTGAAAAAAATATTTTGTGAAAAGCAGGCCCATTTAAAACAAATAAGTGCAAAATGTCAAAAACGATATGTTATTTATTAACACATTTCTGTGTTATGCTGTTTAACACATTATGTGTCATTTTGTGTTAATTTTATGTTAAATAACTAAAAGGGACAACACAAGTTGAGTTGAAAATAACACAAAATGTGTTGTCAACTAGTCAACTAGTTGTTAACTAGACACACCTTTTGTTGCTTTAACACAACTGTTTTTAGAGTCTGAAAAAATTAGATGTCCATGTTACAACTAATACGTTTACACGTTTTTTTTAATGCTTTTTGGCGTGACATTTACTTTGTTTTCTGGTTTTATTTAGGAGCCTCATCATGAATTTAATGGAAAAGGACGTCTTTATGAGCTGCTTCCTGTTTGTGTTTACCCTGAGCTTTTGTGCATTATGAGATGAAAGATGATTTCAACTGCAACAAAGAAAAAACCTGTGTCTTTTTCTGCAGGTTCGCTTCTCGCAGATGGTATGTCCTCAATGGGCCGCACTTTCCATAAGCCAGGCCCTGACCCGGGGCTCGCCTTTGCCCGTAGGAGTGCCCTGTTGATGGGCCATGCATTTGCGTGCCGGGGGCCTCAGAGCCGAATCCCCCGTCAGCCGAATCCCTGTGTGGTCTTTTGTGTGGCCTGCGTGTGTGGTCTGTGCAGGCCCCCCGATCATCTGTCCGAGGGCTGCTAACTGCCTGCCCAGCCACCACGGCTGTTTACTTTAGCTCTGTCTGCACCATCCCAGTTCTGATCAGTCTCTTCCTCCAGCTGGGCCAAATCAGACCCGGAGACCCAGCCCACCGAAAGCAAAAAGCAGGGAGGGACCTGGACCCCAGAGTGCTTCAGAAACCTTCGCTTTTCCCGACCTGACCTGTGTACACTGGCTCTTAACATGAGACTGAACATGGTGCTGCTCTAGAGAGAACTAAGACATAATTAAAGCTTTGCTCCATTGCTGGTGATAATTGCTCTGTAAAACTGTATTTAAAGCAGAAGATGTAAAGCAGACTGAACTACAGCCAGTGTGTTTGAAAATGTTACATCCTTTACCAATTCACACTTGCTTCTCTGTCTGTCTATCTGCTTAAACCTTTATTGGTGGAGCTGTTTCACTGCAACAGGCTTGCATGATGGATGAAACGCTGACTGATACAAACAGACCTCCAGCGTGTAGAGATAAAGTTACGTCTGTGTGGTTCAATTCCTACTTCTATGAAACATTCATTTTAGTGCCACCCAGGAGATGTATTCATTTGACAGCTATCTGTCTTTCTATATATGTTTATGTTTAAATTTAACATTTTAATGGGTAAAATCCTGTTAGTTGATTAAACCTATTTATTAGTTAATAAATCATTCTATTTATTAATTAATTTCATTTTTTTAATTAAGGTCATAGTGTTAAGCATCTGGGTGTGCCACCCTCTTCAGAGTATATCAGGCCACATTAATCTACATTAATGACCTAAAAAAACGTGAACATAATTCCTCTTAATAAGAGCCGCTAACTGAAACAGCCTGTTGATTGGACCTTTTTTTTGTGGGGTAATTCTTCGTTTAGAACTGTTGGAGGTTGTCTGTGGATTCAGACAGACCTGTCTTAGGATGACTGGTAGTATTTAAGTCCTGTGTTTTGCCAGGGAAGCCCCAGAGGTCAGAGTTTGCCTTTAACAAATTGAGGGCTCTGCCGGCAGGCGCCAGGGCAGCATGGAATGAGTGGGTTTCTCAGACCTTTGACCCGAACCCTAGTGCTGTGCCCCGCAGCCCTGCACAGGGCACTGGTGACCTTCCATGGGGAAATCTTAAAATGTTTCACAACAGAACTGCTAGAAATTCTTGTGATTTTGTCAGTAATTCAATTTAAAGCAGACCATTTTAAAAACAAACTGTCCCGAATGCCTGAAAGATTTGATCGGATGAAATCTCAACAATGAATGTAAATGAGCAATCTGGGGAATTGAGGAATAATGGATGTTTCAATGTGCCAACCAGATTTTAAAGAATGAAATAGTAATAGAATAAGTTCTCTAACAATAAAATATTATATTTCTTTTAGTTTAAGTTTTCAGACAGAAGCACATGCATCAGTATTTTGTGCAAAGGGCATTACTGTAAGTCTATACAGATATGTAGAAACTCACATTGCATCTGTTACAAATCCTTCTTTGAAACACAATACTTAATTTTGTTTCTCTGTGTACACGACACGTAACCTGGGAGTTTGGACTGAGACATCTGTGTATAATGTAACATTTCCTAGCCTCACATAAGTTAGTAATTTTTCAGAAAAACGCTCTATGTTCCACCCATTACAGTTTTTTGCTGTAAGTCTTTCTGATCACAAATTTTTCTTCCCAATCTCCAAGGACTGTTTGCTTAGTCCTAACATGCGTGGGTGGCTGAATGCACCCTGCTCGGCTCTCTTTAAACATCCACGACGCCCCTACCACTCCGAACTTACATCTCGCCAGGCTTGCTGGCCCCACTGCTTCATAGTAATTGTTTCAGGAAGTGAGAGCGACATGGTTCAAGAGCGCCCTAATTCTATCAGCAGCCCAGAAGTGGGACGGCAGGCCGGGCGGACCATGCGGCGAGACCCCAAGGAACCGTCAAAGCTCATTTACCACCAACAGCATCCATATTCCTGTCACTCAGCCACAGACCTGCCTCCTGACCAGAACAGGGAAACAACTCCCAGGCTTTCATGTGGAATGATTGATGCATTAATTACTGAACTTTGTTTATAGGCTGCATGTGACAGGGAAACCACAAGACCTTCATAGCCGAGAGGCTTGTTTTTTTTACATGTTACAGTCCTTCAGATAGAAAAAGATGCTTCGGGTTTTGCAAATGTAGGTTTAACGAATGTACGCAAAAGATTTTAAGGCAATGAATTCCTGCAAATGACATCACGTGACCCATGGGGTTTTCTTGGTAAGTTCCATGTAACTGCTGATTACACGGGTTAAGAGTCTTCCACTGTAGACACATCATGTAATTGGACGTGTACCACTATTGAGGGACCTCCCAAGCTGCGCTGTTCCATGCGCTGACCAGAGGAGAGAGTGTGTGGTCATGCAGTCATGTGGGAGATCTGCGGACATGCGTCTGTTGCAGACCTGAGGCAATCGAGTGGCTGGTCACATTTTTCCCAGTGAGGTCAGTTTGTGTAAGCATTACACTGTTCCTGACGCAAACCTCTCCCGGCTAGTGTGACCGTATGAATCGCTGTGCAGAGGCTTAGTGACACATATAGAATAACAGGAAATGGGTTCATCCAAAATTCTGTAGCGGTTACAAGCAAGGTGTCCTGAATGCTCTCTCTTGTGGCATAGCTTCACTAAGGAGGGGTTTCTGAACATGTTAATAGAATTATCCCTTATGCAAAGAAAATATATTTTGTTATTTATAAACTGTCAATATATTATATAATTTATTTAAAAATATATAGAATAAAACATTGTTAATTACAATATTACAATAAATTAAATTTTACATTAGGAATTGCCACTGTTCATCTATTGAAAAATATATACACTTGGAACTAATATAGGGAAATGTGATATTTAATGTATTGTATTATATTTTCCAGTATATTCCAATTTGAGTAAGTTAATTAAAAAAATAGAAAAGGTCATTTTTTTTAACCGATACACAAATGCACTGGGGACATATATTTTTTCAAGTATAAGGGAAATTCAAATTAATTTAGAAAAAAATATACTTATATAATAATAATAATAATAATAATAATTATTATTATTATTATTATTATAAAGGGCTCTGAGCTGCATATTAATAGCTGAATATGGTGGATTTTTTTTCTAATTGTTTAGGGACAGGTTTGTCACCATATTTTGAAAATGAAAAAAAAAAAATTAAGAAGTAAACATTAAAACCCTCTTAACACAGATGTTGACGTTTTTATCAAAATTGAGACATGACACAAAATGTCTTTTCTAATATTGTTCCTCCAACCATAACTTATTAATTCATATAGCTTAAGTTAAGACAAAACTATAAACGTGTATCTTTTGGAGCAACATTACTACTATGTCTTGACCTTGTTGCCCTTTATTTTTAAAATCAATCCTTTTAATAGTTACCAACAAACATAACAAACATACATTAATTAGGGTAATTGGCAGATTTGTCAGTATTTTATTAAAATTTACATTTATGCATTTGGCAGATGCTTTTTTTCACAGTGTCCCGCAGAACATTAAAGGTATACATTTTATCTACAGTATATGTGAATTTCCTAATAACCAAACTGCTTCCCCAATTATGCTACAGATTTTAAGACAAAAGCATGAGATTGCATCTAAACAAAGGTCAATACAGCAAAACATCTTAAACAGATTAATTTTAAAAATTGCTTTAGGAATCGTTGTCAAACTTTTCCTGGAGCACCTGGAGTAATATTCTGTAATATTCCTTTCAATCAACCAATTCAAATTTTTTACAGGTTTTAAGCATAGGCCCTGCAACTTTAGCTTTGAGTACAGAAGGGGCCAGATGGAAGGTTTACAGGTTGGTAGACCAGACATACTGTATGTTTGTGGAGAGATGGGTGGTGTACCCACAAGCAACAACCATAGACCTGCTGCCCATATGTGCACCTTCTCGCTTGGTCTAACATATTATATAGTCCATTAGCTACCCAAACTTGTCAAAAAGGAAGGAATGTTGCAACACTTCAAAGGAAAAACCTTGATGTGGATCCACATTTTTACTGCAGATGCCAAAGGGTAGCAGCCACTTATTGTTAAAAGAACCTTTTTTTATAATTTCCCTGTTAACACATATACCTGTACAGCAAATGGACGTCTACGTATAGCATATAATATTAAGAATATATGAATATATGCTTCATAGATCCCACTGTGACACAAAATTTCAACTTTTCCTCTGTTTCAAAGAAATATTACTGGGATTGATGTGGTTATAATATGTTGCCCTGCTATTCAAGGGGTCCAGTCCAGAGGCTAGGCAGATGACAACTGGGTTGTAGCTTGTCTAAATTGTTTTTGTTTAATTTTCTAGGGCCTCGTCCAGAATCCCGTTCGCACTGTGTGAGGAAACTGGCATCGGGATAGGAAGATGGTAAAGGTTGTCAAGGATGTCAAGTTCAATCACATGTGAAATGTTTTGACAGTAGACCTGGGTTTATAGATTTGACCATGGACACGACATGTCGATAGTAATTTTGTAAACCATGAGTCACAGGTCAAGCCCGCAGTGTGACCACTCTTCTCCCTAAATACATGCTTACCATGCACAGACTGTGGTATCTGCAGACAGATTTGTTCCTTTGGTTGGTGGTCTGCTTGGCAGATACAGGGAGCCACATATGCCATGGAGAAACTTGCATGCTTCGTAGTCTACAGGTGAGATTGACACTTCACATTTAATACATGTAAGTTTATTTATTATGCATTATTATTATTATGATAGTTTAACTGTAATTCATGGCAGTACTAATTACTTGCTTTTTAGTATAGGTTACTATTCCACACATGAGCAGGCCTTATATAAAAAACATTTTAAAATATCCATGCCACAATTTTAAAGCAACACACAAAAAGACTTTTAATGTAATTGTTTTAAATAATTTAAATAATTGTATAGCAGTGTCTAACGTAAGATCTAGTGCTTTTGTCCTCTGAGTGACCTTTGCATGTCTGAAAGATCATGTAGTTGTTTTAGAATGAGTTAATTGGTTTGAATAGCACAAGACTGCAGAATCACTATCCCCCTTGTAGACTAAAACATTTCCTTCCTCATGATAATGTCCTCATATCACTAAATCATCCATGGTTGAATGGACTGGATAATATCGGTAGAATGCGATCTCCTCCTTAAAATGACACAATTGACTCTTGTAGTACTTTCTTGTGATAACCCTGACCCCAAAACAAAATATTATGACCATTTTAAAATGAGCACTACAGAAATAAAAAACACAGTCATCAAAGTCTAAATTACGTCACTACTTTTCTATTTAAAGGGGCAGTGTTTAAAAAAGTATGATCATTATTAATTTCTAATCAATAAGAGAGCTCTGTAATGAGAGATCACCTTACCCGCTGTACCTTCAAACTACCTGTATTATTATTTTATATACAGAATTTCTATACAAGCATTTTTTATACAGTATAATTTGTATAATTGTATCTGAATTTGCAATCCACCCACCAAGTTTTGTTTTAATATACAGTCAAATAAAAAAATATTTAGACACCAGATATAATTTTTTATATGTTTTTACTAGTGAAAAGTTACTAGCAAAATAAAGTAAACTGTGACATATTATACCCAAAAATTATTCATACAGTGGACTACCAGTAAAACTGAAAAAAAAAAACTTGGGACCAACAAGGAGCTGAAGAACCAACTGCAGCGAGTGTGGGAAAATATTGAAGTTCAGGTTTGCATAAACCTGGTTGACAGCATGCCCAGGAGACAACAGGCTGTCATTGAGTCTAAGGGTGGCCCAACAAAGTATTGATAGTTGTGTAAATATTGTCAGTTATCTGACATTTTCCTGATGAATTTATTCTGACACACTTTAACCCTCTTGTCATATTTTATTACCATTTTCTAAACTGTAATGAATAAACTGTGATAATAAGACAAATGTTGAAGGTGTCTGAATAATTTTTAATAAATTATTAAAAATGTTTGTGTTTCATTTAAATTTAACTAAACAAAAAGCTCATAGTTGAGCCATTTGCCAACCAATATTTTGATTATTATTTGAACTGTGATGTGATAATTAAATAATATTATACTGCTGCTGCTAGAATATCAAGGCTTAAACATTATAAAGTAAAACAATTATACAACCCATAAATATTCTACTGGTTTACTTGAAAAACAACTGGTGGTAAATTGATTTGTAGCAGGGGCGGAGCGAGGGGGTGGCTTCTGGGCTCCAGCCCCGAATGGTTTCTCAAAGGCCTCTTGACGCCTCTCACGACGCAGCGCATTTCATTCGCAACGCAAGGCTGACCCACAAGTGTGTGGACCACAAGTATAGCAATTGCAAGTTTGCGTTACGTTATTAAAAATGCATTCAATCGCAAGGAAACAGCAGCTTAAAGCAAACATATTTAGCCTATTTTTAGGTAAGAGAAGTGGCATCAACTCCTCAGACACACTGGCTGAATTTACTCTAGATGAATCTGTAAAGTGTAGGTGTGGGATCAGTTGTTTTATTTAAAAAGAAAGTGGAAAGGTTAGCAGTATAAAAATGACATTAATAATGATCCATTAACCTTTTTCAGCTTTTTGTGCAGATAAGACTGTGGATGGCTGAATGCCATTAAGATGATTTAGAGTGTTTTTCTCTCTGGAGGTTAGGAAAAGGTCCTCGACACAGTTTTAGAAAGAAGGATTGTCTCTGTGAAACGTGACAGTAAATTTTAATCTTCCGGGTTGTCTGTCAAGGAAGGAAAATGATCTGATAGCAACACAATGGGGTCATGTACAGGCCATTTAATACTGCTGTTCTCCAAAGTAACAACAACAAAAAATTACTGTTTTTAAAATAACAAAGTTTTTTTTCTGTTTTTAAATAGAGTGCTTTTTATTTAAAAGCAGATAGAGGCTGACTGTTTGCTATGTTGGAAAGTTTCTGGTAAAGGTATATGGTTTGTTTTTAATAAATAAAGTGAATCAGGGCAGGTGGTAACCAGGAATATGTACTTTAATGTTTTAAACAACACCATTTTACCCTGTCAAAGACACCTGTTTTTCCAGCACTTGGTTTTGGTGCATGGCCCCTTAAATGATAATGAGCTACTGCTCCACAGCAAAGTAGCACAGACAGTGTTGCCAACTTAGATTTACTAGATTTAGCGACTTTTCAGACCCCTTTAGCGACTTTTTTTTTTTAAAGCGCCTAGCGACAAATCTAGCGACTTTTGGACAAACCTTAGCAACTTTCCAAATGCCGCCAGTACTGTCCTGCGAGTGAGAGCGAGGTCTTGCTTTCTCGGTACACCAGTTACACCTCTCCCTGTGTCTGCTCTGATCAGTGAGGGCACATTCCAGCGACCGCACGGCATCTGACATAGACGTGAATGAGCTGCGCATGTGCAAACGGTGTTGCCACGGACCAATCCCTTACCTGCTTCTCCTTTGTTTGAAATAAAACCATTTAATTTTACCGTTTCTTCTTCGTTAATTGATAACAGTTTTATACTGGACATTATGTGCGCACGGATTAGGGGAAACAGTTATAAAGTACAACCATTAGGCAGAATGCAAACACGACGTCATTACGCCATTAATATGCAAACGATGACGCCACGTCACTGGCTTACATTTAGCTTACTTTTCGGGCAGACTTTAGCTACTTTCCATTGAAAATAGTTGGCAACACTGAGCACAGAGTCTAACACAGAAGAAGAAATTTATCAATGAATTTGACCATTTCTGATATGAAGTATTGATAAAGTTTTGCATGTTTTGTCACGTTTATCATTAGAAGCATTTCTCTAGCTTCCATATCTCACCACTAATGTTAAAAATGTATGTGAGGGGATCCAACATGGTGGTGTGTTTATTTATGCTCCTACAGCACTCAGCAACTTTCTCTCTTAACAGCCTTACCTTTGTTTAGTAACTGAATGGATATATACATAAGTCACGGTAATTAATATTACAACAAGATGACATTGCATTCAACAAAGAATAATATGGAAATCAAGACGATTCCAATGCTGAGCCTGCTAATCACCATGCTAACACGGCAAAAAAGCAAGTGCAAATACTGTCTACTATACAGGGGTCCGAACAATGACATAGTTCGCCGCTTAACCACCATAGTACTATACATCGTTGGAAAAACTAGCTAGTCACAATTGTGTTCCAAAAACATTGTAACTTCATCGCACATCCGTTGTTTGAACCATGTTGGTTCAATAACATGTCAATTCTGTTGACAAATTAAAAGACATAAAGTGGATTTTGTACAGTATATGTTTAGAATGATGGATATAGAACGCACGACATGTTGCTTGCCAAATCTTTTGCATTAAGAGTATAATCTTTGTCTACATGTTGTATTAACAAGAAACTATGCTCCTAAGCACAGCTCAAGAGCTGTAATTCAAACCACATAACCTTGCAATGCTGTTTGCAAATGTTCGTTTGAACGATGATTTTGGGAAACACTTAAAATGTTGATAAACACTATGCTGATACGACGGAACTTGTGATCATAGTTGGCTAATGATGCTTTTGTGAAATGCACCCCAGGAGGTTAAACAAGAAATTGAGGCATTTTTAAACAGACTCTCTACGGCGGAAAAATGTATTAGCAACTCAAAGGATCAGGTATCAGTGCCACAAAATACAGCTGATACTCTCCATCAATAGGTGAAACTTCTCGAAGCTAAACTGCAAAACCAGGAAAAGGGCAACAAAATAATGAGTGCTTAAAAGGCTCAGAGACGGTGGGTTTTCTTAAAAGATGGCTACCTGAGGTATTGGGACCAGAGTCTTCTACCAACCCAATAACCATTGAAGGAGCACACCACTTTCAGGATGCACATAGAATACTCATTATGTATGGAGCTAAAAAAGTGCCAAAACGATTTGAATTTGAATTTTATAAATGTGAAGTTTTGCTATGGCGTAATTTCATAAATGCGTATTTTTAAATGGCGAATTTTTTGTTTTGGAATGTGTATTTTCAGTTGTATGAAATACAGATCAAGCTTTTCAAGACCAGAAAGAAATTCAGATTGCAGAAATTCAAATTGCAGAAATTCGTATTGCAAAGTTCAGGTCGCGCAGAAAGTAGGTCGGGGGTCAAGCTTCCGGTTTCCACAGGGAAGAGTAGAAGATCTCGGATAACCCGAGCGGCTCACAGTAGATGGCGGTAGTGCGGAGTTAAGATTGCAGTAGGGGTAAAATCTTTCCGTGGCAGCCACAAAACCCGCCACCGGTGGAGGCAGCCGCCACACAACCCGCCACAAGATCACTCACTGTTTACAGACTGACACTCAGTGGAAAATCCATCTGAACATCTGCCACTGTAGAAAAGCATTAGATAAATATTTTACCCCTATCTGGAAGGGATGTTTAATGATGATTAACATTGTCATTGGTTTGTCAATAAAAAATAAATCAATAAATAAATGTTTACATTTATCTGTAAACAGTGACTGATCTTGTGGCTGGTTTGACGCTGCGATGTGGCTGGTTGACGCGCGTTCTTTAAAAGTAATGCACAGCACAATAAAAGATAAGTTAAAGATGAAAATGTATAAATAAGAGCATAATTTAATTGTTTGTTTGCTATAATAATTAAAAGGAAGTGTCAGGTGTCTGTAAACAGTGAGTGATCTTGTGGCGGGTTGTGTGGCGGCTGCCTCCACCGGTGGCGGGTTTTGTGGCTGCCACGGAAAGATTTTACCCCTACTGCAATCTTAACTCCGCACTACCGCCATCTACTGTGAGCCGCTCGGGTTATCCGAGATCTTCTACTCTTCCCTGTGGAAACCGGAAGCTTGACCCCCGACCTACTTTCTGCGCGACCTGAACTTTGCAATACGAATTTCTGCAATTTGAATTTCTGCAATCTGAATTTCTTTCTGGTCTTGAAAAGCTTGATCTGTATTTCATACAACTGAAAATACACATTCCAAAACAAAAAATTCGCCATTTAAAAATACGCATTTATGAAATTACGCCATAGCAAAACTTCACATTTATAAAATTCAAATTCAAATCGTTTTGGCACTTTTTTAGCTCCATAATTATGCACTTTCTAAATTCAAAGTATAAAGACCGAGTGCCACAGATGATGCGGGCCAAAGGCAAAATAACATATAACGAAAGCAAAGTTTTTTTTAAAGATATTGCAACAACTTTAAAGAGGTAATGCAACAACTCAAAACCATTGAAATTTGTTATGAAATAATCTTTCCCCCGAAGCTGCACACCAAGAAAAGTACCAACCACCAGTAAGACATCCATTTATTAATGCAATCAATGGTTTCAAATATCTAGTTATCACTCCAACAACTGACAGATTGGTCCTTGCCAAATATCACCCAGTCATACCCAAAGTCAGTGCTTTACTCCTCCAAAACAGAAATGCATCACACGAAAGTTAGCGGCTCAAAAAGCAAAAACAAACATTGACGATGTGCAGGGCTGGAGCAGCAGTGAAAACACTTTATTCTTTAATCAGCACTATATCTTCCCACCAGTGTTGACTCTGATCCTTCATTCAGGTGTCGCAGTGGCTTTTACAGTGTAAAACTGCAAACACGGAAACGCAGCACATAATAAATGCTGTCTTTTATTACCTTAGCGTTGTAGCAAGTTTCTTTGTTTTCTTTTTGACTGCATTCGTAAAACTAAATAAAGCAAAGTGACAATGCCAGCCATTTCACTTCAGTGGAAATAAGGAGTAATGAATTTGCATTTTACATGGGAATAGAGATCAATAAAATAATGACAATCAATATTGTTTTGTATCAGTTCCTTATGTGGTAGAATCAAATAATATAAAGGCTTATTTTGTATAAATTAGCTGTTTTCTTCTGACATGTGACAAGGACAACCACACAAAATGCTTAATATCAAGTCCTGCCACTTGCTGCCACAATGTTTGAAATTGTACATAAGGCATCAACACAAACTCTGCAATACATTCAAGAAACAAATGATTAGCTCATCTCCTGAGTTCTCATGTTCAACTTGCTTGTTTTATAAAATAAGCTAGGCTATGCAGTCCGTACCTGAAACGAGAGTTACGTATGTAACTGCGATTCTATGAGTTCTGGAAGGCCAACTGTCACGCATTCAGTGTAAGACTCAAGCTATTTACTCCATTATTACACTCTCACGCCACACATCCACACAATCCCATGCTATAGTGTTGTCGTGGAGGCGCTGTGTTTCTGTTTGGGTGTATGTGTAAACACACAATGTACAATTAAAGCGAAGATCGTTAGCATTGTAGCATGTAGCATTAACGTGGGGGAAGCACCGGTGTACACGCTGATTCAACGGTGTACACGTTGATTAGACTGTATATAGTAAAAATTATGCTTTAAAACACCTTGTTATAGCGTGTATAATCTGTGTTTATCGTTTTTTTTCAGTAAGTGCATTATTTAGAGTGAACACTTTTGTTTAATATAGCCTTTGTTCCTGAAAGTCCAGGCCAACTTTAAGACATGTCTCCCAGCGCCTTCCCCAGGGAACGCACATTGAGGCAGGGAGTTCCCGGAGGTTTGCTAATTACATTTATTCATTTATATGCTCTGTTTAGTGGTAAAACCTTTATTCATGCTAGTCATGTGATTGTTTGGTAAGTGTGACAAAAAAACACAACGTGTATAGACCATGTCCCGAACCATTCAGGCTGGAAGATTGGTATCTTGGGGTGGCGCAACCTGGCCCTCAGCCCAAGAGGCATCAAGAGGTGACGAGAGCCTGAATGGCACTTTTTTTTGCCAGGAACTGGTCTAGTTACTCTTCCCCCCTCATGTACCCCGAAAGCGGGGCAGCAAAAGGATACAAAGGGATCCCCCGGTGGATTGTACCATTGTGATGCAATTGTGTCCAAAGAGCGAGATAGGTAACCTTCGTCCAGTTTTCATCTGTCCTTACAGATAAAAAGGCTTACAGAGTACAGGGCAAGAGCTGTGTACAGTGACGGACCTGCTTTAGGGGCGACAAAAGTCACTGTGCGTTCCCTGGGCCAGATGATGGCAGATATGCGGGAGACCGACCAGTATTAATTCTTTGACTCCCTGATAACTAAGAAAGGCGATGCGTTATGACCCATGTTGGATCTGCAAGTGATGAATCAGGCCCTTCACAGACTCCCATTCAGAATGTTGACGCAGAAGCACATTTTTTAATGTATTCATCTCCAAAACTCGTTTGTAGTAATTGAACTGAAGGACGCATACGTCTGGTAAAAAGAACAAACTCCCACCATAGAGAATTTATTTTCTCCGTATGGAGTTGGACTCTGTCAACCTCACAGAGGAACATGCCGATCGGTGCTCAACTGCTTGAATTCTCAAGCACAAATTTTTACAGAGGCTCCTGGGGTATGTGGCATTGGCCCACTGGACAGTGGATGCCATCGCCTTGGCGTATGAAACCCCCTCAGGTTGACAGCTCACTCTACTTGCAATGTTGCTCCCTCCTTGGTGTTGGCAGACGGCGCCTCGCTGACAAATATTTGTAGAACTGCATGCTTGTGACAGCCAACACTAGGTTTTATAGCTTTTGTGAATAGCCAGTGTCCTCTCGCTTCTAGTAGCTAGTAGACACTGAAGACACAATCTAAATGCACAATGAATATTGCACAGGATATTCAAGGAAGGCTAGTGCTTTATCATGAATAAGTCACGGCTTTGCATTATGCCTAATAACACTCTTCAGTCATGACTCATTTACAGTAAAGCACAGCCTTGTTGCTTACATCTAGTCTGTAGTGTATAAACTTTGCAAATTTATCTGAATTGTTTTTTCCCCATTACATTTTTTCAAGATTTTTGCACAATGAAGTTTAATGCAAAGTGTTTAATACATTGTACAGATGGCAACTTTGTCACAGGCTTAAAACAGCACGATGCCAATATCTGTAAAGCATGCTGTGTAAGGTATAAGATCAGATGTGCAGTTGCCACCACTACGATAAACTGCTCAACCAAACCGTTTTTTAGAACCTGTCTGCAAGATGAACAGCTCTGGTTGGTGTGTGTGTTCATTGGGTGATCATGTGTCTGCAGGATTATGGTGAAATATAGTGAGCTGTGTTGAAGCAAATAGCTCTGCCGAATGTTCAGCAGAGGAAATGTTTATATTAGTGTGTGATTAACACCATCCAGGTGCTCTTCTGGCCATGCCGGTTGCTTCTGCTTCATGCACTTACACATTCTCTCTGTGGCTGGCTGTACTCATCTGTATTTACAGAACTGCCTGGGCCAACATGCTGAACTGTTGACCACCATTTATTCTGAGAATGTCTCATAAATGGTTCTTCTCGTCTGAATCAGTGGATTGGAGGTTCACTTACAGAATACCGTAGGCAGCGTCCTATGACGCCCCTGAGTTTTTATTAACCCTATCTCCTCCAGTCTAGACAGGAAGCCCCCACACCACCGCAAACAGCCGCCAGTACTGTCAGCCCGGATAGTTCAACCAAGTTGGGACGAATGTGTGTGTTTCATTTTACTTTATGTATGTGTCTCACTTTATCATTACCTGGACTGCACACTGCCCCTTGCCCAGTTTACTTAATTAAAACAAAAAAATTAAAAAAATATTGCCACAAGTTTCCAGCATGCTTTGCATGTGAATATTTTAAGCATTTTTAATCAAGATTAAAAAGAGTTTTTAAAACTTTTTAAAAAGTTTTGTTATGTTTGCTTAGGCTGAGAGCTACATGTTAGCCGAGAGCTACACGTTAGCCAAGTGCTACCATGACAAACTAATAAAACAATACAGTTTGTAAACAAAAACTGGTCTACCTTCTGTATTATTAAAAGAAGCGATCAGAATGACGACAGTCTACATTAATCTTCACATTCTTAGGAAATAGTGGGCTCACAGTGGACTAACTATTGCAGTAAGACAGTACTATTGCGGTTTACCTGGAATCATAAAGCTGCACTAGGTATACACCACATATTTGCACACAATTATTTTGAGAAAAGTAAACGTAACGTATTAATCACACTTACATGTTGCGATTCGGAGATGCTTGCTGGTCCAAATAAAGTAGGTACTGACTTATTGTTTATTGACAAGCATTTAGCGAATTCCGCATTGAACTTGCAGAGACTAGAGAAGCAGTCGTCGGTAAAATGACGAGCACGCAACAAAAGGTTAGAATTGTACTGCTGGTGTATCCTGAAAAAAATCATTTTAACTACTGATTCTTAACATCATCATCTTTTGGCAGTAAAAATAAACAACAAACAAAACAAACAAAACTTGTCACCCTTCTCCGCATGATGCAAACACACTACTAGCGCAAGTGTTTGTGGATGGGTCAGAGTGTTCGTATTTCGCGGGCAGGCGGGGAACGTGTTACATGTTGTGTCCTGAAATGTTTTTTTGTTTAGAGATTTGGTCTATTGTTGAAATGAAATTTCATTGGTGTTTTTAATGTCCCCCTTTAACGTTAAATAAAATGGTAAAATATTTACATTTTACAAATACAAAAAAGTACATTTATTATGTCATAATGTAGTTTAATATATTGCAACTAATACATGTAACTTTCTTAACATTATTTTGGATAAACAATTATAGATTATATTTATAAAAAAGTTTACATTCTTGTTTTAAAAAAGATTACATGAAGGTAGCATTTTCTCTCTGTGTTTTAAAAATTTGTGCAGTGAATTAAAAGGCAGTAATGTCACAAGAACACAAGTTAAAATAAATATTGAAGTCATCATCATTTAAAACACTTAGCATTTAGTTACAAAACCCAATCCACTACAGTTTTATCAAATGATAAAAAGACTCTCAATTCATGGATATATTTTTGCATACATGACAGGAATTTTTTTGGTACTTTATGTTGTTTTTCTGATAATCAATCAAATAATTTATTATCAATGCTTGGTTTTGAGGTAAAATTGTAATAAAACAGTTTTTGCTCTTTTGACATTTAGATTAACTAATGTCTTTAGTAGAAAGAAAGCAGTTGTGACATGAGAAGGGGAAAAGAGGCAAAGACCTTTCTTGCCCACATTCGGTGGTCTGTTGAAGCTGTATAAATAAACTGCAGTGCCGAGCTATAAGGGTGGCCTGTGCCATACTTGGTTAGGGATGCACGAGCTCTGGTTAGTGTTAGAGCTGCCACAATAACCCCACCCGCTTCCCCCCGGAGTGGGCCATATGAGAAGCTGATCCAGAGACATTGCTCACATATTTTGGCGGGTAGAGCTGGACTAGAGATGGCTGGATGGGTGAGTTGTGTGCCAGATCACTGTTGGGGCATTAATCGTCTAACAGTTCTACTGTCAGATTAAATAAAACTAGTGATAATTATATTCCAGCCCTTCAGTGCCCTACCACCACAATTTGATCTGGCATAAACATTGCATGTCACATTTAAAGCCAGATGCTGTGTCACGTTTAAAACAGTTTGCAGCACAACATATATTGTGTATCTAAAAATGCACATTCATTTCTGTTTTACTGTTCTGTCTAATTGTGTGTCATGCAAGAAAACCTATGTAAACAGCCCCTTATTGTGGACAGGTATATACAGTCACTGCATTTTCAAATTGGCAAGCTCAAAAGTTTTTTGGCTGACTTCACACAATTTCATATGCAAAGTCATATTTAGGTACTATGCATACTACTTTTTCTGTGATTTTTTTTCTTCTGTTTTCTGTACAACCGATTGCAGAGACTAAGCCATCATTTACAGTGTTTCAAATAAACCCACCCCTAAACACCATGTACTATAGATAACAAAAAATACAGGTTTATAAGGTGGGAAACTTTATACAGAATTATCAGATATCTACTGATATTATGCCACACTTCGTGCTTAATGTCCAAACAGGGCGTCAAACCAGGGTGTCAAACTTTCACTTCCGTAAATAGATTTAAATTGGCAGTTAGGTTAATGCACAAAAGTTTCAAAAAAAGTAACTCAATCATTTTGCTATGTATTAGGATTTGCAAACATTGACAAGTCATTTGCTGTATATATAAAGGCAGATCCCAGAACATTCTCTTTATCTGTGTCTAACAGATTTAACAGAAGCATCCAGAAATAACTTCTTTGAATAAAATGTTAAGTCCAACTGATGGTCTATGCAATACATCCAAAACCTACATAGATCCCACACACACACAAAATTCTTTAGAGTGAGAGCATGAGCACAGCTGTGCAGCGTCTTGCTTGGGCCACTCTTACTAAACTTGGCAAGCTCTGACAAAATCCATTTTGTGTTAAAGTTGATTAGAGTGATATGGTCTTGGCTCCTTAGCGTTTGCCATAATGCACAGCTGTATGCTGCATCCCATCTCACACACAGAGTGAGAACACACACATACACAGTATCCCTCACATATGCAGAAACATACTGCAAACAAAAGGTAACTAGTAAATCTAGTTTAAATTTGTAGAATAATCTCTGGTTTTATTTATGCTGTGTGTTGCACTGTAAAAGTGTTTCATTAGGTATTTACATGTGCTTCATGTGGAAAGGTGAAATAAATTTTGACTGCTTTTCTTCAACTCAAAATATTTTTAAAGGTGTCATTTGTTCAAGTCAAGTTCAAATTTATTTGTATAGCTCTTTAACAATGTAGCACTGTTTCAAAGCAGCTTTACAGCAAAATAAAACAAATTGATACAAGCATGAATGTGCGTATTTGTGCCCTAACCTACACCACATTGCCATGTTGGGCAGGTTGATATGTTCTCATCTTTAAGGAAACTGATAGAATGAAGGGTTTCTGTTGTTGGATGGAGATAATTATTTGTCATGGATCTTGTATTTTGGGCACCACATGAGCATTCTGTTGCATACTGTTGTATTTGTACTTTAGATGACATCAACAGATGACATGACAGATGACAGGTAAACTGTATAAATTGAGCAGTGCATGGATTTGAATAGTTAATAATGATAGGGCCCCATTAAATGCATCTTTACACTAAGTGTGGGGGGGGGTAAGCACACTTAAATAACTGCAATAAATTGAATATCTAAAAATTACATATTCATTCTGCATTATACCACTTTTGCAAGCAATAAATTAATTGCAAATATTACAATATTAGGTAATATTAGGTAATATTAAGTACATTACAAATACCTAATTGTAGGTAATTGTAATGAAGCTGTCAAATTAATTTAAACTTATTGACATGGAGCTGCTGTGCTGCCATATTGAGTGTACTTTATGTTTACATTTAAAATGTCAACGTCTCAAAATATAAGATTAGAAGCATCAAATAGTTGAAAGCCAATAATCATAGCCAAAAAATGATTCAAATAGGTAATGTGTGTTTATAATTTACAGCGTTCACTGTAAATTATAAAAATGATTACGCGAAAGTTTCTTGTGTGCACACAAAACTTTTTGTGTGTTTACGCGTTACAATTTCCAACGTAGGTAACTCCGGTTTACAGCTGCTTCACATAGGAATTAAGTGCATCATTCAAAGATGGAAGACATCTTCAAAGATAGTAGATCTTCATTCATAGATGGACGTTTCGAGTTTCGGGACAAGTTTCGAGTGAGCATGAATGTAATTGTCTATGTCCTTTGCTTTTTTAGAAATAATGAGTTTGTATAGTTATTTGTCATGCAGAAAACTCTTTGAACAACTCTTTGAACAACTTTGTCCAAAACTATTCAATGGAAAAAATTATATACAAAAAATATATAAAAAATATATACACTAATAGACTACTAGCCACTCTCAAGAAGAATCAGTTAAAAGTATGAGCAAACCTACGAAGAAAATAGCTTTATCAGTGTTTTAAAATGGAACGTGATGTAAGCGGATTGATGTTTGGGTTGAATTTGATTTTAGTTTTCTAAATTTTTTGAGAAAAGTGATCTTTATTTTTTTCCTATTTATTATACATTACAGTAAAAATGTTAATTAATTAAATAAATTAAATTAAAAAGTATTTTTTTAAAAGGTTTGTATTTTGAGTTTTTGAAAATACCCTTTTTGTTTTAGAAAGAAATAAATGAAGTCATATACACCTAGGATGGCATGAGGTTGAAATGAAATCGGGTAATTTTCTTTTTGTTGTGAACTGTTTCTTTTAGACTAGCATGGTAATATAGCCTTTTTCTTGTCTTTGGTTGCCAGATTGTCCTATTTTGTGTTTACGTCAGACATTTGATTAGTGTGGAGAGCTCTAACCATACAGAAGTTCAACCATAATGACACCTCATGCTGCTCAAATTTCCATGGCTTTGTTTTACTGGCGTCTCTCTGTTTGGTCTCATTAGAAGAAGTTTGAACTAGGTCATTCACTAAATGTCTTCATCTGACATATATGGCAGGTTGGTGAAAAAAGCGTGTATAAACAGTTTCTTAGCAGAATTGATCATTGCGGTGAGGTTTGCATGCAACTAAGCTGGCACAAGCAAAAGACCATAAAATCGGCGGTTGTGGCGTGGGTGTGATTTGTGAGCATGTTTGTATATTTATCCCCATGTGTGCGTTTAAGGTACGCAAGCACTCTTGTTTGTATATGTTCGTCAGTGGTGGTAGATGAGTTCATAGGTGTTTGGAGTTATGCGTACATGTACGCACACATGCAGCAAGCAAGTTACTTATTGGTTTGATCAGTATGAATATCTGATACCATTGCTTGTGTTTCTCTGCCAAGTTGTTAAAACACGCTATGTACATCTGTTTTGTCAGCAATCCAACAATCCATCTCACACATGAGAGATCTGCATGAGAAATGAGTCTCACTGATTGGTTTATTATGTGTCCTGCTTGCCAGGAGGTCACCAGCAGGACTCTGAAAGGCCATGTGGAATGGTCAGAGGTCAGGCCTGTTACACAAAAAGTGGGAAAGCACAGGTTGTCAACTGAGGTCTGTCAATTACATTCAGCATTTACATTTACATTTACATTTATTCATTTAGCAGACGCTTTTATCCAAAGCGACTCACAAGTTACCAGTGACACACTGGGAGCAATTAGGGGTAAAGGTGTCTTGCTCAAGGGCATCCCAGTTGTTTCCTGTTGGTACTGGGAATCGAACCAGCAACTATATGGTTGCTAGTCCAACGCTCTAACCACTAGGCTACAACTGCACTCCAGTTAACCCCGACAGAGCCCTCTCTCCTATCCTCTCCTCTTTGAATGTTATACTTTTTCACTCACTAATTGCTTGTAATTTGCTTGTTGACAGACTCCTCAGCTTGTCTGGCCTCTGACGCGCAGCAGGATGAAGACACATTTGTCTAATGGACAGAAACACATGCACATACATGCGTCTGGCCTTATTATCGGGGCTGCAATGTACCAACAACCAATCCGGGTTGAATTCTTTTTGGACGAAGGCAGTGGCTGCCTACCTCATTGCCTGCTGCAATCAAAGTCAAATGATGCTTACTTCATATCTACAGGCGCTGTGCCAGGAGGGTCTGCCAGCTGCACAGGAGGGAGGGTGTGAGTGCTGATGGGAAAACACTTGGGTGGAGGGCGGCGGGCAGGGCGAAATTTTTTCACCTCTACTGACGTCTCCACAGAGAAAATTTATGATGCTGTCACCTTAGAGCAAACAAGATCTCACTCATACATACTTTCTCTTATGCAGTTTTTAGCCCTATTTTAGTTCTCATCTTATATGGTGCTGTTTTACACATTTACTTTCGGGTTCTGTTTTCTTAGAAAATTTTCACCAAATGTGTTTTTGGTGGATATTAATGAGCTGTTAAAATGCATTACTGTTGGAGTGAAGACTATGCTAAAAAAAAATAGTTGTTTTAAATAATACACATAGGTAAACACTAACACTAAAAACATAAAAAATAAAAGTTTTAGTAACAGTTCAATTATTATACATTATTAGGTATCACTTAATGCATTATGGAACAAACTAACAATGAACAACACTTGTAAAGCATTTATTAATCTTAGTTAATGGTAATGTCAGCATTTACTGCAGTACATTTTTGTTTTTAAACATTACTGAATACATAGTGAACTAATATCAATAAGTGTATTGGCATTGAAATAACAATAAATATGTTAACAATGTTACAACCTTATTGTAAAGTGTTACTCATTAATACATTTATCTGCAGCCTACATTTGTCATACAGTATAATGCAACTTTATTATTATGTTCAAGTAATTTGTTTACTTTTTGAACTATTTTGAAAAATGTAACCAAATATCTTGAAGTAAATAAAATACAAAAAAGTCTCAATTATTATTTAAATAACAATAAATTTGGAAAAAATACGCTAGTGGTACAATTAAAGCATTAGCTATCATTGGCATAATTAAATTGAGAAATTGCAGTTAATACACAAACCTAATACTTAAAAAATGACATTGTGTAAAGGGTGTATTATGTTTTCTATACAGACAACTGAGATTATACTGTTCCCACAAATACTGTATCTGTTAACAGTGTTAACCTGATGTCTGTATTAGATGTGGTATTAAAGGTTTGAATATGGCACGCTAACAGGTCTTGTAAAATATGATTCTCTCTCTCTGGACAGATAGTGACCTCAGAGAGGGTCTGCTGTGGATTTGGCTCAGACAGACTATTGGTGATGGGTTGGCTTTACTGTGCGTAATCCTCCCATTTGTTTGCTTTTTATGCTTGCATTTCAACAGAGGCCACCCAGGAGAATCTCTCTCTCTCTCTCTCTCTCTCTCTCTCTCTCTCTCTCTCTCTCTCTCTCTCTCCTCAGAGCTGGTCTCTCTCTCTCTCTCTCTCTCTCTCTCTCTCTCTCTCTCTCTCTCTCTCTCTCAGTTTGGGTCACAGAATCACAGCTCCTGCCCAGAGCTGGTTTTGGCAGGAGCCGCTGTGTGTCCTGTTTTAATGCTGATTCTCTGTTTACTCTACAAGGTTCCTGAACTCTGAAATTATAGATATAAGTCATAGCCTCTCTCCTTCAACAGATCATCTCTGTCTCTTTCTGTGACATCAGCCACTGCAGTTTTTGCGTCACACACCATCATTGCTTTCTTGGCACATAGTTTCGTCCATCTTTAGAGCACACTTTTCACATCTGGAATGAAAGTATCAAAGATGTTTCAGTTTAATAGCAGTGCGTGTGTTCTTATGCCACAAACACAGTTGAGTTTGTCTCCCACTAAAGCAGGGTTTGTGAAAGTTGTGAAGCTGAACTGCTGTCCCACCAAGCGTCTTATATATATATATATATATATATATATATATATATATATCCCACTGGCATGTGTCTTTATGGTAACACTTTAAACACTGATTAATTTATCTATTTACAAGTGTCTTATAGTTGTTTGTATCCCATCGTAATACCAAATTCCAACACTCATAAGTCATTTTTACATTTTTTGACTGTTTTGCTAGTTTTGGAGTCCTGCAGTAATGAAGAAAATGCAGATTCTCTATCGTGATGTGACCTTTCAGCCCATTTAAAGGAATGTGTTGTTTATAATGCGTGGGGTCATGTTCACCAACATGAGAGAAAACAGGAATGTTGGTTTGTTTTATTGATTTGTCTGATATTTAGACTACCAGTAGTGAACTATTGGCAGTTTTGTTTCGAATGCATTGAAGGTGGTTGTATATTTCTCTTGAATAGGTGATTTTGTGTTGTGAAATGTACAGACTATAGCAAAAAGGTCAACATGGTATTGTGTTTATCAGAGAAAGTGCCCATTTTTACAGCTGTTTGTCTATTGCTATATATAAGTATTCTAAGTAACACATACAACAGCACACAGTGAAATATAAAACAAGGGGGTAAATGTATAGTCACAATGTAATGTAATCCCAAAATACCATGAAATTTGCATTTAGATTTATTTTAAGTCACATATTGATAATGTACATGAAATGCACAATCCCAGCTACAATTTTTAGATATTAGGTATTGTTTAAACATTTTTAAATCTTTTTAGATTTTAGATATAAATTAGATATTTTGGATACAATTTTGGAAAAATTTATTTCTCTTTATTTTTCCCCTAAATGATTCTTATTGTTCTCCACTTTAATATATAGGCCGCAATTTTACAATACAGGTGGAACTACCATTTTAACAGAGGTGTGTACAGGTTTTATATCCACCATAAGTGTTCCACCTGTGGAACAGTGACAGTTAACAGGTCAAATAAAATATCATGTAATCACATCATTTAGTAAGGAATTTGTGTGAAAGTTTTTTTTTTTTGGAAGGAAAATTGTTGATGTTTATAAAATTGTTATTACCATTTTATAAAAAGCAATAATATAAATTAACGTATAAAAACTCATTTTAAATTTAGCTCTTGAAATTACATCTAATGAGAATATTTTCCTTTATTAAATGAAATGTTTGTCTATAGCATGCATACTGTACAAGATCTGTGAGTGTTTCCATGTGTTCTAGTGTGTGTTAATGGCACTTTTCACCTTTCAAGGACCTTCTAAAACAGAGATCTGCATTCCCTCACAGTCTTCATATCAGAAACTTGTGTGTGTCAACATGATCTGTTTTGTAGCTTTTTCTGTTTGTTCATACTTTACAGGCACATTTAGTCAGTGCCAGATCTCTCTAATGACATATTAGCACGTTAACACGCCACTCTTAGCTGACATAACAAACTCCTGAACATGTTGTACAATAAAAATGCAGACTGGAGTACATGTTTAAAAGGTGGGTGTTTATATTGGTGTATATGTTTGTGTTTTTCTGCTGTTGCAGGAAGACCAGGCTACATTTATCTCTCTTTAATGTGATCCACAAGCTGTCCGGTCATTTACCCCATTCAGGATCATGGGACTCAAGTTGGTAGGGTAATAGCACAGGGCATTTAGGGGCCCAGGGTCTGTACTTCTGGCTTCCTGAGTCACCTGGCAAATTTCTGAAACAAACTCCATCAGTGGGTCACAAGGTTAACACAAGCCAATTACCAAAACAGTTAAGGTGGAGACAGGAAAGACAATATTTAGGAAATGATTGCCAGAGCAACGTGCCACACATAACAGGGTGTTGTGGGTTAAAAAACCTTTTGAGCTTCTGTTCTTAGAGAGAGAGAAAAAGAAAAGCATGTGCCGGCCTGACTGCAGAAGATGAGGGTGACATGTTATTTAGTTTTACCCACAGTTTTGTGATATTTAGTAGTTGCCATGTGATCATGTATCTTCAGTAATGCAATTTAATTCTATGGTGCTTATTACAGTTTGCATTGTTCCAAAACAGCTTTAAATAATTTAGATTTTAACACTAAACAATAGAGGAAAAAGGGTGAAAATGCAAGGACAAGTTCGCCTTATTAAAATTACACATTAAAATAATGCTGCTACAACTAGATAGAAGATGAACGTTTTGATAAATACATTCATAAATCTGATTTGCTGGTTCAGCATGCTACAAATTGTGATTTTGTGTCATCCTTTGTCATCAAAATATAAATCATTAGCATCTTCAGATATTGATCATCTTCATAGTAGCGAGAAGTTTATGAATTTCTTTACAAACAAAACTGATAATATTAGAAAAAACAATACAGCTATACAACCAGAGGCTACACTATCCGATTAGACAACACACTACAGCTCACCTAAGGAGCAACTGTAATTATTTTTTACTATGAGTCAAAATTAATTGTCTAAAATCATTATATCATCTAAATCAACAATGTTTATGCTACTGTAGATTCTATACCTGCTAGTTTATTGAAAGAGATGCTCCCTGAAATTGTAGATCCTCTGCTTAGTAGTAAAAACTCATCTCTGTCATTAAGACATCTTCTTTAAGCTTATACAGTAATCTGTCTGTTTTTAGGCCCAGTATTAGCAAAAAAACTCAACTTGAACCTAGGGAATTAGTTAACTATAGACCTACACTACCAGTCAAAAGGTTAGACACAATTGATAAAAATTGTAACTTTAATGAAGTACGTTTAATAAAGTAGTCACGCAATCAAAACAACAAACTTGCTAGCACGACTTGAGCAATACGTTTCTCTGTGGTAAATTTAAACTTTGTGGTACATTACATGACGTAAGATGTACATTACATTGTAAGAGATAAAGTTTAAAACTAACAATACATATAGCATTGTAGCAGGGAGAAGAGTATGTGTTAATACTTCATAATTTTGCCCTTTAGTTTCAAAATACAGTATGATGAAGGAACCAGGGAGTTTTTTTATAAACTTTAATATTAATTTCACCTGGAAATCACCTACACTAATGTTTTCCAATGATACCAGGTTGGAATCAGAAAGTCAAATGTTGTATTGATGATGGTTTTGTTGGAGTCTCAGTCAGAGAGAAGCAGACATACCAGAGGGAATATTCTTATGGCTCTCTCAGCAGATAATAATGCAGGGAGGGATTAGGACCCTTGCAGACCCCAGCGGGTGTAACCCTGTCTCTCTCGATGTCTGCAGCAGAGCTTTTAGAGAGCAAACGCAGGGTCACACTGATTAAAACCAGAGAAGAGTCTGAGCAAGCCAGAGGGGAGGATGTCTGATTGGGCCCTGTCATGCCAGGAGTCTCTTGCTCTTTCTTCTTCAAGTCTTTTAGCTTAAACTGTCTGTCTGTCTCACCGTCTTTCTCTCAGCTGGACACAATTTATACCATGCAATTCTGCAGGCACATTTTCTCTTCAGTGTGTGTGTGTTTTTGGAGTGATTAAGACAGAGACAGATGCTGTTTGGACAGCATGTATGTGTGGGTGGCCGAATGGTGATGACGCTCTCAGAGGAAGTATCTTTATAGAGTCTGAGCTGAAGTGAACTGTTGACGGTGGTTGGAAAGCCTGAGTGAAATCACAACATTCCTCTACTCTGAAAAAGCCCTCCGGAGGTTATTGGGCGAGATATGGGGCAAACGCCCCACAGACGTACTCATGGGGTGAGATTTTTGAATAGCCCTGCAGAGGCTCACAAAGCCCTGCATTCAGGGTCAAACACACAGATGTATCGCTGGCTTTCTTATAAAACTAACAGATTCAAATAGATGGGTGGGTATCTTTTCTCTGGGATCCATGTGCAGAAAATTAACGGAATATTACAGGTTCATATCAATTTATTTATTTTTTCATTCCTATATGCATCTTATTCCAAATAAAAAAATACATGCTTGACAAAGTCTTTTTTGTTAGATAATGTCACAAATCCCTTTCTCACACCTCAAATCACCACCTAAAGCTTCATTCTGTTATGGCTTGGCCACTTTCAAAACAATCTCATGGAAATTTGTAGCATTTCACAGTGTGTCTTATTCATATGAATTTGTATGATCTCATTTGTATGGTTTAGTATAATCTCTTTCACACCAGTGATGTTAGGTCAAGTGGTGGGGCTCTGTTATTGCTTTTTTTTAACAATCAAATGCCATTCAAAAGCATATGAGAACATATCTTTGTCCAACAACCTGGACAGGAGGTCAGCACATCACAGGCACTTCACATCACAATTCTGTAGTTTAAAAATTATTTTTGTTCTTAAGTTGTCAAACCATCATATTAAAGCTAGAATTCCTTTGAACTTCTGGTCAAACTTCAGCAAATAAATTGTTTTTGGTAAATTGTTAGGGAAAGAATTCCTGTGAGTTTCCTCCATGAAAATAATACTTTTATAATGATTACAAAAGTACACTTTCTGGTATCCTTGTCAAAAGTAACCAGGTTAACATTTTTAAGGGGTCATGATATGAATTGAAAGATATAACATTACAAAGACGTGTTAAAAAAAGGGTTAAAAAATGGATTCCTATTACATCAGTCTAATGTTATTAGATTCCGTAATAAAATGTTGTGGCTATATTGCACTATTACTGTACATATTATTTCATATTTCCAAGCTTGGGAACAAGTCGAACCTTTTTTCTGTGGTGCTTGAAACAGGTGTTGTCCTAAGAGATTATGTTTTATCTACACCAGTACATTGCTAGTATGCATTGCGCAACATTGGTCTGGGTGGTCCGGCAATCATCTCTAGCTGTTGGGCTTCATGTATCACTGTCACAGATCTGCTGGAAGCACATTCACTGTGTTTTACCTGAGCAGAACAAGACCACTCTCAACAAATTTCCAAGAAAGATTGCAACACGTTTGTTTTTTAATGTAAAGGACTTTCGTCCATTAATACAATACTTTTATCAGTTACATAATTCTTTCTTAAACTGAATTTACCAGTACAAAAGTTGTTTTCCATTTATCATGTTAGTGAGCTGAGGGGTGAGTGGTGCTATAGTTTCTGCTTACTTCTGCTTACTGTTTAATATGCATTGTGCTGCTTACTGTCTAATATATACTTTGTCATCTGTGTAACTGTTTTTAGCCATTGCAATGTTGTTAAATTCATGACATAAAAATAAAGAGTATTTGTGAAGGTTTGTTAATGCAGTAAGTTTGAAAATCATGCTGAAAGCTTTAATAAGGCACAATATTGTTTGGTGTTATACAAACAAATAATGAGTTATGTGTTTTTGGTATTTTTATACCAAATGTATTTTTTAGTGATTAATGTGATACATTTTTAACTGTTTTGTTAAAGAATTTCATTGAGGTACATCATACTTTTATTAGTATTAGTTATTAATTGTTCTGGCAAAATTGCATTAGGTATATTAGGTCAGTGTAATAAAGCAAAGCATGGGTTTGATGAAACTCAATGGTTTAGCGTAATTGTACTAATTTCTATGGAAAGATTCTAATTAAATCTAACAAACATACAGTCACATTAATTTAATAATTGTATGTGGAATTTTGCCATATGATAAACAAACATTAAACTGATCAGGTATTTTGAGACACACACTGTTTTTATGTGTAATGTGCTGTGCGTGTGCCTTTAATTTGAGGATAAATTGCCCCCCCCCCACTGATCCACTCTTATTTCTGTGGCCCCCAAGGGCTTTTCTCATCATATACTGTAACATATACTGTAAATGTTCTGAATGAGTAAGTGAGCACTCAACACACAGATCATGCTTAGAACTTTTATTATAAGCACATTTGTGCAGGTATGTTGTTAAATATATTTTATTTTTGTGTTCTCGCTCTCTGTGCCTGTGTGAGGATGGTAAGATATTCTGGCAGAGACACAGGAGCTAGAGGCTACAGGGTCATTTACTTACCAATGGTTTCCAGATGTCTGCTAATTGCACTGCCTGCATCTAATTTCTGCTGGACACACACTCAATAGGTTTTATATAAAGTTGATAATATGGCTATGACCAAACATTACCTGTATCTACCTACCCCTCATAGATTCCAAAAAATTAAATAGCGTGGCCAGATTATAAGCCTGATTCATGTGTGTCACACAAGACTCCATTTAACAAGTTTAATTATAATATTAAGGACATTTTGACTAGATATAGCAAAACAAGGAGCTACCAGTCAGCAAGGTCTTTTATGTCTTCTATAACCAATTCACACACACAAAACACATTCACACTTACATGCTTTAATTGTGTAAAATAAACAGACGTGTGTACTTTCAGATGGCATCCTACCTCCTTTCTTTGGCCCTCAGGTCTGCCTCCCTGACTCTATGTTCTTCCTACACATATTTCTGTCCTTACAATGGCCGCAGTGTTCAGATGCGTCAGTGTAGCCATCCTGAACACAAGTAATTGAGACAGCCAATAAAAGCAGCTGCTGTAGGACGGGTCACAGCCAGTGACACACCTCTCCCATTCTGTCACTCTTTTTAACTCTGTGTCGGCAGGGTTTATGTATGTATACAGTATGTGGGTGGGTGCAGGTGTATGTTTGTGTGCATAGGTGTGAATCAAACATTAGTCTGTGGAAACGATTATGTATTAAACATGGTTAGAGTTTATTTTTAGTCTTTGAGTCTTTTTAGGGACCGGAAGAGCTCAGAGACACCACATTTCTAAAAAAAAATATTTTTAACACTGTCAACTAGAAAATACTAAGGTGCTTTTAGAATTTGAAATTCACTTATACAAATGCAAATAAAATTGTATAATTAGAAGTGACGAAAGTGAACTTTGTCAATGTGTATATTTCTCAGTAATTTCATTGCTAATTTGACATATTTTATCTTAAAGCTTACAAGCACACTGTACTCTGATTAAAACATGTTTCAATTTTTTTTTTTTAATTATAAAAACATTTTGTAAATATCTAAATACCTTGGTCATATCTAAGAATAGACCAAAGTAAAAGCATGTTGTTTATATTTGTGCCCCTAACTTAAAAAATATTAAAAATATTATAATATTATTAAAATATTAAACTTAATGGTCTCTAAGATAAATGGTCTAAAATAAATTTTTGTCTTATACTGTCACTTCCTTTTAATGATCATGTCTGAGAAACAATTTTCTTTTTTAAAACAGGGAAAGAAGTAAATGCATAACAACTTAAGAACAACTAACTAAAATTTCATTTAACTAAATTTAGGCAGGTTCTAATGATAAATAACAATTAGAATTTTTTTTAAATGTTTTGCATGATACACCTTTGAAATAAACCAATTCATTCAGTTACCAAATAACTGTAGTGTCCAATGTGCAGACTGACCCATAGACATTTTATGAAAAATTGTAATAAAAATGATGTGACTGAACCTACAAATGCACTTTTTCTTTAAACATTTGTTGACATGTTTCATTGTATAGTACAGTACACCGCACATGCAGGTGTGTGTGTGTATGAAACATCTGGTTTACATAAAAGCTAAAAGGGCTGAGTGCTGTGGAGAGGGTATTAGAGGTAATTTACTTATTTAGAGCAAAAAGAAAAAATCACAGAAGCTGTGATTGTAAATGGATGCACAGCTTATCTGAGCTCTAAATCGAGATGCCGGTGGGGGAATCGTTGGAATGGAGAGACGCTGCACCCCCGTTACTGCCCCAGTGCTCATATTTAGTGTCAGTGTTGTTTTCAAAGAAATTGCATTAGGGGAAACGTATTAACCCTTTTCTTTACAATGGGCAATTACTGTACACTCAGACAAATGAAGCAGCTATTTCAGATGTCAGCTCTACTTTAGCACTGAGCCCTACTTTGTTGATATGAAAGTGTTCATGAATGATGCCCAGAGCCTTTCAGTCTCCTGATTCATGCTGCTGTCATCCAATTATATTTAATACGGAATTTGCAAAGCGTTAAGATGTTAATACATTGAAAAAAGATTGAAACTACATTTACACTGTAAATTTATCTCCCTTGAGATTCACTTAGTTCCCCTGAGGCCTCCGCCCCCATTTCCAGCCTTGTGTTAAGGCAAGTTTGTTGCTGAGAAATTATGCAAATTTGAGAGTACAGCAAAAATTTAGAAAATCAGTTCTGATGATTTTTTTAGACTCGTAATGCATGCAAACGTTACGTATTTAGCCACACTCACTCCGTAATGTTTCTAAAGCAATAAAGTTTACAAAATCGCACACTTTGCTTTCTCACTTTAATATTCATATTAACATTTACATTTGAACATTTTCATCATGATTACAGTACTCTGTACTACATAAAGACTGTAGTGCTTGTGCTGAAGTATGTAAACTGGCCTAAACTGGACATACCTTAGGCATTTAGGTATGAAAATGGTTTGTGCTTCATTGTCAATTTTCGACCCACTTCAGCTGTAATTATTCACAACAGGATCTATTAATTAAGCAGCCAATTATGTCAATGTTTTCATTTGTCTGTTAGACAGAATCACAGATAAGCTGTAAAAGACAGATATGTTTTTCATATCAATGCTAAATTCCAACTGACTCCCATGATCATGTGTAGATAAGATTGTGGGGTCAACAGGCATGTGTCGGACCTCACTCCTTTCTACTCCTCTAGTCGCTCTACTAATCCTAGTGGGGGCTGTTGAGTAAACCAACAGTCTGAGTATTGACGAATTAAGAAAAAAAATGATGTGCCAATATGATTATGTCTACCAAGCTCAGAAAAAGAAATAACACAAAAGTATAATGTGCCATCCCCATATATTAAATATTGACTTAATAAATTTAACAGACCCTAATTTAAGTTGTTAAATTAAATACTGCACTATTGCATGTGAGCATTTGATGTACGTAATGTCTAAACATGTCATATTTAATTTGTGAATTGAAGTGGAAGCAAAGACTAGTAAAGTGAATTGTGGATAATGCCTTTTGTGACTAAAAAAATTTGTTGTTTTTTGTCTGTTCCTGATGCAGATTTTAGAATTGTTTGACTTTTGGAATTGAGCATTTGGAATCTGCAAGAGTAACATATATGTAATGTATGTATAGGATCTATGACCGTGTACTTTTTAAATGTGCTTATTTGTGATTTATACTTAATAGACATGATCAGTATGAACTTTTATTGTAAAAAAATCAGCCTGAACATTGTTAAAAAAATAAATTTCAAACTAAATTAAATAATTAAATTAAAACGAAAACTACATTAAAATTAATTTGAAAAATACCAGCATATGGTAAATGGGTTTTGAATATTGGGTTTTGAATATTTTACTAAAGATAAAAAATAATGCGGTTGTAATATATACTTCTGGGTGAACAATTCACTCCTAAATTAGCTGTTCTCTTTGTTATTAAGTTGACACTCAGCCTTCATCCCACACACGCAAGCACTGACACTGAAAAACTCTTCCATTAGATGACAAAGGACATGTGCATGGACAAACCAGTCTGTACTGTATATATGCACAAACACAGTATATCTCTCTGTCTTCCTGATGGTACTTGACGCATACAACACACACACCCACACAGCCTGTGAGTGCTCATGATGTCTCAGCTGCACGTCATCCTGGACTTTCGAAAACTTTATGTAAGTGCATGTAGAGGAAATAGACCTTTGTAACAAACATTCACCCCAAGTTCTCAGAGAAGCTCTTATGCGATCTGTCGCTCTTCAGATTATGATATTGGATGCAATTAACCTCTACTTTAGATTTAGCATGCAACAAATGCTGGAAAGTACAGATGCTTCTTAAAACAGAACAGAGAAGCTGCCTACACACATTCCTAACACAATTACACATTATCAAAACACATTATCAAAAGCACATTAACACATAATCATTAATACATTCTTGAAGTCTTCTTAATATCTGTGTTATTTATAGCTGGGAGATTAAATGGATTTGACTTTTATTTGTGCAGAGGTCAATCAAATGAGTTTCAATGGAGATCGTAACAATATCTATGCCCATTCCCCAAGTTACCAAACAGAAAGTAGATCTACAAAAAAGTCAAAGAAAATGCATCATCTGCTCAATTGACCTTTCCTCTGTCTAGTCTGTATGTGTGCATGGGAGGTAGTTCACTGTTAATCCTGATTGATGCTGTTGAACTGGACATATCTTCACTTGTTTTTTACACAATCTTCATATATAATGAATGCTTAATTTTCAGGCAGATTTTCTGCTCTGGTTGATTAAATTACAAATAGCCAGGAGCAAATCAAACATTCACATCTCATAAATGTATTAAATTGAGAACAAATTTAATTAACCCAAACCCTACTGTTGTTAATGTAATTTTTAAAAAAATTGTAAACATAACGCCTGTGCTACTATACTGTACAGAAACTGGTTTTAAAAATTATAATTTCAACAATTTCGTATTTACATTTATTGGTGTTCATAACAAATTAGTTAGAAACATCCCCATTTTGCAGATATTATATTTGAATTTGCTGTTAAATGAAGCTGTAGAGTGTAACAGGACAATCTCTTATGATTCGAAATAAGAGTCTTTCCTTTTGTCTTGACCCTAGCACAAAACTCTCACAAGTTCTTCTCTTCAATATGTCTTTTTATCTTTTCTTTGTGTGTATATGTGTCTTATAGTAAACGGACCACAGGTTGTCCATCGGGCCTGTTCTGTTGATGTTTCATCTCTCCTGGTTTTCAGGGAAATTTCAGTATGTGTCATAACATCTGCGCTAGAACAACTGTTTTTACAGATATTCATAAAGGATAACTCGTGAAAAATTAGTTAAATAAAATAAATATAGGTGCTAAGGATATGTTTAGTTCTAATAAAACTTGTTAGATTTTATTAAACCATAGATATACTGTTAAACCTTATAATACATTAGACAAAAATTATTGTGGTTGTTAAACATTACTAGAGCATGTCCATAGTTTATCTTATTAGCCAGGTATCCCAAACTTCTTTTCATTTAGGACCTACCTAAACAGGTATAATCTATCTCTCGACCATCAAAATATTTTATAATAATATACTTTATACCGCTGTCCAACCCACCAGTGAGTGTTGACCTACAGTTTGAAAACCTCTGTTATAAGCTACATGTACACCTTGTGTTTTAACCTACTGAGAACTCATTTATTATAAACCACTTTGACACTTTGTATACATTTAGTTGTATTTACTTTGTATTTACTTTTCAAATAGTTGAATAGTGGTTCAATCTGTAGTACTGCTGTACTGAAGTTGATGTTACTTTGTGTAGGTCTCCCCCTAGTGGAAATAAAGAAGCATTGACAAAAGATGGGTAAGAAACAAATAAAGGTTTAGAGGGGATAATCTAGCTGAAAGTGGCAAATATTAAGAAATCCTGCAGACTTAAATAAGACACAATAACAAGTCGTATCTGCAGTCGTCTCCAAACTTCCCCACACACTGAATGCTAAAAGAAGGCAGAGAAAAATATTGGCCCCTTAGCAGCTCTGTATTTGTCTAACACAGAGACACTGGGCCAACAAGTACCTCCAGTGACAAGCATTTGTTGTCACTTTTTATGTTTTATGAAGTTGTATCGAAATAGTTTCCAATGTTAGTTTGTTTTTTAATTTTATTATCTTGTCCCCTTGCGTTTTACCCATCATATTCTTCATTTATATACATAGTAGTATATGGACAATAAATCAATAGCTATTTAAACCTGGTAATAAACTGTTAAATTTAAAAACAAAAATATATGATGTAAAATATATAGAAGATTATGTAAATTCAGTAGCCATTTCCAATAAACCCTTTGTGAAAAGACTACTTTAACTATTACAAATGGTGTTCTTAGGAGTTTTTCTGTAACCATATATAGAATCTAAATGGTAAACCTTAATATCAGTGTCATCACCATGCAAGTATGTTAATAGTAAACAGTCACCATGTTAGGGGATTACTTTGACTTCCTCAGTGTATAGTCACCCATTTCCATTACTAGCTGAAATGACTCACCTTTAGATTCTTTTAAAGAATATTAAAGGAGTTCTCATCTATACTGAGCTCTTATTGGCTGTCATACATTAAAAAAATATTTATTTTTGTTTTGTATTGAAAGACACGAATATATATGTTCAATTATATTTTAGCCTTACAATTAAACCTACACCTTCAGATTAAAAGGTTTATATAAAAACTATATCTAAAAATTAATAATATTAAAACAAATGCAAAATAAAATTGAATAAAAAAAGCATTTTCACTGGCTATTACATATTTTTGGACTTGTAAGTAGCCTACTTTATATGATTTGTCAATATTGTAAATGTATAAGCCAATAAAAAATTTATACATTTGACTCTACAGTAACAAACAAATTTTACCTTAGTGTCAAAGGTGACTTTGATTATCTAAACCTCAAAATCTAATTTCTTTCAGTTAATTCGGATGTACTGTAGGCTATTTCTGATTTAAACATCGCCGATTTTGCATACGGTGGCAATCGGTCACTAATCCCCATCTATCTTATTTCACCAGAGTAATTTCACTCTATCGTTGGTGTGTTTGTGTGGGATGAAAAGCAGTTCAGATGTGCAATGAGAGCTCAGGACTGAGTGTTGCCCATAAATCACATCTGCTTCACCACCCGGTCAAATGTCCACTGGGGTTAAAGCAACAGTGAGGAGAGGTGGCGTAAACGTGGCACTGACAGATGATGTGCCCATTGCCAAGCATTTACGAAAGACTGTGTCTTTGTTCAGACAAAATATACCATCCCTCAAGCTGGTCGCTGTCCTCACACTGTCTGCTTTAAATATTATACATGTGGGTCAACTAACACTGAATACCCCTGTTGTGTGTTGCTTTAAGTTTTTCTGGACTCTTTCTGGACAGTTGTATTTTAGTGGCCAGGCCTGCAGCTAAAGATAGTTTGGCGGCGCATGTGCTATACTTGCTCATTTGTCTTGTAAAGACAGCATCATAATCAGGGTTTGGGATTCATGGCTGTCAGAAGGATGAAGGCAAGGGTGGCCTGTTGTGTGAATATAACTTCAGTTGTACCTTTAAAAGAGTAGTTTTAAAAACTAGAAAAGAAAAACTTAAGGTTATTTAAAAAGACCCATTATGCTATTTCATTTACAAATGAAATCCAGAAGATTTCAATAATACACAATTATACAAATATAGCCATATGTTAGCCATGATAACACACACACAATATATAAAAAAATATGTGATCAATGAATCAGGGCAGTATTTGTGTTGCTAATGCAATGCACTTTAAGCTTATCGAAATAATTTAAGCAATCTCCGCTTTATGTTTTTAAGTTAAATTTAAGTTCATGAAAAACAGCACATGCCAGAATTTTAAATAGTAAGTTAAAATGACTTGTACAGCCAATTTGATAATTGCATTAAAGGCAGCAACTAAACTAAACTTAACCTAAAACCTAAATAAAAGAAAAAGTAAAAAAAAAACGTAACAATAACAGGTCCTGCATACAAACAAATGAGCAGCCGTATAACGTCATGTTTCTTCAATGACAGTTATAAATGTGTGAGTATTTTTTATAATAGGTGCACTTTTGACTGCTTAAACAATGGAGACTAGTTATTACACTAGAAAATTGCTTAAGAATTGCTTATAGATTCAATAGATTAAAAATCTATTAAAGCAAACCACAGAACTATTTTACTATTTATTAGCCTTTTTCACTACCTAAACAAAAAGCCTGCTGATCAAGTTGCTGATAATCCCCAAAATCTCAACACACCAGAGTCCTTTTGATTAGAACACCTAACATAACAGCATATTAACTATTAAGTAATATGGTTGAATTATTCTACTTCAATTTAGGTCAAATTTATTTTTATAGTGACTTTTACTTTTTAGTAATTTTAGTAATTTGCAGCTTTAGAAAGCAGCTTTCTAATAAATATAAATTATTGTAATACAGAGAGATGCATACATAGAAATAGAAAAAAAATGATAAACAAATTATGAAATATACAGAACATGGTGTTATTGCATTTTTTTTACAAGATGTAACTGTAAAATTAACTGACTGTAAAATTAACTGTAATGAAAGCAACATAATGAAAGTGATAAAAATAATTGTAAGAAACAGAAAGATTAATAACTAAATCAAAAATAATTGAGCAGAGTTTTAAGATTGTCTGTGTATCATATTAAATGCAACATTAACATGTTAACATTATTTAATATTAACATTTTAAATAACATATATGTAAATATTAAATAGTATATATGTTCCTGTTCATTTAAGTTAATATGCTATAAACTAACACGAATAACCGATTGACATTAACTTACATTAACAAAGTTTAATAAATGCTGAAAAAATATTGTTCATCATAAGTTAATGTTAACCAATGCATTAACTAACGTTAACTAAAACAACCTTATTGTAAAATGTTACTGAATTTTTCATATAGATTTTTTACAGCTGTTTCACCTATATTTGTGTTTGTCAGGGCATTTGTATAAAGCAGTTTTCTCAATACATAGTGTTGATGTGAACACTATGTATTGAATTGAACATGTTTCAATTTTCAAAGCCACCTTTTTCATAGCCTACCTTCCTCTGGCATTATAAGAAATGTGCAAATGCCAAAGCTGTTTAGCCATCTTATACAAATTAAGTGCTTATTGAATAAATTAAATACCAAGCCAGCCTGATCTCACATGAATTTGTAAATGTTTTTTAAGTTGGGGCTCATTTCTGTTTGGAAGTTGAATTGTTTTGACATAAATCAAACAAAAACATAGGCCTATTATTAGAAATATATTTAATATACAACATATTGACCTAATAAAATATTTTTACATTAAATATTTACATAATAGTGTATTGGTCAAATACTTGTAATAAATATCATGGATCAGGGTCTTTACAAAAAGTGTTTTTTGTAAAATAAAATACACTGGCTGTTTCTGTCTAATCACTTTAATAAAATAAAACTACTGTTAAATTGTGATGTAAAATTAACTTAAATAAAGTACAAAGGTCAAGCCTACTGTCTTGACAGGGAGGTGTTGCTCTACCAAACCTTATTACCTCAAGGGACAGAAAAGTCACCCTTAATATTACACCCAAGTCTGTGCTCTCATTGTCTGTTCAACAGATCTGTCAGAGATTGTTTTAGTCTCCCTTCTCTACATGCTGGAGGATAGAATAATATCAGCCCCAAGGGCTTTCTAAGTCAACACATTATGGTTGGCGTGTTTTTCAGCACTGCTGCTGAAAATCTAAAGCACTTTTTGGATGGATCGAGTCTGCTGAGCATAATTTATTATATGAAGTGAGGAAGGCTGTTTGGCTGGGCTCCACAGACTCAAATGCTGCCAAAGAAAGAGAAAGAGGTGCTGAACAACTGTCAGGAACTGTGGCCGACCAACACCTGAGCTAAATCAGCAAACATCAGGCAGCACTCCTCTGGAATTTTGTTTTGCAATATAAACACCCTTCAGATGCATTATGGGGAAAACACAAAAACTGATGTTGAGTAATTGTTCCCCCTAAAATGGATGTGCACTCTAAAGAGTTTGAAACTGTTTACTTGCATGTTATTCTTCTTATTCTTTACTTATGTTTAGCTGGGATGACGTGAGGATGAGTAAGGGATGAGAGACTTTTTATTTTGGAGTGAAAAATACCTTCAGCATTACACTGCTCCCTATCAGAATTTTGTAGAAACACATTGCCCTGTTAAATTTACTCAAAGAATGATTTGGATGTGCTAATTTCTTAATAATTCACAACAAATGCACTAACAAATTCACTGTTTATTAAAAGTCACAGTAACAGCAACAGTGCAGGATTAAGATTAATGTATATGTTTTGAAAAGAGTTGTACACTTGAGTTGCCGTTCTCTTAGTGTAAATGACCTTAGGGTTAGTCATACACACATCAGTTCAGTTAATGAGCTTTGCTTTACTGAGTTGTGCTTTTTCATGCATTTATGCAAGTGTTGCTACATACAGTGCAGGTGGGCCATGTGTCAAAGTGTGTGGTCCACTAAAGCCAGGAAGATATTTTTTTTCTTTTTTCAGGAAAGCGAGAGTGGTTTAAGATAAGCCACCCTTGAGAGAAGCGCACTGTTTACCTCTGAAACATCTATACACTCGTGCAGATGGGTCTTAATGAGTTTTTCCCATTTACTGCAGCTTGTCCGTGAACACTTCATAGAAATTTACAGCCCAAATCCAAATCTTTGCAACTTTTCTGAAAAGATTTAAAGGTTTGGTATAGGATGATTTTCCAAAGAGAATAGTTGAATAGTTGAAAAGTCCTTTACTCTGCATTTTCTATAATATTTTTATTTACAAAAGAGGGAACAATTACATCTTTGGGGGTATGTCAACAAATTCTCTTACATACATGTAAATTAAATTTATATTAAATAAATATTATTTAATTTTATTATTTATTATATTTAAATAAATTAAAAAAATCATTTATATATATATATATATATATATATATATATATATATATATATATATATATATATATATATATATTTAAATAATTTTTTAATTTACATGCACATGCACAAAATATAGACACACATACCCAAACGCACAGAACATACACAAACTCACATGCACAGGACACAAACACGCACGCACACCAATCACACGCACATACATCACACACAGGCCAAACATACACACACACTGCAATATGTCACAAAGTTACACAGAAGAAATAAACATACAGAAAATGAAAGAAAAAGAAATACAGGTAACATATTATACAGAAAATACATTTCAATATGGAGTAGTTAATAATTTATGCAGTGTTACGTTTAAAGTAATAATGATAAGTACAAAACTCTAAACTCTAAAGCTTATGTCAGCACACATGGGAAACCCTGACTTCTCTTCAAAGCCAATGTAACTAATGCTACATTACTGTCCCAACATGGTAAAACATTACATTTTTATATCACACTGCTTGCACATGTGCTTTCCAAAACTGCCTCACGACAATCTGAGTCTTGTAAGTATAGTGTTTTCAATCATTTTAATACTTAGTAACACAGAAGTAACACAGAAACACACAAAATTAGCTTTGTAGTACTTTGTACTGCAAGGTGTAGCTTGAATTTCAGATGTGTCTGGTTTATAAATGGTATATGAATTTAGTAAGCTTAATCATTTAATACAATTGTATGTGTAAATGTCAATAGCAAATGACATCAACTGCAGCATCATTGCAACTGTGCAATGTTGCAGAGCAAATTCAATCAAAGCATTTTCTCATACGATAAAAAGAATCCAGATAGCATCAGTATGTCCTAAAGGGATCTTTTTAACTTTTATTGAAAAGGAGGAAATTGAAAATACCCTATAAAGAACTCTATATGTCTATAATAGTCTATACTCAAACTCTATAATAGTTTCTTGTCTTCTATGTCCTTAATGTCTTCTATAATAATTGTCTACATATGTTTCATTAAGAAGCCAGCTGTAGCAGTCACTGATTAAATAATTGCTAGTTTGGTTTAATATTTAAAAGTAAATAAAATTATAAAATGGAGATAGATCTTTTAGTTATTTTCAGTATATGTTTTAATCCTGTCAACATGGAAACTGTTTAGAGCATTTATTATAATCAAAGAAGATGGTAAAGAACATAATTGTTACTACATTAAATTATTGTGTTGTCTGCAGTATAACCAGAGGAGGGCACTGTGGTTGTACAATCCCTATTAGGAATTCCCTTAAAAAAACTGTAGGACTTTACAGAGTCTGTGTACATTTGACGACTTGATGTTTTCGAACAGATCAGAAACAGAACATAAGTCAGTTTATTTATTTAATGCCTTTAGATTTCCATTTTTATGATAAAAAACACATCTGCTCTCTTGCATGTATATAGTTATCTTAAAAAATCAACAAAGAGACTCACCAAGAGCACATAAAAATGTAAGATGAGTTCACCTGAGTTCATCTTGAGCCATGCAAATATTGCCATGCTGAATTCAAGCCCTACTGCTCAAGTGTAAAGCCAGATTTATTCATTTACTACTTGACATTTTTCCGCTTAATGTTGAGTTTTGATCACGAGAAAACAAGAAAGAAAAAAATAACAATTAATGACTTGGTGGTTTTTGTAGTGTTTTCACTCTTATTGAAAACATACAAATGAGACACTCTCCACTCAATTTATTTACTGAACACAAAGGGCACACTTGGGCAATTTTGTCATAGATTTTCAGGGTATGTTTTTCTTTATACTTTATGCTTTTTTATTTTAATTAAACCAACCCTGATACATTGTAATTAGCTTTTTCCCAAATAATTTTGTCCTATAAATACCTTAAGATTTTGTGTTTTGTCTGTTTTGTAGTATACTTCTTATATTTTGATGAATAATTTTAATCAAATTGAACAAAAACAATTGAACAAATATGTTCTCTTGGACATCACTTTTGACTACTATGTACAGTATGTACCCAATTCAAACCGGGAACCGGAAAACTATAAAACGGGGGCTTAACATGGAAGCGCTAACTTTGAACGCATTGAAGCAAAGCGCTACAGAATTGGAGATGAAATGCCCACTAAACCATGCTAAGTTGTGCCAGTCCTGTGTAAATTTAAGTCAGGGCATGAGACCAGGGTTAAAGACCAGGGTTAGCAGAGAGATCTAAACTATAACCTCATAAATGTGTGGGGGACCACACACATTTGTTTTTGCATTACACACTAGCCTTAGAAGTAACCAGTAGCCTAGTAAAGTGTGGTCTAATCATTAGGTAAAGGCAAACTTTGCACCTTGTATGCTATAGATATAGCTTTAACAATCCACTTACTTTACTTGGTCAGCTTAGATGCTGGGTGACCCTCCCCAGCCTGTGAGTGATCTGTCCATCATCACCTTTTTCTGTGACACGGAGCATCCAGGGACGGGCCTGGTGAAGATACCAGGGTTCCTTTCATATGGCAAGGGAACGAAGGCATCTGCACATTACCTTTATCGAATAAAATGTATTTCCCCTCGGGGAGAATCCTTCTGTTTTTAACCACCATTGAAGTGGTCTCATATAAAACAGACCAAAAGGAATTACACTTGACGCTGCTGCCATCATAACACTTTCTGAAAGTAGGCTAATTCTGAACACCATTGTTTGAATCGAATTACGTGAGTGGGAGAGAGATTTGCCTGCATCGTCACAGAATCCTATCTCACCCCAGAAACAAAGTGTTCTGGGATGGTGACAATGGCTTTTCTTGGTATTGAGATCTGCTCAGACTGTGCTAAAATAAGCCAGTGGTCTATATAATTGAGCACTCGGATGCCCAGGAGTCTCACTGTTGTCAGTGCTGCATCCACACACTTTGTGAACATGCAAGGGAAACGAACTAGGCCAAACGGAAGAATCCTGTACTGGACTGATTTGCCCCCAAAAGCAAACCTGAGGAACTTTTGTTGTTCCTCAACAACAAAAGTTCTTCAGGTTTGCTTTTGGGGGCAAATCAGTCCAGTCCAGTTCTTCCGTTTGGCCTAGGTCTGTCCTTGGATCTGATTTGGTTCACAATAACGGGTTCATTAACATGAACCTATGAAATACCGTCTGTAGAACCCGGTTTCCCCCTGTAGTGTGGAAACGTGCTCTCTAAGAGAGTAAAAACTTCCTGTTCTAAAACCTGCTCCTGAACTATGTCCACCTCGTTGGGGGCAAATTAAATTGTGTACCCAAGTTCTATCATGTGGATAAGCCAGGACATGACACTTGTGAGTTTCCTCCACTGGTGTGCGAATACCTCTGTGGAATCAACCCCTCGAGGCTGACTTCAGGTTTCTGAACTAAATCGCAGATGCCCTGAAATGAATGAGCGGCAGGGAACCGCTGCTCTATTTTTGCTGCAGATTTGTGTTGTAAACTTGTTGCCGCTGGTCCCCTTACATGAATGTCGCCATCTTGCGCTGTCATGTTTCTACAGTAGCCCTAAATGGACAAACGGCTCTACAGAGTGTGTTTCGTCACGTGTTTCAGAAAATTATACCTCTTGCTCTGTGATTGGTAGAGTCCAGACCAGGATGACCTCTGTGGACAATGCTTATGTATTCTCTCTGTAACAAGCAAAGAGTTTTGTGTCCTTTTATGACTATTCCATCTTACAGGGCTAGTTCATCCCTGTAGGGAAAGTATAGATGCTCGACTATGTTCAAGCTATGTTCTTTACTTGGCCAATCTTGTTGAATCACAGTGCTGAGAGCCTGTAGCACCACATCTTTCTGAGGTTTCTGAGTTTCTCTAGTCGATCAGTGGACTTCCGTGTTCAGAGCTCGAGATAGGGTGTCCGCAAGATACATGTGCTTACCCTTCTTGTACACCAGAGTGATGTCGTAGCACTGTTGCCTGAGCATCATTCTCTGTAATTGTGCAGGGGCTGTGTGAATGGGTTTCTTTAGAATGTCACCATGGGCTGGTGGTCTGTTTTGACGATTGTAGATTTCCTGTACATGTAATCCCTAAATTTGGTACTGGCAAATACGACAGCAAGCACCTATTCAAGCTCCTATTCAATCTGTGTGTATCGCGTCTCTGTGTTTGTGAGTGCGCAAGACACGTACGCAACCGGTCTGCCATCTTGCATACATGCAGCACTGAGTCCAATACATGAGGCATCACAGGTTAATGCGACTGGCTTTTTACATCATAGTGTGACAAGGCAGGTGGGTACCAGCACCATGCAGTTTCTTTATGTGTCAGCCTCCTCACTAAAGTTTGGAATAAACGTCCCCCAGTAAATTGCCATTCCAAGGAAGCATTACAATGCTGCAACATCCTTGGGAACTGGCATCTCAGAGATTGCTTTTTTGAAGGATCTGCCCTTAAACCTTCACTAGTAAAAATATGATCTACATAGCTGACTTGGTCCAGACGAAATTTGCATTTGGCAGAGTTTTGTTTGAGCTTGACCTTGCATGCTTGATTGAGCACTCTTTTCAAATTGATGTTGTGTTCTGCGGCATCACCGCCTCCGATGATGATGTTGTCAACAATGATAGCACAGGGGTATTCTAAAAAAAGCTGCTCCATTGTGCGCTGGAACACTTCGCTCGTTTATGCCAAAAGGCATACAAAGAAATCTAAAGCGCCCAAATGGAGTGCTAAACGTATTCATCATAGAAGACTTGCTGTCATGACGTATCTGCCCAAAAGAGTTCTTTTCATCCAGCACATATAATACAGTTGCCCCCAACATCTGGGATGCTACTTCCTCTACACTGCGCATTGGGTGATGTGGTCTTTTTAAGGCAGTGTTGAGATCTTTAGGATTTATGCACAGTCCAATTTCTTGTCTGTCCTTTTTGTGTGTCACAACCATGGACGAAACACAGTCTGTTGGCTCAGAGACTGGCGTTATGACACCCAAACTCTGCATGCGGTCCAGCTCTGCTCTAAAATGGTCCTGTATTGCCAGTGGAATACGATGTGCAGGGCAAACTAAAGGCTGCACAGTTGGGTCTACTGTCATGGAGTATGTGATCGGGAGTTCATCAGTAAACAAGTCTTTGTATTCTTTGGAAATTTGTTCAGTACTGTTCTCCATACTGATCTGGTGAGCATGTGGGCTCATCATGACAATCCCCATGTCGAAACACATGAAATCCCAGCAGCGGCTGGACATCTTGATCCACCAAGAAGAGTGAATGACTTTGTCCTTTTAAACTACACAGCAAACCTAACCTTTTGCCAAACTAAACCTTTTGTTTCAACTTTTCCCCACCATAAGTCACAAGTTTAGGTGTGCTTTCTTGCTTCACTTGTTGTTCATCTTTTGCAAATCGCTTGAAGATTGTTTGCGAACTCTTTATATTTAGCCATGAAAGAGTTAACAGTGTCAACACACCCATCAAATTTAATGCCATCGACATATAAAGTGTCTCCATATACAGGGGGTTTGTCTATTTCAAGTTCATGTACCGATCTGCAACATTTTTTAAATTATTCATTTTCTTGGAGTTGTGGCACAGCTGTCCAAAAGCTGGGCACTTTTCTTTATTTGCCACATGATTGTTTCCACAACTTTGCAATTAGTAATGGTGGGTGAATCATTCTGTTCTATTTTGGGCTTTTGTCTTGTGTACTGGTTTAGTGGATGTTTTTTAGTCATTTCATGTATGCAACATATTGAGATGGCTTTTGTCAGAGTTAATTCATTGTCCTTTAACAGTGCTTTTCTTAAGATTTCACTGTTGATATAGCATACTATCCTGTCACAGATTAGCTCGTCTGTCAACTCTCCAGATGACATGCTTTCGCGTTAATCTTAAGATCACTGATAAATGACTTGTGTCTCTTTATGGTTTTAATTTGTTGTGGGTTGCAAATCTCAGGAAACTTCCTTTTTATGCATTTGTGATCCTCTCTTGTTTTACCATTCTTACGAGCACTCTAGTTCTATGGCCTTCGGTCCTGCAAAATTGAGGAGGATGTATGCCCTTGTCTTGGCAGGCTTATCGTGGTGCACCACCATGATGAAAATGTCATACTCCTGCTTAAAGGCAACATTTCCTTCGAAAGAGAGGGCTTTCGGTCACTGTCTTGCTGTCTTGAAAAAAACTTTGACAAACATTCTCTGTTTTCTAAAAAAACAGTTCACTCGCAGGTGAAAAGTTTGTGCTGTCTTCTGACACCATGTTGTATGTCCCATGAATCAACATCATGACATCCACAGGTGAACGTGTTATTTATTAACAAGGCTCGTATCACCCACGAGACACCACACATTAACACCAAGCTCATGTGTGCTGGATACATATACGCAATGGTGGAGCAGCATTCCCTAAAGAGCCCAACACATTTAAAGTGCAACACATTAGAATACACAGATCATTTTATATTTCTGAACAGATAATTTATCACAATGATCTACAATAATGTTACCTTTCACAGCATATTTTTACCCGCATTTGGAGGGTGTTAATTTCAAACCCTGTCAGCATACATGTGAACTGCTATTTCTATTTCACTAGCAAGGACCAGGCCGCACGGCAAATGTGAGGAATTAATCTTTATTAAGTGCATTTAGGGATGAAAAGGGGAAGGGTAGAAGGGATGAACGGGGAGGGATGGTAGGTTGATCTGGGCATCCATTGGTGGCCCGAAGAGACTCAGAATGGGGGTATTGTCTCGGTAATGTGCGGGCGAGTGATTAGGACCCCCCGATTCAACCTAGAGGAAACTGAGAGATGTTTAAGGATGGTTATAAGAAAAAGAGGGTTGGAAGGGTGGGTTCGAGAGAATGAGTTGAACATTGCTAAAGGTCTGACATAAGTAAGTTTCGAGAGTGGGGCAATTGGATGAGGGCTGAGTGAGGCGTGGTCCTGCTCCCGAATCTCAGCTAACTAGTTACCTCCCTTTAAGACTTATGTTTCTGTCAGTTCCTGTGGTCCGTCCTCTTTGTGACAAATACAGAAATTTGTATATATATATATATATATATATATATATATCACACAAGAGATCCATTACTTCAGCAACCTAATAATTTTAATAACATTTCAATAATGTTACAAAATAATGTTATAATATATATATATATATATATATATATATATATATATATATATATTATATATTCAGTGTTTATAAACACTACATTCAGGACTTATAAATAGCCTATATATTCAATTTTTATATAATAATTTTCAATTGGGCTACAACAATAGTATTTTTAAGATGTTTGTGTGATGGTCATGTTTTATATAACAGGTTTTTGTAACATTACAGCCTTTCTTAATTTAATAAATAACCTAAAAATTGCCAGTCCCTTTGTGTGAGAGTATGAGAAGCAGGAGCGTGTGGTCATGGGGGTCGCATCTCTTAGCTGGAACAGTTTGTCTGAGGTCTGGCCACCAGCTCCTCTCAGCTGCAGACACTATTTTAATATTCCACCCTGAACACCTGTGGCCACAGTGGTTTCTCCTGTGCGCCGAAATTGTGTAATCTCAACATGACTAAAGTCTCTTTAAGGCATTTTCTTCAGAATCACACTTCAGAACTCACAGAACAATAGACATTCTATTGAAATGTTATTAAAATTAATAGGTTGCTGAAGTAATGGATCTCTTGTGTGATAATATTGCTGTATAGGTAAAATAAACACTAAGTGATACTGATATTTTTGGTTTTGGTGTCTAAAAAATACATGTGTCACAGCAGTCAACTGTGACAAAAATCCCCTTACCACGGCTGCTACATGCAATTTTTATTCAACAGACCATGAAAAGGCTTTTGGGACAGGCCCACTGCTGTATTATATCTAAAAACATTGTCTTATTTTTAAGAGAGATGTATGCATGGTCTGTCAAAGTCAGCTTTGATTTGGTCACAGTACCTTTTGAACATAAAAATTACTGCAACAAAAAAAGTGTTTGGAATTTTCTTACACCACCACTAAATGTTGTTTTTCATAGACCTTTTAATTTAAAGGCTTGTGGTTTACAATTAAGTATACAATAAAATATATAATTTTTTTTTAATGTGGTAAAACAAGAGTCAAAACAAAAACCATTTGAAAGGTCCTGACAGATGTGTTTCTTCACACAAAATTAAACTTAATGTCAATTTCTCTCTGTGTGTGTTAAAAATGTTACAGAGCATGATAACATCAGTCATGGACACTTCCCTTTTCCACTGTTTCATCATTTTAATTATACGTAAATATTTGGTCATTTTTGTTATTTGGGAAAATCTATTAGAACATCCAATTATTTTTTTCTGAATATTTTAATTTTACTCTGTTTTAATTATAACATAAAATGCATTCAGACAATTTTGAACACATTGCAGTTATGAGATTTTGAGCAGAAAAAGCAATAAAATACAAAAATTAATGATTGCTATGTTAAAATTATTCTTTGTCCCAGGTATAATGATAATGTTTTGTGTTACCGAATTATATGTTTTAAAACTAAAATCTTTAGTGCCATGATGTTACAGTGGTTTCATGAGAATGACCCTTCCCACATTTGGGAACTGAGGACACTAATTGTTGAATCTTTGTAGAGAAAAGTCTTTCCCATTCTTGCTTAATGTATGACTTCTGTTGCTCAACAGTCTGGGGTCTGCGTTGTCGTATTTTGCGCTTCATTCCATACGAAATGCAACATATGTACACAAATATACTTATATTAAATATATCCACATAGAAAGTGAAAGCATATATATATATATATATATATATATATATATATATATATATATGACCATATATAAAACCATTAAAAAATGAAACAATTTAATATATTGACATATTAAACTAGCCCATATAAATATATATGTTTAGGGATGTGTAATATAGTCTTTGACATATATGTCACATATATAATTATCAATATACATTACATATATTTTTTGCATAAATGTTCAAAATACAAATTACACATATATGCATAGCATATTGCTACATACATGTGACATACATATGTCTCTAATATATGTTTTTATATAGTTTTAGTATATATTTTACATTCAACCCTCTGGGGTCTGTGGGTTTTTTGGGACCCTGTAGAAGTTTTGACATGCCCTGACATTTGTGCTGTTTTCAGTAGCTTACAAACATATTAATGGTTGAAGTCACACAGCACTGTATTCAGCACAAACTGTGCTACAATAATATACAAGCAACATGTATGTGCACATTTGGGTGTTTGAAAACATGTTTTTGCGTGGTTAGTAAAAAGTATACATTTTGAATTGTCATTGAAATAATTGAAAGTCATCAAGGACAAAAACACACACTAAACCTGTGTTCACAAGACTTCTCTTGTAGACTAAAGGGTTTGCTACAAAAGATGTGAAAATCATTTTGCCCATTTATTCACCTAAAACAATATAATGATTTTACTTTTGTAAAACTTTTTGTTGTGTAAAAGCCATATGCGAGGGAGTGTTTGATACGTTTCAAACCTTGGAGACAAAGACCCAACCCCTAATAAGACTATCAAAGTGGAATGGTGTAAGGGAGACTTAAAGATTATGTGAGGAAATTTAAGATTAAATGTTTTATTTGTAGTTTACTTACAAAGTAGTGCACATTAATCAAAATAGAAATAATGAGTGTCTGAGGAACATTTTTGAGAATGCAGTTACATGTTTGTGCCATTTCTGAAAACAGTTTCTCTGCAACTGAAGAAGTGAACATGCTTTGTAAAGCATGCTCCAGTGATGCAGATCCACATTCCTAAAAGATAATTGTAAAGAATTGTTAAGCATATTTTGTGTACCAGTAGACTACATGCATAACCTACGGGCAAAAAAATAAAAAAACTGTATATATATATATAAAATAATAATAGTAATATACCCACCACTAATACTAATGCCATGCATGACAACTTTACAGGCACATTACACGTTCTTACAAACAAACCCGAGCCATAAAACATAGCCTATTGCTATATAAAACAACTAAAATAGATCGTGGTTTAACTAATGTAACCATATTTTTTTGTTGTGATTATACAAAACTTAGGAAAACTTAGGAAAGCACTTCTTCGTACTATTGTTGCCTCTTTTGATGTGTCGCTTTGGATAAAAGCGTCAGCTAAACGCCTAAATGTAAATGTAAATGTACAAATGCTACTCAGTCCCGCAAAATCTATGTTTAATTACATGGTAAAGTCTGAAAAAAATAAAGGAAGAATACTTACTGGTCAGGTATAATAAGCTTCACTGGGTGCAGTTACTCTTACAAATAAAGCAGTTTATCTCCGGATTCACTGTAAACGTTTTGGTTAAAAGGGTACTTTAACATCACTCTACAAACAAATCTGAAGCACATCCTACCGTGTGCAGCTCATTATCGACCAAACACCCTGTAAAATCAATAATTCTGACCATGAATCTAGGTGATTTGTTTGGGTTTAGGATACTATTGTTTGTGGGCGTCACCATTTTTGTGTGCCCCGTGTGATGATAAACGTATAAATAGGGCCCTTTGCGTGTGGGTGGGATCACATTACAGATAAATGAGCTGAAAAAAGGAAAACTGTACCTCTGTGTACTTTTATGCATATTACACAATCCGAGAATATTTCTTTCACAAACAAAAGTACAATAAAAAATGACAGAGCATTTTAAGTTATTTTTGTAACGTATATGGTCATACGGTACAATATTACATGAACAACAATCATAAACATATATTAATATATGTCAATATACTCATTTAATGGTTACTGGCTTTTGAACTTTGCGCTGATAACAATCTGGATGGTCCTTTTCTACCTTAGCCCGGAAGACACGACATCCATGATTTCCAAAAACAATTTGAAATGTGGACTCGGACCACAGCACACTTTGCAGTTTTGCATCAGCCCACTTCAACTGAGCTTGGGCCTAGAGAAGCCATCTGCGTTTCTGGGTGTTGTTGATGTATGGCTTTTGCTTTGCATGGTAGAGTTGCACTTCTAGATGTTGCAACGAAGTGTGTTAACCAACAATGGTTTTCTGAAGCATTCCTGAGCCCACATGGTAATATCTGTTATAGAATGTGATGTCTGTTTTTATGCAGTGCTGCCTGAGGGATCATAGGTCACAGGCCTGCATTGTTGGTTTACAGCCTTGCCACTTACGTGCAGAGATTCTCTTAATCTTTTGATGATATTATCAACCGTAGATGATGAAATAAATAAATCTTTTGAACCATTTGCTCATGCAGTTGTTCACAAAGTGGTGAATCGTGCCCCATCCTTGCTTGTGAATAATTGAGTCTTTTCGGGTGCTTCTTTTATACCCAATCATTATGCTCACCTGTTTCCAATAAACTTGTTCACCTGTGGAATGTTTCAAACAGGTGTTTAAGCATTCCTTAACTTTCCCAGTCTTTTGTTGCCCCAGCTTTTTTAGAACGTGTTGCAGGCGTCAAATTGAAAATGAGTGAATATTTGCAAAAAACAATAAAGTTTATCAGTTTGAACATTAAATATTTTGTCTTTGTGGTGTATTCAATTAAACATTGGTCAAAAAGGTTTTCCAAGTCAATGTTTTCTATTTTTATTTACACAATGTTCCAACTTCATTGGAATTGAAGTTTGTAAATGTTTTATCATGTTAAGACGTTATTGAGCAACAACATCTCCACATATCTTATTTTGTGTTCTCTATGGCTATCATCCAAGTCACACTGGCGGTTGTTCTCTGTTTTATTCTCATTTTTAGAGAAGTCCCCTGCAGGTTTTTCCTGTTGAGTGCTAGATTGCGAAGTCAGGGATCAAAAGAGAAAGCATGCTTTCTTTTTTGTATGACCAGCTAGTTTTTCTTTGTGTATTAACTGGATTATGAATTACTAGCAAGACCAACTAATTCTATAGCTATCATACTTTTTTGCTTTCATTTTAAAAAAGATTTATAGGTTATCGATGTAGAAATGTGTAGAAGCATAGACAATAGAGGTATAGAAAAGTAAAGGTATAGGCTGTAGAACAGGGGTCTTCAATTAAAATTGCTTGAGGTCCAGTAAATGAACTCTCCTCACCAGCCGAGGTCCGGACAATTATGTACTGCACGTAAAAACATAAATTGACGGCTTTCGCCAGACTAAAGAAATTAGTGTAAATATTTGTTTTTATTGAACATTTTATTGATTTGTTTTATTGTGTGTTGTAAGTGCTGTGACACCGAAGATGTCCTCAATGAAATCTTTCTTCTCTGCATGGTAAAATCTGATGTACACCACAAGCTGAGCATTGTCATTAATATCAGTCGATTCATCAACTGCCAAAGCTACGCAAGGTGCAGTATGAATAGCAGCATCAAGTTGTGACTGCACATCCTGTGCTAACATTTGAACATGCTAATAAGTTCTTCTTGTGGCTTTTGCAGCAGAAAGGGGGTTTGTTTAATTTTTTCTCTCAGTTCATGTCTTTCTTTTCCTTCTAAAAATGTTTCACATGCAGCATCCATGCACTCCTTTACTTTACTATTTCCCCATCTGTAAAGGGCTTGTTATGCTTTCCTAAAATCCACTGTACTTTCAATGAACACTCATATGCTCGTTGTTGGGCGGTGAGTGAGTGAGAGAGGACCCGTGTGGATCGCTCATAGTGGGCTTTTAGTTCATTTATTTTTCGCACCCTTACCTCGGACTGCTGAAGGTAAGTTTCTTCAAAGTGTCTATGTTTAGTTTCTTAATGGCGTTTAATGTTCCCACTTTTGACAACCGCCACAGACTCCAAGCAAATGAGGCACACAGGCCTCGTACATTTCGATGAAGGAAGAATAAATGCGTATTTTTCCACCCATTCATCTCGAAAAACTCAGTTTTCAGCGTTAACTTTCCTAATTTTTGAGAATGCCATTGTTTTTCAGTCATCGAAAGTTGTATCGGTGTGCGCCGCTCTCTGCTCTCTTCACTGCACGTCTGTCTGTGAGTGTTCACGCCGGCGCCACACGGTCCGGATGGACGCATCTCGTGGTCCGGATTCTGACCGGGGTCCGCCAGTTGGCGACCCCTGCTGTAGAAGAATAGATGTACAGGTATAGAGGTCTAGACTATAGAAGTTTAAATGTGTAGACTATAGCCAGGGTGTTGACAGGGCAGCTAAATCAGGGCAGTCAATTATAATTTTATGACATTTGGCAAGTAGCCCAAATGATAAAAGAACAACTGAGAAGTTTGCCGATATACTTCTTCTTGTTGTAAATAACAAACAAATAACATTTTTGTAGTTTGTAGTGCTCATAAAAATGTTAATGTGAAATGCCATTGAACCTGGAGAAACGCTTACACCTTGTGGATGGTTATACTGTACAGGTTTTTATTTGTCTTTATTTTGTATCCGTTCAAATATCTAGGAACTGCCCTGTTGCAAGACATGACACAAAATCTTCACTGAATGCCTGGATTATAAAGAAAGAGGAACATCAGATAGTTTCAGTTTTAAAGATATTGTTTATAAGGTACAGAAGTATAGGGGATCAAAAATAGGTATAGAGTATAACCAAATAGCAGTCAGATGGAAAAATAAACAATATCATTAGTATTGTACATAACAATAGTGACTAGTCAATATACATAAGTTACATGTCCTTAAAATTACTTACATACTCTCTTTTGGACTCATATTTGGTACAGAGGGCACATGATATATTTGAAACATCTCTTTTTTACTGCTGTTCATAATGAAGGTTGGCCCAGCTAACCAAGTATCAAGAGTATAAATGTAATACACATCATCTGTTCCCATGGTTTAGGGTAGAAGCAAAAAGGTTTTGATACCTGTGATTTACAGCAAAGAGGTATAAACACAGGGGTATAGATTATTTAAGGAATAACTGAGGACAGAATTATTAAAAAATAATTCACAACCGAGGTGGTAACGCAGTCACAAGCGGATTTACCTTAAAATTTTTCATTTCTCTGACTTCTATTTATACGTATGTAAAAATTCGCATTTCACTGCATTCCAAAGATCAAATTCGGTGATCTCTGTGAGTTTGTATCACATGATGGCAAGTGACCAACAGAAGATCAACATGACACAGCATTATCTTTCAGTTGAAGGAAACAACCATTTTGTACATTACAGCTTTAAAATAACAACAAACGACAATTACAGTGCAAATACATCAGAATTCATGATGTGTGTATAAAAAGCCAACCATTTGGTGTTACAGCGGCATTACACTTCAGGTGTGCATAATGTTTCTAATAATTCAACGGATCAGAGTCAGAATGAAACATTAAACAGCCCTGTAGTGCTTTGAGGTAAAGAAGTTAGTGGAAAGAGCGATGAGGGTGGGGGGAGTTGTAGGTCGGCTCAGGATTGGAGGTGTTTCGAATGAAGTGATACTGATTAGAGGAAATGTGAACGGCTGTTGGTCAGTGAGAGCATCTGTGGTCAGGTGACTGCCGCCCTTTATTCACCCACCTGCAGCACCCCCATAAAGAGGTTCTAAAAACACTTACAGACTATAATTACTCTTTACCACGCTTCAAGTTCCCCTCACACTGTTTCATCTAAGACACACACTCCCCAGAGACACAAAGGTACCAGCAAACACTTGACATTGCATCATGTTACACCCAGTGACTCTCCCTGAGGAATAAACTCAAAGTAAACTTGTGTTAGACAGCTTTTTGAGAGAATATTCACCATTTTCTGTCAAATTTTGTTAAAAGTAAGAGTACAGTAATGTTTTTTTCAAAAGAACTCTATTTGGGTATCAAATACTGTGGTGACTTCTCTTTCTGATTTCTGATAAAAAGCTTTGTTTTTCCCTACAGTACATCATCATCTATCTTAGGATGGATAAAACATCCTGGACAGATGACCAGTTCAACACAGGGCTTACACTTAAACAGGATGCTTAGGGCAACTTTGCAACTTCAGTTCAACTGGCAGCCTGATCTCTTAGAAATTTGTAACTATTTTACCAGGTGGATATTTTGTATAAATTTAATTGATGAGAATACTACAAAAGTGTTTGACATTAAGTGCATATTAGAGAAGTGTAATAATAAATCCCCATCCCTAAACTGTTTGTACTTACCTGCTTAGTAAGTACAAACATAAAAATGATAGCCTACATAAAATAGTTACAAAAATGTCATGAGACTGTCGTTAAGGAAACCAACAGCAAAACAGGTAGAACATACAAACATAGAAATGCGAAATACAAATCACTTTCTTTCTGTGAGGGAAAGGTTCTACACATTGAGTCACTGTGCCCTCCAATTTAAAAGAAAATTAATATACTGTTTGTTGAGAAAATACATGTAATATCTAAAATCTTTCATATGATTTCTGTCAAACTGTGTCAAATAAATGGCAAACACACTAGGTTGCGTTTTTGCACTCACACTTCAGTTGAGATAATGAAAATATTAACATCAATTATAAAAAATCAAGAGAAGTTTTCTATGAACGATGACAGTAACATTTGCCATTCCTCACAAGCCTGCTTGAGATCTATCCTCTGTTTCTGGAGGCTCTTCTATTTTTAAGAAAGAAATAAAAAAGCTGGCAGACAGGCAGCACACTTCCAGACTTCTGTGGCAGATCTGATGCAACATTCAGTGTGGATTCACATTCTTCAGCTAAACGTTGGCAAATTTAAGCTGACACAGCAGCCACACTGAAAATCCCTTAGTGTAAATTACATAAATTAGCTCAACCAAGGAATACAAATCAGCAACAAATATATTTTAAAAAAGTTGTTCATTAGAATGTGTTGGCATGTTGTCACGTACAACTCCTGAATAAAAAGCAATGGGTGCACTATAAAATGTAACTGCTGAGCTTATTAAAAATTAAGGAAGTTGAAAAAAATAATGTATACACAGAGGAAGACTACTGAGGTCAATTTCAATTGGTTGCCCAAGATAATATTAAATAAAACCTAACTTAGTATATTTAAATGAATAAATACCTAAGAACATAATTAACAGATTAATAAAAACAATCCATCTATGCACTACTGTTTTGTTCCAGTAAAAAAGAATATTGATATTGTCATCAAGTTGTTTTTGTCATATCAAACTTAACAATGAAAATGCACGTGTCATTTGGTGTTAATTAGGAATTTTATAAAGAAAAAGGTTCAGGGGAATTAAACTGAACAGAATCTAACATTTATTTTGTATATATAAGAGACTGGAGGTGGAAGTCATATGAGAATGAATGAGAAAAAAAACCCCTCTTATCATTGTATATTCTAGTAAATCTGTTTCGATTACACAAAAAACTTGTTACCCAAAGTAACTTCAGCAGCATGAAAAGGAAATGACAAATGGTGTGTTTGTGTGTGATTGCTCATGCATGGACGCTGAATTATATCAGTACTGAATATAACTTACTCAACTTTACATGACATACAGAACATTTAGCATGCTGCATCAGAATTCTTTACTGCAAGTAGTAAAATTACTGAAGGTCTTAAGGTCAAATTATACACAGTAGCATTTCAGCCAAGCATATGCAGAAAAGCATCATAGGTCACATGCTCATTCCAGAGTTTTGAAAGAATCCGGCTGTTAACTGTGGACATGGGGCACTTTTTTATCCATTTGTGCACCAAACCTGTGTTCTTGCTGACAAAATTTTTTTTTTTAGTTTCATATGGCCATAGAACCCAGTCCTGTCTGAAAATCCAGTATGGCACATGAATATTGGAGATTTTTTGCATGAGAGCAATGGATTTGTTTCTTTAACTGTGTCACAAACAACTTGTTGTGATGGAGGTGCTGTTTTCCTCTTTTTTAAAAGCTTTCTGACCCCAAGATTTAACTAATTTATGCAGGTTTTCATCTGTGGTCCTTAAAGAGTCTTTGGCCACTTAAATTATTTTTGTTGCTCTGCATTAAGACAATATAGACACACGTCTTCTTTCAGGCAGATCTGCAACATCTCCAGTGGATTAAAACATATTAAATGTTACCCTGATGGGGCAAATGGGAATTTTCATTGTTTAAACTATTTCCACTTTCTATTTTGTGTAGCTCAGCAATCTTTTAATGCACATCAGAACTATATTATTTCATTTGACCTATTGTGATGAATGATATGGATATTTGGCCTTTGATTTACTTAGTATTTATTCTTTTGTGAAACAGAAAGTCATGACTGAACAACATTATGTTTCTAGTCCCCTTGGTGTGCTAATAAAATGCAAATATCAATAGGAATATACTTCAGAGATATTTTACTCATAAGTATTTCTAGGGGTGCCAATAATTGTGTCCACTGTGCATTTAAGAAAACCTTTTTTTCATGATGTGATTTTCCCCCCACTTTTTGAAACATTGTATTTTTGTGAATTTTATCAAATAAAGACCAAAAGGAGAAACGATGCAGATTTATTTTTACAACTGTTCTTGCTTATATTTACCAAGGGTGCCAATACTTTTGTCCACAACTGTATGTGCCCTAAAATAATTAATAGATAATGAATTGTTAGATTTGTCATAATTAAATGTTAATTTTAATGATATTTCTAAAATGTTCTATTTATTTACATATATATCACCTTTATGATTAAAAAAAGGTTCTTAACCAACATTTGAACTTGATGAAATTTAACTTAATATGAATGAGTGGATACCTATGATTATGTTTAACACATTATTAAAAACAAATAACTTGTATTTATGCTCTTCTATTTTTGTTCCACTAAACAAGAATATAGATTTTGTCATCCAGTTATAACAAATATGATTGATATGGAAGCCTAAGAACTATTTTTGACTTTTTTCCAACTTTAAAAAAAAGGTTCTTAACCTTTGAACCCACGTGTATTAAAACAAAGAAAATGTATATGGATTAAACAATTCTTCTTGTCATTTTGTTTTTGTCAGTTCGTTTCATATTATATCTTAAACAAATAATAAACAAAAAATAAAAACAAATACAACTGCTGTATGAACACATAATAAATAATAAACTGCATAAGACAGCAATAAGCAAACAAACCCAATACATCAGGCCTGTATAGAAGACAGTACAATCCAATCTAAAATTAAAAGCCATTTTAAAAAACTGTTCATTGACTTACCATTTTGCATTTTTTATTTTGTAATTTTGAATAATTTGACTTGGAATTACATTTCTAAAAATGCTTTCAAAAAATATAATACAAAATTTATGGATAGTACAACCTATCAACTTTTACAATGCAAATAAAATACCTATAAAAATAAGAAGGAAATTAAGATTAGACAAAATAAACTGAAAACTGCTTTCTGGAAACAACTGTAAAATAACACAACACTAAAGAAATTAACTCTTGCCTAGTAGAAAAAAATATGTTTTTCCTGAGAACATTTCAAATTTCATTTTAAATGATTACTGGCCCTGAGAGAACAGGATGCTACACACTCAAAATGCGCCACACCTTAAAGTGAAATCTACACTTTACTTCATTTAATAACACTGAAACACAACATATGGTTTTGCGTCAGTATCGGTAAATTAATTTGCTCCTTAAGGCAAGGCTGGATTAAGTAATGCTTAGACTGGAATGGGCAGGTTGTCCCTGAAACACGAAGCTCGCTGGGAAATTGGGTGGCTGCATAGATCCTGGTATATATGAGCCATCTGATCGCTGGCCATCTCATCAGAGATCTCCAGATTCCCACTGCTGTACTGGGACCTGCGGGCAGTCACTGCCTCCACTAGTTGCTGACAGTTCAACGATGTAATCTGTTTGAATAAAGCACTTTGTTACTTAATGTTTTCAGTTGTCTTATTACAAATATTAACAGAAGTGAAGCTACAGTAAAGAAAAATTTTGTGTTTTAAATCTTCTACATTTTAAGTAATATTATAAATATTATAAAGTCTTTAAGTCTAAGTAAAAAGCTTGTTTTAATGTCATGAATGTCACAAGACCCACAGATTATATATATATATATATATATATACATTCATTCACTTTTAAAAGCAGACGCTTTTATCCCAAGCGACTTACAAGTTTACCAATGGCACACTGGGAGCGATTAGGGGTCCAACTCTCTAACCACTAGGCTACAACTGCCCATTATATAACATAACTATATTATATAATATAACCATTATATAATATAACTAATATAACTAATTATATTAGTTACCTGCACAATGATTAATTTGCTCTTGGCTGTGCTGAAATCATGAAACTCTTCTCCAAAGCAGAGCGTGATGGTGGGATCTGGAACCTGATGATAGTGACCCTCCTGATATAACTGCAGCGCTATAAAAAATTTAAACTAAAACATTAGACATAATACACTTATATCTTTAAGACTGTCAACACTATTTTCATTCTCTATGACACAGATCAGTTGTATTCAGCCAGTGCAAATTATTACTGATTAACTTGGATGACTTGATATTGTTAATTGGTTACCAGTAAATTGCATCTCTCTTCTAATGAAATAGATGTTCATATGAATGCAAAACCAAAATTCACTTCGGTTACCTTGTAGGAACCTGGCAGTGTCAAAGATCTTCACCACAGCATCTCTCTCCAGTTTGCAAGGATTGGTGATGTACTGGGTGTCTGGGCTGCTCCAGAACACTCTGCTCTGGCACAGACGTTTAATGAAGATGCCTTCTCTGTTGGCTCGCAGCAGTACACCACGCTCAAGGTGACTAAAAAGCTTTTGAGTGACATGACGCTGGCGATCGTGTTCAATGAGGTCCACCGATGGGAAGCGGATGTTCTGGAGACTGTCCGGCCCATATAAAAGGACATTAGCCACATTAGCCACAGGGGGCTGACCGGGGGAAATACGACAGCCCTCCGGATGAGTGGTGGTCGTACTGCCTACCAGCCGTCCTCCATAATAGAAGCAAATCATTAGCTGAGAAAACGCTGGAGAAAAAGAGAAAAATATTGTTAACTGCTCTGCTCACCCAGCAGGTATTTAAACATTAGGTTGAGATCATGTAGGAAAAGTTTATATTTATAAACATGCACAATTTAAACTACTTTATTGTAAACAGCAATAGTAAATGACATACCAGCACTGAATGTGTGTGCAGATGATGGATCCTGATGGACAACAGCAGTTGAGACTATTCGAAAGATATATATATATATATATATGATATAGATATATATGATAGAAATAGGAAGAGGGAGAAACACTGCAAGTCAGCAACCCTCTGGCGGAAGTTAGTCAATATTTTTCTAAGTAACAGCGGCCTTTTTTAGCATGTTTATCTACAGGCATGTTTTAATTGGGTTAATTTTCCAAAATACAATTTTAGTCATAGCTGGATTTAACATTTAATTTAACATTTTTATGCATGCTTCAAATGTAAAAATATAAGAGTGAAACTAGCATGTTATACCATTGTGAAAGCCTTGCTGCCACCACTCCTGCACTGATGGGACAGTACTGGCTTCATCTATTGGAGAATGACTCGGCTTAATGTATTCATCATTTGAAGACTGCACCAAGAAAAACAATCAACAATCATTAACAGATTGTTAACAATAATAACATATATCAAGAGAAATATAATTAAAATGAAGAAAAGAAAGACTCTTCCAGATCACCTCTTTAATCAGTTCATCCAGTTCTGGTGAGCAGTCCATGTCTGTGATGCGTGACATGGCAGGAATCACGTTTTTACCCACTAAATAAAAAATAAAGCTATTAATTCATAATTGAACAAAGTAATCTTTACCAAATAAATAAAGAATTGGTTATGCATTTGTGTACTAATATTTCTTGCAGATTTAATACAAACACACACATACATTTCTGTTCCTCATCTGGCACTATCCGGTACACTTTATAAGGCTCAGAGATGTCAAGCTGGGATCTGTCAGTAACTTCCTCAAAGTCTGGGCTCTTGTTAAGCGCACAGCGCAGTCTGGTCTTCCATGTTGCTGGTTCAGCTTTATCCCCCTCCTTAAACTTCCCTTTAAATATTGCCCACGCCTGTGAAAACACATGCTTAGTCAGACATCACCACAATCTGAAATCCTCTAAATTAATTTACTTGTTACCAAGAGACTAAATAGAGTGCAAACTTCATTGGATTTTAGAGTAATATTGCAAGTAAACGAACTCATTAATGCAATGTAATAATATATCACATAAAGTCCTATAAAAATAAACTAGCAGGAAGGTCAAAGCATGCAATGTACAATCTCTACAGTAAAGGGAGTCAATCATTATTAGAATAGCTGTAAAGCATATATCACCCTAAATTCATAACTTCAGCTTGGAAAATTTGTTCTTGTGTTTCAACCTGTTGCATACTGATTTTTAGCATTCTACTGTATATAAATATAAATTAAGCATTTCAATTGCCAGGATCAAGGGGTCTATGTGTAAAACGATTCGACATTGTATTACACGAAAATAATAATAGAAAAACACTATCATTGTTGTTTTTATAGTTTTTAATAGTACTATAAAGGCTTACTTTGAAGATGGACACATCCACCTCTTTGTTGTAATACTGTTATTATTATGATTATTATTATTATGATTATTTAATAAATTAAGGCTTGTTTTGAAGATGGACAACGTGTAATCAGTAATCTTATTATTATTAATATCATCATCATTATTATCATAAGTATAATTTTCATTATATAAAACAAGGCTTTCAAGATAGACAACTCTTAGTTGTAATTAATAATCTTTGTTGTATTATTACCACATTTATGTTTAATGTTTGTTTTTAAAAAGGCTTACTTTAAAGATGGACGCATCCACTTCTTGGTTGTAATCCTGTTTCCCTGCATGTTTCCAGGGTATCCGGAACATTGTTCGGTTATCATCCTCCCATAATAATCCATTGTATATATTACTGTTGATCTGCTCAATAAGCCACTGTTTCAGTCGTCGACCCCCAGGATTCATCTTCACACGTGACTGTACTGGAGAAAACACGGCTCATATTCGCGCAGCGCTTCATTTATAAAACACACCCGCTCTGTGAATGGAGATGATCGTCAGAGGCGATTGGCTAGCAGAACGCCCACGCGTCGAATCTCGACGACTATTGGCTAAATTTACATAAATATGTTAATGAGGTTCTTTGAATCGGATGCATTTACAAGAAATCTGCCTCCAGTTCTGGATGTGTGTACTGTGATCTGTACAGAAAAGGGACTTTACACTCTCTCAGTGCAGGTCAGTGCATTGAATTCTCCCGAACAGACAAGATCATCAGGGGGAAAAAAGTAGACAAAAAAGAAGAGTAAATAAAATTAACAAACATTTTTTTCAGTAACCCCTCTCCACATCCCTCAGCCTATCAATCATTGATTTTGTTTAGATATGTAGTGCTCATCCTGATTTTTATGTGAAGAGATCTGAAGAGATCTTAATATCTAATAGTCAGATTCGCTTACCGTTCATGCACTAATACATTATAAACTCTATACTTACATAAACTGTTGTTAAATACAGTACTGTGCAAAAGTCTCAATACCCCTGTTTTTTAGTCTCTTTATAATGATACAAGGAAAAGAGGAAATACAGTGCCCTTTATAAGTATCTGGGCATTAAAGACAACATTTCTCTGTCTGAAGATAAATTAGATTAGATAGATTAAACCCAAAAAAACACTTTAAAACAAAATAACTTCTTCAGGCAAAAGTCTGTGTTTATGTGAGATTGGAGAGTCCTGAAGTTAGATTAGAATTGGAGATTAGAATTTCTGCTATTGGTATGGGTTAAGTGTATGGGTTCACATTAAATGCTGGCCACTTTAGCAGATGAAAGTTTTTTGTTTCTTTGGCCCCTACTGTAATATGACATGATATAAATACTGACAACTGACAAAAACAAAACAATGAAAAAAGTTAAGAGTTTAAATCCTAATGTGCATTATTTCTTTTGATATACAGTAGTTCAAAGATTGTCAATAAACTTTTTACATAATCATAAAGGTGCATATTATTTTGCACACTAAATATTTACTACTTTAACATAGTGGGCCCTATCATACACTTGGCACAATGTGGCGCCAGGCGCAACGCAAGTGTGTTTTGCTAGTTTCAGCCCGATGCAGTTATTATTTTTACATCCTACAATATACTACTGTTAAAACAACAAATCTAATGGTCGCATGATGACCTAAGACCTTTTAACAGATAGCTTACTACTGTATATTAAAAAAAAATGTTTTGGAAGTTACTAACCTTGAAATACATTTAAATACATTTAAAGTGTTTCATCATCAGACCAATCACAGATTGACAGATGAATGATTTCTTTGTTTAGGAGTTATAATTAAATAGGCCTGACTGTGCTGGAAAGTTTTGAATTGGTTTGTACATGAATCTCATGTCAAAACCACGTCTAACTTGTTGTCAGGAAGTTTAAAGATCATCTGGAAACCCGAAAAAGCGGATCTTGGAAAGGTGAGGTTACCTTCTGGTGGTGTGTTAGAGGAAACGAGCAAAGATAGTGGTCGAGGTGAAGACGTCCAAAGTGAAAGCTGAGCATTACATGCATAAAAGAACTTGTTCTTACTGTAGGGCAATGCATACTTACAGCCCTTAACTTTTCATGTAATGTGTCTATTTTCAGCCTTTTGATAATATTAACTCCCTGCTAAAACATGACAATGAAAATCATCACAAAATTTTAAATGTATTTGTTAAAACATTCTATTGGATTTATTAGAAATTATAATGTTTGTTGTGGGTCACTACTGATAATGTGTTGCTTCTATTAAACCACTAAAACACCATTAAATCCTACTAGATGATTTTGATATTTACTTACATATCAGTGATGTATAGGAAACGCCTTATCTAGAAGTGCAGGCTGATTTTAGGCTGTTACTAGTTTTGCAATCCATCAGCCAATAAGCTTGCACATCAATGTGAATAAAAATGGCTTTTTCGGGTCATTTGTAGCCATTGACATACACTAAATTGCTTTCTTCTACTTCTACATTTAAATAATCAGTATTTTACAACAATTTTTAAAAAATACAATCTCAAACGATTTCAAAATGTCTGATTACAGTGCAATTTTAAGTTTTATGGATAATCATTATTTATTATTAAATGACGTAACTCCTGCACTCCTCAACTATAATATCCTGAGGAACGGTGACAGTTAACAGGTTAAAACAATAAAGCACATGCTGCTTTGAGAAGACAAGAAAATGCCACAGCAGTTGAAGTGCAAGTCTAATAAAAAGTAAAGAGAGACAGATTTACTTAAAACAGACTATAATCACCACCTTATTTCTGCAGTGTTTTTAGTGGTGTTTAATTATACCATTATTATTTCATTATAATAATAACCAGCAAAAATAATCAACAAATCATGCATCATTGATATTCAATATTTCCAATATCTATTCAAAGGGAACGATCAATTAAACCACTAAAGTGGTAATAATAATGGACACCATGATAGATTCGTTAAAATAGACACACAAATCATTTAAATGTTGTTTATTTCCATATTCAGAAGAAACAACAAACCATGTTTTTTCTAAAAATACTTTCTATAAAAGCATTTTTAAATATTGCTTAACTGTCTATTTAATCATTAAATTAGGCAACCAATTAACTAATTTAAACAACTGTATGTACAGTATTAACTAAAGCAAACAGACTCTGAGGAAACTGGGAGGGAAGCACAGTTATATAAATATATTTATTAGTGCTTTTACAAAAAACCTTTTGTCTAAAACAAGCTTGAGATGAATTTGAACACTTCTCACTTTATTCACTATAATTATGACAATCTGTGTTTTGACAAATGCATATTTGGGTCTCGTATACTGATTAAAGGCCTCAACTTTGGCTCATCCAATGTGCCTTTACTGTCCAGCTGGTTAAAGCAGGTGCCGCAGTCAGTGGAGTAAGGACATCAGCGACTCTTTCATCTCTTGCTGCCTGGTGTGCTATATTTGTTGTATGGCAGATTGCAGGTGCGAGAGGTCTGATTCAACCAGTCTTCTTCGCGCTGCTGAGCCTGTCTCTGTTGTTCTGTGTATAGACTCAGTAAAGCTTGAATCTGCTCCTGGTCATTGAAGGGACTGGGTCTGTAGCTGGACTGCAGCCACGCCCGGTACTACAAGAGATGAGAGGACAACAGGTTAAGTGCTTTTAAACAACCTACTTGGTCATCAGAGGACTAAAAACAAACTGTACAGGAAAGTATTCACAGAAGCCAGAGAAAGCTTGTATAGTTTCAGTTGCTGTGCATGGTTTGAGGAAGGGACAAAAAAGGGAAACAATTTCTGTATGCCATTTTCAATATGTGTAATGCTTTCACAGTGTCTAACCATAAGTAGAATTGCGTAATCAGAGGTGAGTGTTATCAACATCACTGATTTGGGCACACTTCTACACTGCCCAATATTACACACATAAAAGTAGTTAATTGACAATGATGTAAACTCTGGCCAAATGTAAATGTCTCCTGGAAGCTTTTACACACCTTTCTGGAAAGTCTTGGAATCTTACCAACCAGTTTTGAAAAAACAAATGTTGACAACATTTTTCTAGGACCCACTTGAGCCTCATACTGGATCTTTTGGTGATTCTGTATTTACAAAATTCCCTTGTCATTCCCCAGCAAGTTAATTACCTCAGAATTCTGCATCACTGCCTACAAACACCCCTTTCCAGTGGGAGCTGATGTCTGTAAGAGTCTAGTTTGAATATGTCATGCCTTCAGAAGGGCTGTGGGAATTCCCTGGCACACAGTCCTTGCGCAGGCTTAATGCTGGAATTGAGTGGGAGGACAGACATCCTGTTACTTTCCAGGCAGACTTTCCTACCAGATTAAAAGGAATTTTAAACCTAAAAGCATGGCTTCACATGTTGTACCCGAAATAACTGCACCACTTTTGACCTTTTTTTTTTACTTTTTTAGTAATAGATCAAAAGGGATTGTCAGTAAAAAATGTAGTCATGACACGCACAAATGCACATACACACACACATACTGTATGTAAACAGACACTAACTGTTTTGAAATTAAGTTCATTATAATTATTGGAGACTAAGCTAACTTAGAAAATACCTTGTAGATTTGTGCCCAAGGTATAACTTAAAAAACAAAAACTTTAAATGCATATAAAATATCACCACATATAGTCTAAGCCATACAAGTACATACTTAGTTTAGATGGGCATAAGTATTCGGTCAAAGAGGCTCTGCGTTTCACTTTTCCTCATGGTTACCTGTCGAAAATGTTTCACGGAACATTATGGGGCAGTTTCCTGGACAGGATTTTGATTAATCCATGACTAGGCCATAGTTAATTTAGTACATTTAAGTATTTTTTACATACATGCCTTACAAAAGACATTACTGGTGTGAATCCTGAGAGAAAGCAATAGCACTGATATATTTAAGATATGTCAGTGCAAGTTGTTTTGAGTTAAAATTTTTGTTAACAAAAATCTGACCACCATTACTGTTGCAAGCTTCTGGTTCTAATGACATTCACGTGATGAGCAGTGTGCAGATATTGCAACAAATGCAATATCAGCAAGTCCCCCTTAAACCAGAGTTCCTCTTATTCATTCATTTACAGGGATGCAAACTCATTAGGGTTGAAAAAGGTGACAAAAATGCAAAAGACATCCCACTCTACTCAACTGATAACTCTACAGGAATGCTGGCTCAGTTAGTAGATAATGTAATGTAATAATGTAAAGAAAATAATGTAAGGAAGTAAGATGTAAGAAAGATGTAGGGGCACATCGGTACAGGGTACTTAAAATTCAGTAAAAATTACTAGTCGGAATCAGAATCAACAAAAATACTATACGATAAAGTGCATCAAACTGAATAAAAAATATGAACAAAACCAGACATATCTACTTTGCCAGCAGTCTGTCAATCTCCTCTAATTCTCTAATTTTGAAATGAAACCAATGCATTTGACTGGACATTGCATTTTTTACACACCAGCTAATTTGGTTAATAGACTTTATATGCCATTCAAGTTACATGTCATTAAAAACTTTTTATATTATTATGCAAGCCACAGTTTATATATACACATTTATTTATTATAACTATCTGGGGGAAGATGAATCGATTCTAAGTAGTGCGTATGCGCCCCACCACCGCTTTAAACCACTAGTGCCAAGGTAACAGATCAGCAGCAAAGCGCTGTTACCAAACTCATTTCCAAATATTTACCCGAGACGATGCATGAGCACTTGGCTGTTGATCTGCACTAGTGGTTTAAAGCGGTCGTTCCACTTCGTAGAATCGATTAATCTTTCCTCAGATATTAATGCCTGTGACCATGATGATGTATTTTTGAGAGTCGCTTCGCACACAGTGGTTCATGGTCGTAAATTGCACAATGCAAAATGTCATGGATTTTGGAGTTGTACTCCAACAAACAAACAAAAATGTCGTATTTGTAAACTGTTGTGGCCATAGATTTTGTAATTTAACTCACAAAAACAGAATTACATTTAATGGTTTTAAATTATACACAAACGTTTTGAATTACATACAGTTTATGATAGTGGCGAAGGAGTGGGAGATAGAGAGCATAGCACACATTATACAGAAGGTTATTGTCATGGCTCTTCGTGAAGGCGGCTTTGATAGCGTTTTAGTGAAAATTAGTCGCACATTTCAAACAAAGTCTATATAATATGATAGACCTGAAAGCACAAGGCCTGGGTGCAAGACGTTCTCACAAGGTGGCATTCCACCCTCGAGATGGTCAGCCGGATACAATGCAACAAAGACCCCGTGATTACAACATTGGCTCATCAAAAAAACAAGCTATCCCATCGACATTAAAATGAACCAAGAAGACTTAATGATCATGGTCATTGTTAGCAAATGCAATCTATTAATTGGATGTTTTTGTGTTTATTATTCAGATACTCTATGTCATGTAAACTTTTCGGGGGTGAAAAATATGTTTTCTGTTCTGTTATGTCACCTGCACTTCTGTTGTGTTTGCCAATTGTTTTTGGAAATGGCTGTCTCAGAAGTTGACCCTGCTTATGTTATGTGCTTTAAGGATGCATTCAAAGAGAGTTTGACAAAGCGCAAAGAAAAACACAAACATTGCTTGGCTCAAAATCGCAACAGCTCTTGATCCCAGAATTAAAAACCTGAAATGCATTTCTAAAGCATATGTTTGTCTGCTCCACAAACAAGGGACAATTTAACACTGTATTTTCTGAAAGATGGGTCAATATTAACGATTCGTGCGTGAACCTAAATGCCAGACACGTCATATTTTGTTTTCCAAACTGCCTTTCTGAAAATAGGAATGCGTTAGTTAAAATGTAGAAATTTAGAACACAAATTAACAAACAATGTACCTAAAAGACCGTTTAAAAAAAAAAAATGCCACCCTCCCCTTATAAGCTATAAAACTTGCAAGGCTGTATTAATGATACCACTACCTTTTGTATGTCAAAAGCTCAAAGGATATTTTAATCTCCACACCACCACAACCCATCCCCCCCCCCCGTGTACAGAATGTACAGATATGTTCAATGTTTAGGACAGCCACATAGTCCTTGTTACGCCACGCCACTACAGTATGTTGCAACGTACCATAATGTGACACTTAACTGACCTTTACAATTATGTTTCTAAATTATCAGGCAAGATTTGAATCTTCCACACAAAACCACGACAGCGATGGTCTCATGTGCATTTTATTTTTTATTTTGGAGCATTGACAGTTTGCGAGGCTCCAGAATTGTGTGTTAGAGGTGGTATTGTGCAACACAGGGAAGTAACTATTTTTTTATTCTCCAAACAACTACAACTTTCCTTATGTACATGTATTATACTTATTACATGTATTGTAGTGTGTATTTTGCATGTTGCAGCTGTTGTGCTCTTGAATGTTTTTGTTCAAAGCTATCTCTCTCTGCCTGCAGTGTCTCCATGTGTTTGTCTAAATACAAACGCGATTTCAAAAAAGTTGGGACACTGTACAAATTGTGAATAAAAACAGAATGCAATGATGTGGAAGTTTCAAATTTCAATATTTTATTCAGAATACAACATAGATGACATATCAAATGTTTAAACTGAGAAAATATATCATTTTAAGGGAAAAATAAGTTGATTTTAAATTTCATGGAATCAACACATCTCAAAAAAGTTGGGACAAGGCCATGTTTACCACTGTGTGGCATCCCCTCTTCTTTTTATAATGCCTGGTTCAGACTACACGATTTTTTTTGTCTGTTACGATAGTCACTGTGTCAGATTACGCGATTTTGACTTCAAAAATCTTGTCGTGTCCTGGACTTGAAACATGTCAGACTACACGGTGCTACGCGACCAATCGTCACTTGTTGTCACGACGCGCGTGAGAAACAAGAGCGTAAACAATGACTGAAGCGGCGTGTTTTGTACTGGCTGTCTTATGTTTAGAAAAGCGCAAAAAAAGAAAGAAAACCCGAACATGGGCACGTTCCTGGCTTGCTCGAAGAGGACAGTATGGGCTGTCAATCATCCAAAGAGAACTTGACGTAAAATATCGTTCTTTTCATATTAAATAGTTTGTTATTAGCCAGTAACAAACGCAAGATCATCTCTCTTGCGTTTCGCCATGTTTGAAAGTTGTGTACAAAAAGCGTCTGTACTCCGATTGGTCAGCGTCACCCATGTGACAGAACCCGTCGTGAAGGACCACAAAAAAATTCAACATGCAAGTCTTTCTGCCGTGACGTCGTGAACTATCGCAGACGTGGTTTCGGTTGTCGTATACTATGACACACTATACGAGATGAAACGATCAATTCTTGCATCCCGACGTCCATTGTCGTTTACGAATCCCTACGACACCTTATGTCAAACGGATCGTGCCAGATTCGGGCTAAAATCGTGTAGTCTGAACCAGGCATAACAGTCTGCAAACGTCTGGGGACTGAGGAGACAAGTTGCTCAAGTTTAGGAATAGGAATGTTGTCCCATTCTTGTCTAATACAGGCTTCTAGTTGCTCAACTGTCTTAGGTCTTCTTTGTCGCATCTTCCTCTTTATGATGCGCCAAATGTTTTCTATGGGTGAAAGATCTGGACTGCAGGCTGGCCATTTCAGTACCCGGATCCTTCTTCTACGCAGCCATGATGTTGTAATTGATGCAGTATGTGGTCTGGCATTGTCATGTTGGAAAATGCAAGGTCTTCCCTGAAAGAGACGATGTCTGGATGGGAGCATATGTTGTTCTAGAACTTGGATATACCTTTCAGCATTGATGGTGCCTTTCCAGATGTGTAAGCTGCCCATGCCACACGCACTCATGCAACCCCATACCATCAGAGATGCAGGCTTCTGAACTGAGCGCTGATAACAACTTGGGTTGTCCTTGTCCTCTTTAGTCCGGATGACATGGCGTCCCAGTTTTCCAAAAAGAACTTTAAATTTGGATTAGTCTGACCACAGAACAGTTTTCCACTTTGACACAGTCCATTTTAAATGAGCCTTGGCCCAGAGAAAATGCCTGCGCTTCTGGATCATGTTTAGATATGGCTTCTTTTTTGACCTATAGAGTTTTAGCCGGCAATGGCGAATGGCATGGTGAATTGTGTTCACCGACAATGTTTTCTGGAAGTATTCCTGAGCCGCATGTTGTGATTTCCATTACAGTAGCATTCCTGTATGTGATGCAGTGCCGTCTAAGGGCCCGAAGATCACGAGCATCCAGTATGGTTTTTCGGCCTTGACCCTTACGCACAGAGATTGTTCCAGATTCTCTGAATCTTTGGATGATATTATGCACTGTAGATGATGATAACTTCAAACTCTTTGCAATTTTTCTCTGAGAAACTCCTTTCTGATATTGCTCCACTATTTTTCGCCACAGCATTGGGGGAATTGGTGATCCTCTGCCCATCTTGACTTCTGAGAGACACTACCACTCTGAGAGGCTCTTTTTATACCCAATGTTGCCAATTGACCTAATAAGTTGCAAATTGGTCCTCCAGCTGTTCCTTATATGTACATTTAACTTTTCCGGCCTCTTATTGCTACCTGTCCCAACTTTTTTGGAATGTGTAGCTCTCATGAAATCCAAAATGAGCCAATATTTGGCATGACATTTCAAAATGTCTTATTATTGCATTCCTTTTTTATTCACAATTTGTAGAGTGTCCCAACTTTTTTGGAATCGGGTTTGTACAGTATAAGTATACAGAGTAAACACATGAGCATACCAAAGTAATTATGCATATCAATTTACAAATGTGTTCGTGTAGCTCAAATTGTAGCATTGTGTTAGCAGCACAAAGATCGTGGGGGTTTAATCCCCAGGCAATAAAAATGTATAGCTTAAATGTATAGCTTGACTGTAGGTCGCTTTGAAAGCACCTACCAAATGTATAATTGTAAAATACTAATGGAATTACAGTTGAGGAAAAAAATATTAGCCCCCCTGTTAATTATGAGCAAAGACAGTTATAAAAATAAATATGCATTGTTTCTGCTTTTGATCTTTATTTAAAAAAAATTACAAACAATGTTTCATTGAAGCAAAACTATTGAAAGTGGGGTGGAAAATCACAATATGAATAAATGTTTTCTTAAATACACATTGGACACAATTATTGGCACCCTTTCATTTAATGCTTTTTACTACCTGCAAACTGCTCTGAGTCTTGTCTTATAATGTCTAATGAGGCTGAAGAATTTATGGCAAGTAATATTACGCCATTCCTCCTTACACAGTTTCTCCAGATCCTTCAAATGTTGGTGCTTTCTCCTCTTTAGTTCACTCCACTAATTTTCTATAGGGTTCAGGTCAGGGAACTGGGGTGGCTATGGCAGAACCTTGATTTTGTGCTCACTGACCCATTTTTGTGATGATTTTGATGTTTGTTTTTAACCAATGTGCTCATGTAATATCTACCCGCTGCCTATTATAAGATCTCTAGTAGAGGTTTTGACTTTTTTCTTTTGTTATTTAATAGAATCTGTGATGTCACGTATCTGAACAAGATGCTCAGGACCTCTGGTATAAAAGTAGGTCCACAACAATAAATATCCGGCTGTTTATTGAACTGTGGACATGGGGCACTTTTTTATCCATTTGTGCACCAAACCTGTCTTGTGTTCTTGCTGACAAAAAAACTTTTCTTTAGTTTCATCTGGCCATAGAACCCAGTCCTGTCTGAAAATCCAGTTTGGCAAATGAATATTGGAGATTTTTTTGCATGAGAGCAATGGATTTGTTTCTTTAATTGTGTCACAAACAACTTGTTGTGATGGACGTGCTGTTTTCCTTTATTTTTTTTAAAGCTTTCTGACCCCAAGATTGAACTAATTTCTGCAGTTTTTCATCTGTAGTCCTTGAAGAGTCTTTGGACACTCAAATCATGTTCATTGTTCTGCATTAAGACAATATAGACACACATCCCCTTGCAGGCAGATGTGAAACATCTTCAGTGGATTAAAATGTCTTTATTGTTACCCTGATGCTGCAAATGGGAATTTCTTATTGTTTTAACAATTTCCTTAAAGCCACTTTCTATTTTGTGTAGATCAGCAATCTTTTAATGCACATCAGGACTACATTATTTCATTTTACCCATTGTGATGAATGATAAGGATATTTGGCCTTTGTTTTACTTAATATTTATTCTTTTGTGAAACAGAAAGTCATGACTGGACAACATCATGTTTCTAGTCACCTTGGTGTGCTAAGAAAATGTAAATATCAATAGGAATATACTTCAGAAAAATTTTACTTTAGTATTTTTAGGGGTGCCAATAATTGTGTCCAATGTGCATTTAAGAAAAACATTTTTTTCATGATGTGATTTCCCCCCCACTTTTAATTGTTTTTGCTTTAATGAAAATGCAAATGTTGTATTTTTGTGATTTTTTTAAATAAAGATCAAAAGCAGAAACAATGCAGATTTATTTTTACAACAGTCTTTGCTTATATTTAACAGGGGGGATAATATTTTTGTCTTCAACTGTATATGTTGTGTGAGAATCTGTACCTCTGACACCTGTTTCAACTGGAACTCTTGCAACTGTTGTTGAAAGCCGTAATTTGGGCCAACAAAAGATCTCACAGCCTTCACAGCGCTCAGACACTCCTCCCAGCCATAACTGGTGACGGTCATAAGGTAAGCCACCACCATGGTGGTGCTGCGAGACACTCCGGCGAGACTGAAGTGAGGAAGAGTGTTTGTTGGATTAAATGATGCATGACATCATATGGCATAAAGTTAATGTTAACTTATACAGACTGTATTAATGCTGACTATATGTAGTATAGTCTGTCTGAACTGTAACACTGGAAATGGTTGAAAAAAAACTTGATTATACAACAAGACAAACAAGGTATTCCAGTTAAACCACTATTCCTGTAAAGTGTCTCTAATGTTTAACAGCTCAAACACTGTACTGAATTCATAACAGCACAAAAACAACAAAAACCTACCAATGAACTAGACACGCCCCTCCACTGAGTCGACACTCGTGAATGAAGCATATGCACTCTTTAAAATGTTGAGACCTGCGAAGTAAAATGTGACAAAGAACAAACAAATTGGTTGTATTATACAACGATTATGGTAGATTACTGCCTCGCTTTTAATTTGCTTTCTAAATAAAGCAACAGACATAAGAGTATTTTGGTATATACATTTGGTATATTAAAAACCAGCATAGAAAGGCCAGAACAAGTAAGTGACTATATCAGGCCTAAAAACCTAAAAACTGTATCAGGTTTTAATAATCAATGTTCCTAAAAACTTTATTTAGATTTACTTTGTTAGAAATTTCTTTAAAAGTGTTTACAGAGTAAAACGTTTTTTCCAGAGGGGGCGCTAGAGAGCGCCACATGGAGTGGACGTAAATTTAGAGCGCTCCCTCAAAGCCTTGGTAAATTTGTGTTTTTTTTACTATATTCATTGTGACAGTTTGCTCTGCAATAACTAGTAATGAAATAAATAAGGCTATTCTACGACTTGCACAGGTGAACAACTGGCCGAGAAGTCGTCGTTTATTAAAGGCGAGGCTGAAGGAGATATTCATGCGGCCTAAGACTCAACTGTTATTCTATTGCCGATTCAAACTATAAATAACAGTATGAACAACAGATTTAATTCACTGGAAGTGACTTTATCTCAGCTGCAAACAGCACTTTCTGAAACCACCTTGTGTACAGTAGATCTTGAGGGTGTCAAAGCTGAACATGACGCCGGCATTTCTGATCTTGAGGCCTCTTGTCAGGAAATTCTTGCAGTTAATAAGTGTGTGGATTTCGTTCTCAATGAGAGAATATCAAAATTGTCGGGCGACCTGAGAACATAGAGGCTGGCCGCCCAACCGAGTTTGTGGAACAACTTATCCCAGTGCTAGGTGCCGAATCATGATCGCAAGGATACAGGCCTATAAATACAGTTATTAGTGCCTTATTTTATGTTAATGTTGAGACTGTCATATTGTTAAAAGAGCAGGGGTTGGTGGTAATGTCTTTCTTTCTTGTGTATTTTGTGTTTTGTGTCTGTGTCCCTTCTTCACTGGTTAAAATTCTTTTGCAGCAGCCACTACATTATATATAGATATTTTATATCATGACTTGTAGCAGAGGGTCTTTATCTAAAGGTGGCAGTGTCACCCTTGCAGGCTGGAATGTCTGGGATTAAATTGTCAGATTAGGAGAGCCAAGGTTTCTTTTCTTATTTTCTTATTAAGTCTATAGCTGCTCACATATTATTTTTTACAAGAGACACATAAGGCACTCTAAACAAAAGCAACTGAGATGCTGTTGGATCTCTCAAGTAATCCAATCTTCCTTCTCATCCAAGGCCAAAGGGTTGGCTATTTTGGTTCTATCTATCTACCATCATTGATCCTAATGGCCGCTGTGCAATTGTTTGGGGCCTAGCTTCCTCAATACATACAGACAATGCTGAATGTGTACAGACCTAATTTTGATGACCCTGCTTTTTAAATCTTTTATCAACCACGTCTGATAATAGGCGGTGATTTCAACTTCGTTTTAGACCCTGTTCTAGACAGATATCCTTCACGCTCTGACATATGCTTAGGAAATTCTATCATTATTATAGATCTGATGGCTTCCCTTGAACCTAACTTGTTTATCTGAAGATTAAAACAGAAAAAACAGATTTCCAACAGAAAAGCAGTACACTTTCTTTTTGCAAGTTCACAAATCATACTGCAGGATAGACTTCTTTTTAGATGACTCTAGATGACTCTTTAGGTGAAATTATTTCATGTATTTCATGTGTGGTGGGAAAAAAACATTGATTCATCAATGCATCGCGATTCTTTCTCTAACGATTCTAAAACGATTCTCAAAAATTTTGAATTGATTCTGTGTTCAATTCAAATCAAAACTGTGTGCAAAAACACAGGAAACAGAAAAATATTACTGAACTACTGCAGAGTGTTGCAAATGAATAGAAAAAAAGCAAACAAAGGCTTAGTTTTGATGACTGACAACGTCTCTAATGTTCTATTTAATTTGTGGTCTGTATTTTTTTCTGAATTATGTTTTAAAGGTAAGGATTCTTTGTATCTCTTAACAAAAGATAATTCCAAAACCTTCCTTTAAACTAAAGGACCATTTTCAAAACTCTACGAAATTGAGTTCTTTTGCTTTAATGACTTTTCTTTGTAAAGAAAAACATTTATTTGTTGAAAGGTTGTTAACAAAAAAATTGGTCCTACTCAGTTGTGGATTGAGAACTGTTTGTTCTTAAAAATTGTTGTTTTAATTGTATGGCTTTTTCATGTTTTGTTTAGAGCTTTTTCCATCCTGACTATAACTTTGTTAATAAAATAAAAGTAATGAAACAAATGTTCATAATCATTAGTAAGTTGGCAATACTGTCATACAGAGATTCCAACTATAAACAAAAATATTTTATATATTTGTATATATATAATACAGTATATAAGAATAAGAATAATATATAATAATAAGAATATATAAGAATAAGATTCCCACTATTAGATTTCCCTACTAAAGGCTGTCCTGAGAGGACATATTATTGCTTAAGAGTCCCGTCTTAAAAAACAAATAGAAAAAACGTCAAAATTTACTCCCTTTACCCAGTGTTGTGTTTAACTGCAAAATTGAATCTATCTGAAGATTTAGCTATCTATTTTTTTAATTGCCTAACTGTGTAGGTGCGTTTTGTCTTGTTCTGTGATTGTATTGTCTGTGTTTCTGAAAATCCAAAAATATCTCAACAAATATAATATTTATTATATCTCACTGGGTTTAAACCAACACAATCTAATAAAACATGCTTCACTGATAATGGGTTTTGACAGAAAGAACATTTTGATGGATCTTCTCCTATATTAAAAACGTGTGTGTCATTCTAGACTGGGCTTTTTAGCAACAAGTAAAAACAATCTTTCTTTGTGGTACATATATCCTACTCTGTTTGCCATTTGTTTTTAATACAGAAATGAATTATTGATTTTAGTTCTTTAGGGGGAATTGAGAATGCCTCTTTTGCAGCCATGTCCTGTAATCCCACAATGACCATTAATACTCTCTAGCTCCAACACTTTACCAAAAATCATTACAAGGGCTGGGTGATCATTTTTAAGGGCTGATATTGCCTAAAGATTGGTTTGTAATTATAAGAAAAGTCCTCTGTTCTGTTCTTTATGTAATTCAATGCCAAGATGACAGCATTTGCTTATGCTGTGTTTATGGATGGATATTCCTCTTTTTTGGTGGTTAATCACAAATGATAGATAACAGATTTTAATCCATCAGTATATATAGGGATATGTGATGGATACATTTCTCTGATATAGAGGAGTTGTTTTTGAAAGTCATTTGGGTGTGAATTTTATGGGCTGAAAACAATATCAAAACCTCCCACAAATACACATGAAAAATCCACACTCGTGCATGTTAATTTACAGATGCACAAAATAGATCTAGTCCTGCACATTATAATTCACGAATGCATACAAGAGATCTGAGCAGGCGGATGAGCTGTGAAACAGTCAGAATGCAAATCACACGTGATTTCTGTGCATAAAATTACAGTTACATGTACAGATAAAGTATTCGTGGATTGTGTGTATATATATATATATATATATATATATATATATATATATATATATATATATATATATATATATATATATATAGTGCAGAATTATTAGGCAAATGAGTATTTGGACCACATCATCCTCGTTATGCATGTTGTCTTACTCCAAGCTGTATAGGCTGGAAAGCCACTGCTACAATTAAGCATATTAGGTGATGTGCATCTCTGTAATGAGAAGGTGGTGTGGTCTAATGATCAACATCCCTATATCAGGTGTGCATAATTATTAGGCAACTTCCTTTCCTTTGGCAAAATGGGTCAAAAGAAGGACTTGACAGGCTCAGAAAAGTCAAAATAGTGAGATATATTGCAGAGGGATGCAGCAGTCTTAAAATAGCCAAGCTTCTGAAGCGTGATCATCGAACAATCAAGCGTTTCATTCAAAATAGTCAACAGGGTCGCAAAGAAGCGTGGAAAAAAACCAAACCAAAATAACTGCCCGTGAACTGAGAAAAAGTCAAGCGTGCAGCTGCCAAGATGCCACTTGCCACCAGTTTGGCCATATTTCAGAGCTGCAACATCACTGGAGTGCCCAAAAGCACAAGGTGTGTAATACTCAGAGACATGGCCAAGGTAAGAAAGGCAGAAAGTCGACTCACCACTGAACAAGACACACAAGCTGAAAACGTCAAGACTGGGCCAAGAAATATCTCAAGACTTTATTTTCTGGTTTATGGACTGATGAAATGAGAATTGAGTCTTGATGGGCCAGATGGATGGGCCCGTGGCTGGATTGGTAAGAGATGAGCTCCAGTCCGACTCAGGCGCCAGCAAGGTGGAGGTGGAGTACTGGTTTGGGCTGGTATCATCAAAGATGAGCTTGTGGGTCCTTTTCGGGTTGAGGATGGGGTCAAGCTCAACTCCCAGTCCTACTGCCAGTTTCTGGAAGACACCTTCTTCAAGCAGTGGTACAGGAAGAAGTCTGTATCCTTCAAGAAAACATGATTTTCATACAGGACAATGCTCCATCACATCGCGTCCATTCAAGTACTGCACAGCGTGGCTGGCAAGAAAGGGTATAAAAGAAGAAAATCTAATGATATGGCCTCCTTGTTCACCTGATCTGAACCCCATTGAGAACCTGTGGTCCATCATCAAATGTGCGATTTAAAGGAGGGAAAACAGTACACCTCTCTGAACAGTGTCAGGTTGTGGTTGCTGCTGCACGTGTTGATGGTGAACAGATCAAAACACTGACAGAATCCATGGATGGCAGGCTTTTTTGAGAGTGTCCTTGCAAAGAAAGGTGGCTATATTGGTCACTGATTTGTTTTGTTTGGTTTTGAATGTCAGAAATGTATATTTTGTGAATGTTGAGATGTTATATTGGTTTCACTGGTAAAAGTAAATAGTGAAATGTGGGTATAAATTTTTTTGTTAAGTTGCCTAATAATTATGCACACCTGATATAGGGTGTTGATGTCATTAGACCACACCCCTTCTCATTACAGAGATGCACATCACCTAATATGCTTAATTGGTAGTAGGCTTTCCAGCCTATACAGCTTGGAGTAAGACAACATGCATAACGAGGATGATGTGGTCAAAATACTCATTTGCCTAATAATTCTGCACTCCCTGTATATATATGCATCCAGATGAGTGCATTTGTAAATAAAGCGGGTGTGGACTGCTGTGTGTGTGGAATTCACACACACATTTGTGAATTGCTGTGTATGTGTATTTTCATACAAGCTTGAAAGAGGGTTATATGCCGGATTTGCTTTGTTGGTATTAAATTTTATTGTATATTATAAGGCTAATTTGAAGCGTCTGTTTTCCTTTCGAGAACCTTTAAAATATTAATTACAAATAATATACAAATTAATATACAAATAATATTTTTTCTATGTACATGTTTTTTTTCATAGTGTTTTCATAGTGTGAAACTCATATACACTTTCTGTAATTTACCACTTCACTAGTGACTAGTGAGTAAATCCATATTCATAACCGTCTGAAAACTCCTCAAGATTCAGGTATGATTGAGAAACCGGATTGCAAAAACATGCAATGTGCTGATTTCACAATCTAGCTAACAAAGTACTTGTAAAAAACCTGTACTGAAAACTGTACTGATTCAGAGCAGAAAGCAACCATTTCACTTTAGTTATTCATTAATATTATTATATTAATAGAAATGGCTTCGTATATAACAATAATAAAAAGTGCCTAGTAAAACAAACCTAACAAACAGTATAAATCTATGATGTATTTTTACGGTTTCTCTAAAAAGATGTGGCATGTAAAAACCGACCTTTAAAAACCTTTACATTTAAAACCGACCTTTAAAAAACTTTTGAACATGATGCTAGCTGTTCTTCAAGGAACTTTCCTTGCTTTTGAAAAATCAATGCCCAATCCCTTATGTAGTGAACAGCACTCCAGAAGGCATTTCAGGTCCGAACTTTACAAGCAGGGTCCCTCTTTAATGTAAACTAAGTACCAGTGTCATCAGATAAGGCTACCAGAGAAACTGCCAGACACCCTCTATGGGGCAGCCTTATCATCAAACTAAACCCCTCACCCAAAGATTCAGGTCAGCCTGACCATAAAACTCCTCAGGACCTCCACATGTGGCACGTAATTAACTGGTCATGCGGCAGCTTTGGCTAAAACAAGGGACACATCCCTACATTCCTACCTATCTATCTATAAAAATGGACACAAACATATTGGACATATCGCATATTCATTCTGTACTCTTTGAGGACATACTTTGTAATAGTCATTTGTGTTAAATACTGAAGTTTCTACAAATGCTATTCACATATGAATGAATTCATGCGTGATAGTTTAACATCTTTTTGTCATGTTTATACTCTTTGTATTCAGAACAAAGCCAAAGGTATTTTGAAAGTGGTTTGGGAAGTGAGACTTTTAATGCTGTGCTTTAAGTTTAAATATATGAAAATACGTTCACTACTGAGGCAAAAGGATGAGTGAGCCCTCTCTGACATCATCAGCCAATCACAGCCCTGCAAGGAACAAGCGCCAAAATGCAATCTCCTCCTTATCTGAAAGGGGATAAAAGTACCCTTTCAACACAAATTCTTGGTTCTGAGTTTCCGGGAAGGAAGCATAACAGATCACCCGTTCTAAGTTTTCTGGCTGTTGTGCTAGGAAGCATAACAGATCACCCGTTCTGAGTTTTCTGGCTGTTGTGCTAGGAAGCATAACAGATCACCCGTTCTGAGTTTTCTGGCTGTTGTGCTAGGAAGCATAACAGATCACCCGTTCTGAGTTTTCTGGCTGTTGTGCTAGGAAGCATAACAGATCACCCGTTCTGAGTTTTCTGGCTGTTGTGCTAGGAAGCATAACAGATCACAGTTCTGAGTCTCCCCGCAAGGACTGAAGTAGAGAAACCACGTTTAGAGCCTGCTGTCCAGAAAGGCAATCACAAACGTCTGCAACAAGGTTAAGCCCAGGAGAGCAACCTTCACTTCCAGGTACCTTCATCTGCGTGTTCCAGATCGTCAAGGACCTTCCGCGCCAGCTTCAGGGCCTCATCTGTGTGTTCCAGATCGCCAGGACCCTTTCGGTGCTCCAGGAGTTTAGCATCCCACAGCGCTTCGTGTTCAAGGCTGTTGAACGGATTCAGACTCCTTCTCCACTGCAGGCCCAGCCTCACCAGTGGAAGACGTCACCACCATTGGACTGCTCACGTGAACGTAAATATCACTTACCAAACCTCTTTCTAGAGACCTTGGCATTAGTGTACTCTTTCAGTTCATTTCAGTTTATACCTTAGTTACCTGCATTCTTTTCATTCTTTACACACAACCTTACTATCCTTTAGCTCTTTAGTATCATTTAGTAGTGTGTTAGTTAATCTTGAATGTCTTTTGTAAATAAATCCTCTTTTATTACAATTGAGTCTTCCTTGTGTTGATAATACAGTAAAAGGCTCTACAAGTTAGCACGAATATCACGAAATCCTTCAGATACCCCAGATGACTTACTCCCTCCACTTTACATAATTTTTCTTATCATATTATTTATGATTTATGTTGGATTATTCCAACGAATGTTGAGGTGGAATTCCTCAGCTGGTGCCCCGAGTTAAAAGGAGGGAGAGGTCATCTGACACACACACACACTTGAAGTGACGTGGGATCAAGTCTCACTAACACCTCTAGTGTCCTGTGTGAGGCGTACTATTAATTGGTGCCCCCTGTAAAAATCACTATTAATTGGTGCCCCGTGTGAGGATCACTACATAATTGGTGCCCCGTGTGAGGATCACTACATAATTGGTGCCCCGTGTGAGGATCACTACACTTAACTAAAGGCAGAATATAAGGAAGACACATATTGCATTTGATTTCTATGCCACAGGTTACATGTCAATATAACAACTAAAAGATAAATGCTGTGCGCACTACACACATTTTTGTCATTAGGCAATTAGGAACTTATTTCAGTAAAAAACCCTATTTGTGCCACATATTTAGAAGACTTCAGCAAGTGTGATGAAACATTCAGACTGACCGTTATCCTTATTATAAAGCGGTGGGATTGTGACAGATGGGTTTGAATAGGTCTGGTGCTTAGTGTGCAGTTTCCTTCCCTCTGGATTTCATCAGGGGTCAGTGTGCCACATTTATAGTACATGTGCATCACCCAGATGTCAATTCGATCTAAAAAATATAATTTTTGCTTACATGCAATACATTCCTAAAAGATTCACATCTTAGAAAGACGTTCATCAGACGAATTAATATATTAAGATGTCTCTTTATACTCTGCAGCAGCACTAAATGTAAGAAATTTTATTATTTCAGTGGAATTAACCAGTAAATTAGTATTGTTTGGAAGTACACACACAGTTAGTCAATCCTTGGCCATTGATTAATCAAGACACACACAGACACACATGCACATTATGAATAAGGGAAATCCAGCGGGTATAATGTTGTGATGGTGTTTCTTTACATGCATTATAAGAGTCATTAGACTAAGAGAAACAGCTGTAGTTTTCAAATTACTCAGACAATTTCTACACTAGCAATTGAAAAGCATTTTAAATTCATATGCATGTTATGTATAAATGTTGTCCATATTCTTTAGACAATGCACGTGTGTTATAGGAAAAGGGTTGTGTGATGCAGGACTCACAGATTTTGGCTGGAGGCATCAGCTGCATTAATGCACAGATAGGTCATGTCCTGATGATGAGACCAAAACCAAAAACACATTCTAAATTCACAAGAATCCAATCCACAAAAATTCTACAATATATAAATATATTTTTAAACATATTTCAATTATTAAAAAAAATATTTCAAAAGGTTAACATCATATAACATTTTTGGAAAACACCCTATATGATCTTTGTATGATAACAAAATTATACTTAAAACATATACATTTACTACAGTGTGTACCAGCCAAAACTTTGGAAACACTTACAGTTGTTTAACTTTTTTCACAATTTAGACTTGTAGTAAACTCAACAAATTTATGAAATAGCACAATGGCAACTGTAGGAATTATGATGTGACTAAAAGCATAAAAATATATTAACACTATGTTATATTTTAGCATCTTCAAGTCACCCTTTTGTCTAGAATTTACAAAATCTCACTCATGGCATTTTATCATCCAGCTTCTTGAAGTCTCAACCTGGCAAGCTTAAACAGCACAGAAATATTTTATTATCTATGCTCCTGATGACTGCTTTTTAATTATTATTTGATACAAGTAATAAAATTTTTTTATACAATTTTATACAAAAGTAAAACACTAAAAATAAATATTAATTTAATACTAAAGTAATTTCAAATACTGAAATATACACATAGAGATTAAAAGAGTCCTAAAACAGAAAATTAATGTTACACTTGGCTTCGGCTTTTCTGTTAAATCAATCTATTACTCTCAGCTGTTACAGTATTATACTGCTGTTACAGTATTATACTGCTGCCCCCTGCTGCTCGTGAAGAGTAAATAACAACTTCTATTCAACATTCATATAAATCAGAGGTTCTCTACTCTGGCCCTCCAGGTCCCATGTTTCTGCAGAGTTTAGCTCCATACCTGAACAAACTCCCCCAAAACAAGTTAATCCAAGTTTTTAGGATTACTAGAAAGTTACAGGCAGGTAAGTTTGCTGAGGGTTGGACCTAAAGTCTGCAGGAAAATTAACCTTGAGGGCCAAAAGGTGAGAACCTCTGCTATAATTAAAAAACTTATTACTGTCAGATTAAGGATAATAAAAAAGTAAAATCAGCAAGGACTGTTCTCACATGTGCAGTGCGTGTTTTAAGTATAACATTTATTTTACATCCTCATGCAATGTCTCTGGGAATGCAGAATCTGCAGATGACTTGTCATAGACTGAACTGAGAAAAAATTTAGTCTGTATAGTATGAAACAGTTACATCGCCCCACACACAGTTTACAACAGAAGTATAAGCACAAATATAAATTGCTCTATGTAACAGTGTGTCATTCTTACCTCTAACACAGGCTTGGCATTGTTGCAAACAGAGAGGATGTGGGTAATGCCGTGTCGGGACAGACCATCTCTGTTCTCTGAGTCTGTGTGTGGAAATGTTTAAAAACAACTGTTTTAAACAGTCACTAACAAAGCTAGCACATACTGATGCCTTATACTTAGGGGTTGATTTGAATATGTATGAGGAGTGGTGCTTTACAAACAAGAACAATCATTACATTTACATTTAAAAATGTATATTTTTTAATCCAAAGTAACAGTGCATTTAAGTTATACATTACTTATCAGTTCCCTGGGAGTCATGCCCACCAACTCATTATTCTACCAAGTGAACTACAGGAACACTTGGGCAAACAATCTAAGAAAATATTTATTCATCAAAATGCATAGCTGTAATGCATTTCTGTTTGACAACTTTAAAGCATCAAAACAGTAATGCCGTATTCACGATATGCGAGTTGTAAAACCTGCTTTTATTAAAGTGGATGACGTATCATTTATTATAATAAAAAAATGTGATGTCATAAATAGGCTTTCACAATAATTCTATTATTGCATCTCATCACAGGCTTTATTCAGACTGATATTTAAAATGCTGGTAGGCTGTTGACAGATAATTTCTGTCTTTAGAACAATCACATGGTAAATGTGTCAGGCTGTGCATAAGGGAGATTACACAATCATATTAAAACTAAACATCACAAATACAATTCAGAGCAATTAATCCTGTTAAATATAACCATAAACAGCAACCCAAAATGAACCTTCTGTAGAAGTAAAGTGGACAAATGGCACATATAATATGACAATAATATAATAATATCACAGGTCTGAAAAAGAGAGGCACAATCCTTTTAATATACTAAACTACTTTACAATCAAGTGAATTATTTAAAGCTACTTTTTCCAAGGTATAATATAAGTCTTAGGGGTCCACAGAATGTGGAGGTAAAGTTTTAGCTAAAAATACACCACAAATCATTTATTATATCATGCTCTAAATGTAAATTTTTCAGGGTCATTAAGTATGCAAGGTAAAACAGCTCTGTATGTAACTGAGCCCACTAAAGACCCAAACTGGATGCTATGAGACACGTTTTATTGTTTTAGCATGTTTCGTTCCGCATATACCCTATTACTTATAATGAGTATTTGAAAAAGGCTAGTACATTTTTTTACTATTCTTATTTACAATCACTAAAATACAAGATTAAAGACTGGCAAAGAAGATAATGAATTCTTGTATATTATTAGAAAACCAAAATAAAAGAATGCTTACTAATATAGCTGAAATGCTGCTTTGCTAAAATTAATTAAAATAAAAGTGTCTGCTAATTAAAAAAAATCTGCTTACCTCTTATATTTCCAAGATAGAGACCATCAACAACCTATATGCACAAAAATAAACAAACAGGCCTAATAAACCTTTGGATACAGATTACAAACAAACAGAACCATATGTCATTTTGTTATATGAAGGTCACATTAAAAAGTTTTACTATGCCTTCTTTTAATTTTGCTACTTTTTAAATTACGTTTTCTGTTTACAAATTGTATCTTAGTGTTAGCATCAAGTTATCCTTATAGGGTAAATAAAATAAGCAGTGTTTACAGTGCAACATATTAAATGTTTCATCATAGAATTTATAATAACACCGCAGATATTAACAGACTTTAATGTGAGTTTACATTACCTTGTTCATTCCGTTGCCCATGATTCACTACTTCATGTAGATCTACGCAGTGGCGAAGTATGCATGTGACCGCACCGCAGGCATGTCATTTCGTTACTTCATCAAAATCACACAGCTCTTATCTTTGATTTGTATAAAAGCAAATTATAACAAAGCAAAACTCAAAAGCTACAGAAACAGCTGCTGTGATACACTTCCGGTCTTCTGCCGAAACAAAATGACTAAATGCGGCGTTGCACACATAGACATATACATAATAACTAGACTCGACATTTGCCGCTTCTGTCCGTTGCTGCGATACGTCAACGCGCCCGCCATATTGACTAGGTCATGAGTTCCCTTAAATCAAGTGCAACTAAACGGTAGAGCTGCGATTTTTCAAGATTAAAAATAAACAGTTTCTATTTTTCAACTAATATCAGTGCTTTACGGCCTACCTGGTATCCAAAACAATCATCGTTATGTAAAATCTAGATCAGCAAGATAGTTAGAAAATTATTTATTTAATAAGGAATTGCGAGAGCTGCACGCTTGTCGTGTATACTTTTGGTTTTTTAACTTTTTGGTTAAGAACTGTTGAGGCATCTCTAATGTAATATAATTAATTTCACAACAATTAAATGAAGTTTTCTAACTGAGGAAAGGCTTTTTGTTTTTCTTGGGCTTCAGGTCAGAACATACCTCATTCTCTTTTAAATACTGGTAAAATAGTAATGTGCATTTTATTAATCTAATAATCTACTAATTATTACGAATCTTAAAAATCTTAATAATCTACCATATTTGAGAAAACAAAAAGGCAAATACAAATCACAGTGGCGGGCTGTGAATCTGTATTGTTTTTACAGAATTAAAATGTTGATATACTCCAAAATGATTTATACTCATCATCAAAAACAAACAATCACTGATGGATCCTCTCTGGTACAACAACAGTGCATTAAATATATTTGTAATATAATATTAAAATGAAATAGCAAATAATATGTACAGTAGTATAACTATATAAATAATTATGGATCGAGTCAATAAAATAAATCATAAATAAATCAATTGCAGAACAACAATAAAATAAATACTGTGAAGCAAACAGTACCATAATAAAAAGGGCATTACAGTAGTATATTGGTAATAGTAAATTGTTTATTATTAATATTATTGTTATTATTATCAACAACAACAACAACAACAACAACAACAATAATAATAATACATTAGAATGAAACAAGTGGGTTGGCATACTCGATTTTGAGTTAAAAACTGCAATATAAGCGAATTATATCGGCTCCGGGCGATTTAGTTTAGAATAAAAACATGACAAAAGCTTAAACTATTTCTCAAATAATATAAAACCTTTCTAAAGTCTCGACTCACAGCTAAAAAGCGATATTGCTAGCAATTAATAGTCTGACTCTTATGGCCATTAGTGTCAACAAAATGTTTTAATGATCAAATACAACTAAAATCTACTTTTCAGTCTTACATGTGAAAGGTAATCTCCCGAAAACTGTTTTAAATTGTGCGAAGGTTTGCACAGCCCCAAGCAGCACACGAAACAGGCATTTTCTCCAGTCCAGTAATAAGAGTTATGGAAACGTTGACCTAGCTAACATGGCGGCTGTGTTGACGTACGATCCAGCGGCCAATGTCGCATCTAGGTATTATACATTTGTCTATGGTTGCCCATACGTACCACAATACGGCCGGAAAGCTGCGTGTCTAGCACAGTACAGCGTTGCTCTCGAATCGCTCTCGCGTTACTTTGATGTCATGGGTAGATCGCTCTGCGCAGCCAATCATGAAGTTATGCTGCGTTCCAGACACCTCGGATTTAGTATAGTTCCCACCTCAATCCAGAACGGCGCTTTTACTTGAAATGCTTCAAATGTTTTAATGTTATTAAATCATAAGCAACACTGTTGTTTAATGTTACTAAAATCTTTTAAATGATACTAAATACAGACGTGTATTCGGGTTTGAGGTGGGGAATTTCGTAAATCCGGGTTGTCTAAAATGCAGCATTAGAATGCAGCATTAGCATTAGTTGTTAACATTTCTAGAGCATAGAGTTTGGGCAACGGAAGTTCAAGTGCTCGTATTCATGTAACCCTTCGAGAGTTCCAAGCAGTACTTGACTTACAATGTAAATACATTGAGTTAGAGAGAAAGAACTGCGATTTTTGGTAATTAGTAGTAAATAAATACATTTATTTATTATTATTAATTTATTAATATGCTTGTGTATGCTACTACATGTGTATGTAGTCATATACTTAATAGGTGATGTTTTTTTTGAAAAATAAAATTAAATATCTGTCAAATATCTTGCCAATATCTGCAAATTTGTCAAAAACATTTTTCACCATACTGATAACTCTAATTATATATAATATTTGATGGTTTACATACCTATGTGAGCACTCTCTTAAAGTTTTTAAAGCATTATTTATTTTTAAAGCATGATTTACTTAAAGAATTGTCACATCCATAACAGTCAATTTATTCATAAATGGACAGATGAAAATTAAAATAAAACAATTTTATGTTTTTTTGAAGAGTCATCCCTTCCATTTGTTTCTGTATTATTTTTCTAGTTTGTGCATTTTAATTTAAAGGAATCCAAAAATTTATTTTGTACTAAAACTTTTTTCGTACAAAATATATATCTCCAAAACACTGGTATTGCCATTAGATGCCCTACTGCCAGACTACTTCTACCATCATTAACTTTAAAGTAGAACTATTATGGAAAATCCACTTTTATTGCAATTCTTGCACTTGTCTTCAAGTTGTCTACTATTCTGTCTACCTTCCATTTTGACGGAATGGTCTTATAATTGGGATAAATATTCACAATCTATCCTAAATCACTTGTGGAAATTGATTGTTAAGTCAGAATGCAGTCCTTCTGTTTGTAATGTTAAAATTTTGCAATGATGGGACGTGAATGTTTGGCATTGATGTTTTTATTGTTAGGTCCAAGGCGGTGGACAAGGTGAAAAGTTATATTGTTGACAGTTACTTTAAAAAGTTTATAGGGTAGAATGTATAAAATCTTTGATCGCTTGTTTCAGGTTGTTCTGGGTTTGTTCTGGTATACCCAACCTGGTTATCTTGCATACTACGACATTGAATGTCTAGTATGGACTGTTGACTGTTGATTATTGTTGTAAGATCTGATATCTTTGTATGTTTTCTTTTTGCAGCGACTCTTTCTGAGACTGACTTAACTTAAGGCTGGTTTAAAGGTCTGATATCCTGATGGAATATTTCAAAAATTGCCAGTTTGTTCTTGATCGAGTCTAAAAGATCCACCTCTATTGTTGTTGTTGTTGTAGTAGAGCCTTCCTCTGACTCTGCTGAGTATTCCTGGCATGGTTGTGGCATGCTGGTTAGCCTCTTCAAAAGTGGTAACCCACACTTTTACAAAATCCTCGCTCACAGCTATGATCCGTCTTGCAAATCGTTTGTTGCAAGTCTATGGGATTTTTTTGCCAGATCTTTCACCTGCCATACAAACATTGTAGACCCGATCGCTTAGAAAAGATATAGCGTCGGAGCCTGTGGCTGCATGGACAGTGCTCCAGACACATATACAGCGCAACTGCGCATGGCGACACGAGTTTGAATCCCCCCGTCAGACCATCTGAAGGTCTGTGGAAAGTTTGGTGGGCTTGGCAGCTTGAAAGCTCTAGGGCTTTCAGGTAGGAGGGGTGTTAGAAATATTTTTTGTGTTAGAAATTTCAGGTAGGAGGGCATATTCATTTTCTAATCAGCACACCACATGCATAAAAGTATATTTCTTTATTTAATAAAGAATTTTGAACCAAGAAATATTATGATTTTAATTTAAACTGGCATCCACCAAAACTTCTGCAGAAAGAAGACCAGTCAAGGGCAAATAAGGAAATCATTGCCATTTAATCATTGAAATACTAATGAAAACTCATCAAATAATAGGCCGACACCTTAAAATCGACCAAACTCTTCCAAAGCTAAATGCAGTTTTGAAATACTCCAAAAATATATCATATTTAGCAAGTAATTAAATATCACGGACGGGTCTGGTAGCTTCCGAAACATGAATGTACATGAATATTATACAAACTGTTGCAAGCAAACATGTATAAAACATTTCTGAAATTGGATTACTATAGTTTCCTATGGTGTCCTCTGTATTGTCAAACATGAGGACACAGCACATGCAATGTTCTATTTGACACTGTTCCGTATATCTAAGCGAGAGAGAATGTGAACTGAACAGAGATGAGACACATGTTCTGTATAAATGTTCATGGGTTAGGTGAAGTGGACCTCTGGACAGCTTTAGCATAGATGTAACACACTTTTGTTGATTTCAGGGTTGGTCCAGTCATTTCTCAAGTCGTCTAGGTGGTTGTCAAAGTCTACAAGATTCTCATATGACTTGTTCTCTAAGAGAGCTGAGGTGATTTTCTGAGCTTCTAGCCAATCCTCAAAGCAGTCACTGCAATTAAGACAGAAAGAACATTTACAAACAAAAACATTCTAATAAAAATTATCACCAAAAAATAAAATCAAAGCTAATGGAATTCATAGAATAATCTGTCTTTAAAGGTGCACTCAGTAATTTTTGGTTTGATGCAGTTCATGCTAAATCACGCAAGCCTGTTAAAGTTTTAATGTGAACCATACTTATTTTATACTATTAGTGAAAATGTTAGTAATCTAGAGATTGAGCCAAAAATAATGTCCCATTCTCCATAATGAGATCATGTTTCTCATATTTAATATTCTAAAATTGATCCAACACCTCTGATTGGCCAGTACATTAATGTGCAGTCTGCGACTGGTTTGAATGCTCTTTGATGCAATGTAATGCAATTGTGAGACAGTATGACAGCCAAACTCTATGTTGTACCTGGCTTTGGAAAACAAGCGTCTTTCCACAGGCTTATAAAGCGTGTCAGAGAGAAATAGATTGTTTATTTTGAAACCAACATCCTAGTCATGTTAATGTAGACTTATGTGCCATCTCCTTCGGATCAAACAAGGGTCCTGTAAAATGTAAGTAATGAACCCACACAGCTCTGCTTTAAATCAGAGATATACAATCAAAATCAACATTGTACAAGTCTAAACAAATGGGAACAACTAGAATTTACTCATTGACTCTTTTCTGAAGAAGAGAGGAAAAACAAACAAGTCATTTCATTACCTCTGATAATAGTTCTGCAGTCAGATGAATTCTTCCATTCTAATTTAATTCACACATTTATACTTTATCTTATGCCTTAGGCCATATGTTATAAACATATGTTTCTTGAGGTGTGTCCTTTTCACATCAGTTTTTCCTGCCACTATAAAAGAGGACCCACAGGGTGGGTTATGCTTTTACTTCATTCCCTTTTGTTCCCGTGTTCCCTTTGTTAACCGTTAAAATGTACATAGTGCACTTGTGTTGATTTTATGTAATTAAAAATGACAAATTTTCAGCACCATTTTTAAAAAGTTATAACTTAATGTACCTGAAAATGTGAAGTGGTGAAACCACCAAAGAATGATAAATATTAAATATTTTATCCACCTAGATGCATATGCGCATATACAATAGAATCAGGTCTGCAGTTGCGTGAGCAAGCTGGACACTACCGAATAATCACCATTTTAATCCTACATGCATACGATACGTACATACAATTGTACATATTCATGTCACATACACCCAAACAATTACATGAATACAACGAATAAAGATTTTACGACTAAAGGGAGCATATAAATGAATGAATGAATAGCGACACAGAACGCAGCATGCTGTGTTAACACTTTTAAACAGTTTTCCATTCTAAATAATGAATTTACTTTCTGTCTAGCGCCATGTAATGAATGGGTCATATGCGGTTGAGAATAGTTTTTAAGTGAAATACATTACTTACAGTTTAAAGGATCCTTGTTTGATCCAAAAGAGTTGGCACATAAGTCCACATTGACGGCTGAAAATGCTACAATGTACATTTTTTTGCCTATGGTACGGACCAACTGAACCAAACTACAGATGTGAAAACGTAGGACACTGGTTTAAAAATAAACAATCCATTTCTCTTTGACACCCTTTATAAGCCTGTGAAAATACGGTTGTTTTCCAAAGCCAGGTACAACACAGAGTTTGGCTGTCATACTGCTCACACAATCCTATTTTGAGTTAAACAAGCTGTTCATTCCTTCAAAGTATCCTCTGTTCTGTTGCGACTGGACTGCTTATGTGGACTGCTCGTCTGGGATGCGTTTCCCAATCAACGACGTAGCTCGCTGCTTAACCACCATAGTACGATATATCGTTGGAAAAACTAACTAGCTAGCTAGTTAACTAGTTCAATAACATAGTTGATGACGTCACAAAGGTGGTGGAGTAATAACGTGTACTAATTAATAAATTGAGATCGACTTAATGTCAGAATTTCATCGAAATAACATACATTGTATTTTGTAAGCCTGTTTTTGTCATTTTGTAAATAATAATTTTTAAAAATGTTAACGTTACTGTCATTTATAAAGATATCAAAATGAATGCTGTGACAGTTATCAGGCTATAAGCTATAAAACTTGCAAGGATGTATTAATGATATCACTGTTACGGGGTCGATGCCTTCAGCATCGGATTCCATACATCACGTCACCCGTTCTGCTTCCCCGGAATTCTAAGGACTTCATTACCCACGTTCCTTTGCACCCCGCACACCTGTTGTCTATCCCGCACTCATCACCCCTCTGATCTGCACCGTCTGGTTTATCATTTTGTGGGACTGATTACGAGTATTATTTAAACCCTGTCTTTTGTCCTGTTATTGGTCTGGTGTTGTTGTTATTTTGTGTACGTGTGGTAACCCTGTTAAGGTATTTACGAAGTCTCTGTAAGTCAGCCGTGCATTTTCTGCCTGCTTGTATTTCTCTCCTCTGAAGTGAGGTCTGTACCAGTTTTTGTATTTCCACTGACGAAGTTCAGTAAAAGACTTGAATTGGATATTCTCGTGTTCTGTCTCATCTGACCCACGCTAACAATCACAACCTCTTATATGTCAAAAAGTCAAGGGTAATTTGATTCTCTGTCATCTAGCATTTTATGAGTCTTTCATAAGGTAAAAATTACCTTATTACCTTAGAGCACCTCAAAAACACCCTGTGTCATTTTCTTACCACTTCCAACAAACTTCCCACACACTGTAAAAAACTTACTTAACATTTAAAACTGTTAAAATGATTTATTATACACCATTGACCCATCAACATAAATGTAATTATTGTTTTTTTTCTGGAAAATAATATGCATAATGAATTATACTTTTATGTAGTATCTGAAGCACAACAAAATAAAATAAATATTTTGTAAATTACACTAATACTATGAAGAATGTGGCAAACACAAAAGCTATGATTGCATACTGCAAAACCCTTCCTTTTAATGTTTGTTCAGAACTGATGTAAAATAACATGTTGTATTAACTGCAAAGAGAGACTGTCCAAATATATTTAACTAATTAAATGTGTTATAAAGTGAACTGTACTTACGTGCTTGGCTCTCTGCACTTCCACTTGTTGTCCTGATGATCATAGATGAGAAGGACAGGTACAAAACAATCCATAGTAAATCTGCTGTTGTCCAGCTAAAGTACGATAAACAAGGCTGATCTGATCATCTGATATGGGTGTGATTTTTAAAAAATTTTAAAAAGACAATCAGGTGTAAATTACCATGATCATTGTGGCCTCACTGAAGTTTTCAGAGATTCTGGAGGCTACCTTTTCAGCTACCTGATTCGGTCTGAAAGAGTGGAAAACATCACAACAAAACACATGCAGACACTAACCGATCACAGAAAGAACAACAAAGAGCCCAAACCTTACCTGGCTTCTTTAATACGCTCATTTGCTTGATAATAGCCAGCAATGACGTATTTGTTTTCTTTGCACCATGTGTCAATCTGAGGAAAGAGACATCAAACGTATGGGATGAGATTTCTAGCAAAAAGATTAACAAATGCATGCACATTTATCTGTGAACTTGATGCATTTTACAAATGTATTTTACCATCCACAAACAAATGTCTTAAGATTTGAATCCGTGAAATTTATGAGCAAATACGAGCAAAGACAGAAAATCACATCATGAAAAAATTTTTTTCTTAAGTACTTGTTGGACACACTCATTGGCACCCCTAGAAATACTTATGGGTAAAATTTATCTAAAGTATATTCCCATTGATATTTACATTTTCTTAGCACACCAAGGTGACTAGACACATGATGTTGTCCAGTCATGACTTTCTGTTTCACAAAAGAATAAATATTAAGTAAAACAGTTTTGAGAGTTTCTTTTTGCAGTTTTCGGCATTAGCCTACACGAAACAAACAGCTATCAATAAATGAACCAACACATGTGCGTCATTTTCCTTAAACAAATGTCTTTTATTTTGTGTTCTTGAACTTCCGAATTTAATTATGGTTCATCGATTACTACAAATGAAGACATTTATGTGAATACAAATGTTTTATTTTGTATAATTATATATCACAATTTGCACACTATTTGCGCACTATTTGTATAAGATGTGTATTTGTGGATTAGGTGACGTGCGTGCATTCATCTCGTTCTGTGGATTTTTGAGAGTTTGCATTACACAATCCATGCAGTCACCACTAGATGGCAGTGTTACAGAGTTTGACGTTGGTGGAAATTCTTCACAAATGTCTTTTGCTACAGCCACTCTGTAGTGTAACTGTGGTCACCTATATCAGCATATCAAAAAAGAAAAAACTTGCAGAGACAGGTCTCAAACACGGGTTTCCACGGGTTTAAGTAGACGATTTACCCCATACTCACACTCCTGTGGTCTGTATACAGCTGACTTGTGGCAGAAACTATTATAATACAGTCTCCCTTGTCACTACTCTATCCTAAAGGCTATGTGCTACTGTTAATAGAGAAGCCATAACTTCAAATGGCCGGGTAATGAAATTGTAAAGTTGTGCCTTAAAAACGTTGACTGCATTGATTTTTTTTTGTAATGCTAAAGTGTTTCATTTTATTTATAATTAGTTTTTTACAATGTTAAAAGGTTTAAATAAAGGAGTTAATGTTTAAGTATTACTGGGTTTTTTCCCCGTGGTGTGTTTTTGCATACACAAGTTGTTTGGGGTTGACATGGAACAGTTTATTAAGAATACACTAAACATTATGTTACAGCTGACTAAAATGGATATACTACTTGGATAATATACTTTAATGATCAAGGAATTGATAAAGAAAGTATATCTTATACAATTGTTGATTTTACTGGGGAAATTTCATATCCATGAAATGAAATGTTCTGACTCTGATTTTTCTCACTTCAAAAAGCTCAATGTGTATTGCAATATTTTAACAAATTGTAAATAAATACAACATTATTGACTAAAGAAACACTATTTAAAAATATATAAATTTTATTTATTATTGACAAACTTTTTTTTTTGGAATGTTATGGGGGAAATTTTGAATGGTTCTCATTATATTGTACTTGTGGCATTAATAAAAAAAGGACAGCCTTCAAATTGGGACGCAGCCTTCAAATTGGGACACGGCTATGATTTGCCAGTTGAGCAGATTGTCGTAAAAATGTTGGTGATATCGTAAAACATTGGAGATGACAGGAAGTGAAGCAATTTCGCACGTGCAGAACAAATCGTGTTTCTGGTACGAATCGAATAGTGACAGCCCTCACTGGTTGTGAGTGACGTAGGATACATGCATCAGCACCATTGAAGCATTTTGTTAGACTGATAAGGTGTTATGAGGATTAAAAGATATAAGTGGATACATTTTTATCCCGACAGGGTCGTTGTGTAGACACACTGCTGACACGCATTAATGTTCAAATAATTTATAAGTTGATTTTTCATAATAGTTCTACTTTAAGGTCATGGTTATCTTTTTAGGCAGGATTTTTTGTGATTGCTTTTATGCTTGTATTAGGTCTGACCAGGATGTATTGATGCTTTGATGATTGTTGTTGCAACACGTTTGTGTATGGTGTCCTTGAGTGTCATGTAAGGTGCTTAAAAATAAAATGTATAATAATAATAATAATAATAATAATAATAATTTGTGACACTACAAAAAGAAAAGCAATACTTCAGACACTGGCAAATACTGCAAAAGAATACAGCAAGGTACAGGAATTATAAAAATTTGTAAAAGAACAATCAGCTATGAAAAACAGAACACTATCCTATATATCCTATACTATATATACACTATACACTATACTCTATACTATACACTATACTATATCCCAACTCAACTCAGAAACTTACAGATAATTTACAGAAGAAATTGGAAAATATCTATTAGACAGGGGTGTCTTTATGATCCAGATGGAAATTGATGAAAGAATGTAAAAGCAAAAGTAAATAATTTGCAGTCTTGGAAAAAAGAAATGAACTTGATCAGAAAGATGAAAATCTGAAAACGACACTGTTACTTAAGACCTACATATAATAATATATAAATATAAATATATATATATATAATATAATATAATATAATATAATATAATATAATATAATATAATATAAATATATATATATATATATATATATATATATATATATATATATATATATATATACTGATGCTGTTACAAATTATTATAATACGTCATAGGTCAAAGAGCATACAGACCGTTGAAATGCCTTTTCAACAGTCGATAAGTAGGTACTTCTAATTCAGTACGTATCTATCCCCTGTTACCGTACGCGATCTCGGACGCAGGAATAAAATAAATATACAACGGGGAAAGCGCAAAAAAAAAGTGGGTTCTCACCAGTGTGAGTGCCACCTCTAGCATAGGCGCAAGCGCCAGCGGCCCGTGGAAGAGCGGCACACAGTCCACGCAGAGTGCCGCGTCTCTCGCGCCATCCTTCCGCTTGTGCTTCTCAGCCACCATCAGGCCATTAACAGCGCAATGGGGATATTTAGCGGCGTGCAGCAGCATCTTACTGTACGCCTGAGTTGTCAACTTTAAGGGCATGTTTACAGATCTGTCTAATGCATCTGATTTAAGTCTCTTTAACACGCTGCGCAATCACGCTAAGCTCTCGAATCGCTCTCGCGGTACTTTGATACTCCAATCAGTTTGCGCATGAAGTTCTACACATATGCGCATTGGCCGCTGGATCGCACGTCAACGGTGTCATCAGTGCATTTTAACTTAATAAAAGCACAATAAACATGTGCACTTCTCAACCGATTTCAATGATTTACAATTTACTTAAAATACAAAAAAGTGGAGTCACTAGTTAATCTCGATGGTTAGACTTTTTTAAAATTATTTATTGTCATAAGTATTTGTGAAAACAGACACACTTGTCAAGTATTGATTTGACTTATTATTGTTACTGTGTAACAGAATCTATTGTAAATTTATTTTACGAACTACCCTGATCGTTTTTTTTGATAAAATCTAAGTGTTAAAATTATTTTAACACTTTCACTATTACAAAATTAACTGTAACGTACTTCTAAATATGTCATCCGTTTGACTTCATTCAAATTAATGTGACTTTTCCAAAATAAAAATATATATTATTGATTTGTTGTTATTAACATGTTATATTAGATATAAATATGTAATAAATATAAAATGTCAATAACAACAAGTCAATAATTCGCTATTTTCAAACATTTAAAGTTTATTTAGAATATTTAAAGTTTTTTACCAAAATAACTGTGTCTTTCAATTCAATTTTGAATGAATTTAACATCTTTGTTTGATTTCAGCATATTACTTTATCCATCATATTTGCGATGCTCTTTTAATTTTAATTTAAACTATTTAATTCTATTTAATTTACTTATTGCTATTTAAATTGTGCTAACAACATGTGACATTTGTGAAACGTCTATGAAACTATTGTGATAAAAATCCGTTAACCATAATCCTTTGCGCGTATATTTCCGCTTGTAATTTATTATGCATCACTTCCTCTATCCTTCTCCGAGCGAGCGACGGACGGTGGCGTAAGGTATGTAAGTACCAGTCTTTTATATTTTTTGCTGAATTGTGCAAATATCTGCTACGTTCTTTATTTTTATTTTACTGGTCTGTCGTTTTTGTGTGTTGTGAGAGTAATTAGTTAGGTTTTTTTGTATTCATGACTTTGAGGCCGATGTAGGGATTGCTGTAGGGATTGATTGTAGCATTAGCATTAGCTGTTGGTCAGTACATGTGCTGTTATCTCTTTAACGCAGCACACTAGGGTTACCAGCCATTATCATCTTTAGTCACTGTGGTTATGGATGTATGTTTATGTATTTTATTATTAAAAGTGTTGGTTTAGTTATTATCAGAGCTCAATGATATTTTGACCTTGTAGGGTTAAGTAGGTGACTCCAAAGGCAGTGTTGTTGTCATATACTAGGTTAAACACAAGTGTTGCCGCTTTTATTTGTAATACTATACTGTACTTTAGCTAAAGCAGAGCGTTACCATGTTATTACATGTAAATATCTTTGTATTGAGTGATTGCCAGGATCATGTACTATGCTATATAGAAGAATACTTCTTCTGCTCTGAAAGAAGGGACAAATAAATACATAAATAAATAGATAAATAAATTCCAATGGGCTAGTTGAGAGATGATATGGGCAACTGTTGTTAACGTCTAAATGTTATGCTACAATAATATAGAACGCAGACGATTTGTCATTGCTGCTCCCATTGAGGAACGGTGATTGTTCTGATTCAAAACTCTTCCTGATTAAAGATATTTTTTTCTTTACTAAGTTTTTACTTTTTTTGTGGATTTTAGTGTGAAAACACACATATACATATATACACACACACATGTTTTTTAGTAGTGTTAAAGTATGTAGGTATATGAAAATTCACAAACTGCCATGTTGTTCACGCAGGATGTTGGCAACCAGAGCATTTCGATTAGTTGGGAGCCGGGCCTTGTCGACTTCCATCTGCCTTCGTGGTGGACATGGTAAGTGATGTGCTAAGAGACTAAAGCGTCCAATTAATGGAAAGTCCTTGATGTTTATCATCACAGGGCCAGTAATTGAATAGATGTGTTTGCTAATGCTTTCAGGAGTTGCTAAGGTGGAGGACTATGCACTCCCAGCTTACTTTGACCGGCGAGAAAGCCCTCTTCCTGACATTAAGTTTGTGCAGCAACTGAGTCCTGAGCAGAAGTCACTGAAAGAGAAGGAGAAAGGCTCCTGGGCCACTCTGTCCAAGGAAGAGAAGATTGCATGTATGTGATACTTATAAAAAAAATCTGTGCATTGAGTTCTTGATTTTCTTTTTTATGTGCTTATTTTTCAAATGATTATTTTCAGTGTATCGCATCAGCTTCAAGGAAAGCTTTGCTGAAATGGGCAAGGGAACAGGCGAGTGGAAATCAGTCGTTGCTGGGGTTTTCTTTTTTATGGGCTTTACTGGCCTTGTTGTTTTATGGCAGAGAAAGTATGGTAAGTTTTTACTTATATAATCAAAAACCATGCATTCAAATCATGATTTATAATCTGAGGATGTTGATATTGAAGGTAAAAATGTGTTATCTGTTTTTAGTTTACGGAGATGTTCCGCATACCTTTGACCCTGAGTACAAGCAGAAAGAAGTCCAGAGGATGCTTGATATGAGGATCAACCCTGTCGAGGGCTTTTCAGCCAAATGGGACTATGACAACAATACTTGGAAGAAATAAATTCATGCTCTTTATATAAATCTGTCAGACCATGTTGCACAACTTATAACGTAGCAACTAATAAACAGTTAAGTCTGTATTTATTGTTTGCCCACATGTTACATCTCAATATGTTTGGAAGATTGCTTCCTCCTAAGGTGTATTAAAAATAAAGTTCCAATATATATCATATTATTTCACTTTTTTTCTACACAATAATGGTAGAACATTTTGATTTGTTATCCTGAACTTCTCAAAAGCAACACGGCTCACTAGAATTTCCTTTATCAGAAAATTTACTTTGTCTTTTACTCAAACATATTCAACTTTTTCTGGGTTAACTTTTCTATGTGAGGCAGATACATAGAGAATATGATTGGATAGGTAAAAATGAAACAATTCTAGCAATTCTAGGACCCTTGTTTTTTGTGTGACAGCACCACCAAGGACTGCCTTTCTACAACATTAATACAGGATGGAAAACATAACCATTTTCAGAGAGTAAGTTGCTGTGGTTCCTTACATACCCTGAAAGTTACCTGAAACCGAAAGCTGAGGTCATCCACCTACTTACTCTCAAACTTACCCGGGTATGTCACATAACCCGCTTTCTGAAATACCCTCCTGAATGTTTTTTTCAAGAATAAATAAATAAAATTTGTTAGTACTTTTACTCTTTAGTACTTACAGGATGACTGTTTCAGAGTTAGTTCATTTTCAGTGTACAAAGTGAGCTTCGGAGGTTGTCTGCACATGCCTGTAAATCTCTTAAGGGTCCAGTGGGCTTTGAAGCACATATTATGCATAATATTATAATTTTACAGCATTATTATAATTACATTTTTAATCTCACCCATTATGATAAATATTTTTCCAAAAATCTGTTTTGTTCTAAATATTTTCTGGATTATGGTGTTATGGCTGAGATTTTCAGCAGAATGTACATGTGTACATATATACGAGTTCATGATATCAGTGTATATCATTGGTTGCATAAATGTGTAGATGTTAAGTATTATTCTATATCAATAATGTAACTGCAAAGCAATTAATCTGTTAATGCACAGTTTAAGTAATTGCATCTCATTACTCTTCTCCACTTACTAAATAAATTATGTTATATATGACACAGGTGGAGGACAGGCTTTATTATTTGACCCTCAATGGGATTACCTAAATGGCATAGTGGTTTACCTTCATATTTAGGTATTACTATACCTAAATACCAAAAAAACCCCACCTAAATTCAGGTTATTAATGAAATGCAGCAAAATATTTAGATTTTCAAGTTTATCTTATCGTGTCTATTGCTTTAGACATCTTTCTAATCCCCAGCAACTATACATTCAGGTTGATGTTATTTTTCTCCAAATTATAATTTGTTATTGGTCTTTTGAAATTTTACAGCTCATTTAATTAAATAAAATTTTATTTGTATTGCACATTTTCACAAAGTTTATTGTATAGCTTTACAAGGTATTGAAAACAACAGTCAGTGGTCAGGGATTAAAAAAACCCCTGACATGACGTTACAGCTGCAATCCGTGGCACATATGCGATCTGTAATAGAGGACACAAAGTGCCATTGATTGCATCTATAACTCACAATTACAGGACACAGAATAATTACTAATTAAGAGGGGTGAATAAGTGAATATCTAATTATATATAGTAGTAAGTTTAATTTAAGAGAGCTGTGGGTGCAGAAAGGAAGTGTCCGGTTGTTGTTCGGCAGTCATCCATTGTGCAGCACCAGGATGGGACTGTTATGAGCAGTATCATGTCAAACTGGAACTTAATCTGTATCGCTCAGAGTCCCTCGGAGAAGAGAGAGAAAGAGGGAGACAAAACAGACTTATATTAGCGCAGAGGCCGTTCACATGTAATGTTAAAGCCACACAGTAAAATGGGTGTATGTGTGCTCGGTTTCAGTTAAGCTAACTATTGTGGCCTAAGTGTGGTAAGAGCTGAAAAATGCGTGGCTAAAAAGATGAATCTTTAGTTTAGACTAGAAAGACTTGATTTAAAGGGATAGTTTGGCAAAAATGAACATTACCCCATGATCTTACTCTCAAGCCATCCAAGATACATCATCTTTCAGACGAACACAATCACAGTTAGGGTTAGAAAATGTCCTGGCTCTTCAAAGCTTTATAATGGTAGTAAACAGGGCGCACAACTTTAAAGCCCAAAAAAGTGCATCCATCCTTTACAGAAGTAATCCACACGTCTCCAGGGGGTTAATAAAGGCCTTCTTAAGAAAAATATCCATATTTAAAATTTTACAAATTAAAATGGTCCCTTTAACAACAGTAAAGCCATGACCTTTTACGGAACAATGTCACAACAAAACAGAAAGGTTGTATTTAAATATATTAAATGAAATGGGATATATTTCGTGATATATTAGACATGTAACTGTGGGCCTACCATTTTTATTGTCTACACTGTAAAAACTAAAGGATCCTTGAGGAACTCCACACTGGAGGAACTGTCAGGAGGACCTCGAATCACTCGAAACACCAAAAAACAGTTCTCTGAGGAACCATTAACAGTCTTGGCAGTTCTTGCAGAAAGTTATAGGATCCTTTAGGCACTTCAAATTCAGTTTTGAAGTTCCTCAAAAGGTCCTCCTGACAGTTCTGACGATGTGGCAGTGTGAGGAACCCCAAATGATCCCTCGAGGATCCTTTAGTTTTTACAGTGTACCTCTGTTATAGCAGATCTTCATTCTCTAATGCAAATTAATGTATATCGCATCATGTTTATTTTAGAGTACTGGAAAGCATTACACAAATTCTTAAAAATTGTGAAAAAAATTAAAAACTGTAGGAGGCTTTACAACTGAAAGAGGGTCCATAAATAATGCCAAGTACTATGAGTTTACATGTGGAGAAGAATTTGCTTTGGTATGCTGGTGCAATAAAGTTACAGAGTTAAACAATACTTAATATTGTAGTGCATGACACAGATCAGACACATAATATTTTGTTATATTTCTCTTTTTTTTGTACTTTATTTTGTAGTTTTCTTAATCCAACATGAACTAGAGCAACAAGCATTGTCCAAAATGAAGAACAGTAGTACAGTACAGATATAAATGAAGAATTAGAAAGTATAAATTGTCAGAGATAAAAAACTCTATGTAATGGTGGTATAGAATGCTGCACTTTCTTTTACAGTCCTATTTCCATTAAAATACTATGACGTACTAGTAAATGTACATTGTATTTAATGCATAAGTTATTCAGTGCTGACGTTGAGAGGGTACAATCATGTGCAAGATACTGAGTAAGTGCCCGTTATTACCATTTGCATGTACAGTAGTGTTTGCTATCAGTTACCATATGCATGCAGTGTAAGTAAGTTCCCGTTATTACCTTACACTAGCCTGTATGTACTACATACTTACCAACTATATACATTTGTATGTACAGTAGTATTTGTTATACAAACTAATTACCATGTATGTACCTATATTAAGTACAATATAGTCCCTTTTAAATACCATGTACGTATTCAAAAGTAAATACCTTGTGTAAGTACCTTGTGTTCACACATTTTTCTGTAAGTACAGCTTATGTACTATACATGTACCAGAAAAGTATGCATACTGTAAATGAGAGTGCTCCCTGTGGAATTTCATACCAAACTATTTCTTTTCTCAGTTAAGTGGACTTAATTTTCAGTTGCCATTACAATCCTGATAAAATTCCAGTCAAATTATCTATCTTGGACCTTTATACAACTTTTTTATGTTGTATAAAATAATGTCTTTATTGTGAAATTTGGTTTAATAATATTATTTTAGTTAGTCAGTTATTTAATGATAGAGATTGATTAATGATAGATTATCCCTTCAGGGAAAATTATGTTAATGAAAGGCTTGAGTAATCAGCTCTCTCAGCTTGTGCCTCTTCGGGATTTGGGGAAGTCTTGCTTACAAGAGTCTTCGTAACAAGAGTCTTCGTAACTTCCAAGTGTCCAAGTGCTGGAACCCTATTTGTAAAGATTTTCTTCTTATTATAATGCAGATCATCACTATTGTTATTCGTCATACTTATTATGTTGGCTTAAGAAAGCCAACGAAAAATCCCATAGACTTAACATTGCGACAAACTTTGACAGGTCATAGCTCTTGAGTGAGGATTTCGTAGAAACATTTGGGTTAACAAATTTGATTAGGCTGGCAGACTCTGTAAGAACATACCTCACAATAGGGTGTAAGTTGTACCCCTGGGGCATAAGAGCCACTCAAAATTTCCCATAGACTTAGAATGGCCTATAGACTGCTCTTATAAAACGGCCCAGATGGATTATCGTTTGTATCAGAGTGTCATAGAGACATGGGGGTGGACTCATTTTACTTCAGTCTCCTAGAAGCTTCATGATGCTGTGATGCCACACCCTAGCAACCATTTAGAGCACCCTAGCATCTGACCCCATTGACTGCCATAATAAAAGGACCAGTCAGATATCTTTGCAGCACAGTGTCCTGAGACAAGCGGGTGGGCTTGGAGTATAATTATTGGCAGATGCTAAGCCACTTCCTAGCAACCAAACAGAGTACCCTAGCAACCGTTTTAAAACACCTATATCTCTTCATCAGAACATCATAGAGACATGGGGGTGGGCTCGTTTTACTCGTGGCTGTTCGAAATGTACAAACAGCGACCTCATGTTCTTTCAATTTGGACACGGTAGCTACAAAAGGCAGGCAGACTTTGCCTGTATCTATCTTCAGCCGGCAGAAGTGGGTTTGTCTTTGCACACATGAGATATGGGTCTAGCATCAGCTTGACTGTTCTTAGGACATCTGGGATGCAGTTTAAACCATTTATGATCTGTGAGACTTTTGCAACACTGTTAAGTGTTTTTAAGTGTTTGTCATGGTATGTACAGTCTGGTATCCATGCACAACAATAATTCACAAGTCCCAGAAAACTTTGTAGTTGGCACACCATATCTGGTCACAGCATAGTCTTTATCAGCTGGTCCCTTTCAGCTGAAATGGATTTCTGACCATTTCAGATGAGATGGCCAAGGTAGTGGACCTTTGTTTGTACCCATTGCAGTGTTTTCTTGGTGGCTTTGAACTCTGCCTTTGGCAGAACATTGCAGACTCCAGTGGAGGCTTGCTTACATCATCAAATCATCTGCATATTGTAGAACACAGATGTTGGGAGGCATGTCTGATGATGTCCAGAACACGCTTTACCGCTGCTGGGAAAACCACAGATAAGTCAATAAAGCCCTGACAAATATGGGTCCAGGTGTATTGTGACCCCTTAAAGGTGAATGCAAACAATTGTTGTGTGCCGGGGTGCACCGCGATGGAGAAAAGGTCTTTCACTGTATTAGGCACCAGCTAGTGCTGTATTGTATGGAGAATGTGTACGGATTATCACTCTTCACGACAGAAAATTGTCAATAATTGGCTGTATTCCCTCTATTAATATACACTGGTTTCTTAGTTTTTTAATTGGCTCTGTATGGCGGTACATGCATGAGACCAGAATCACCTTTATATTGAGACCCCAGAGTTGGATCAACCTCAGGAAGCAAATTACAATTATTATTTGATTGTGATTTATTTTAGTGATCATCATTTACCATGTGTGGCATTAAATCCACTGTTGCTCTCATGCCGTCTGCGAACAAAGAAAAATTCACACTATGTTCTGAAAAAACAATCTCTACACCCAACTTGTACATTATGTCTTGTCCCAATAAGTTCAATGGGCAATTGGGTTTAATAGCAAATTTATTCAATTCAATTCAATTCAATTTTATTTGTATAGCGCTTTTCACAAAGGACATTGTATCAAAGCAGCTTTACATGTAATGACATAGCAGTCAGTGGTCAGGGATTCAAAAAAACTCTTTAGGAGAGAAAAAAACCCCTGACATGACGTGTTATAGGTGCAATCCGTAGCATGTGCAATCCGGAATAGGGGACACAAATTGCCATTGATCGCATCCATAACTCACTATGCAGTTTACAGGATACAGATACAGACATTATAAGATGCAGAACTTCACTATAAGAGAGTTAATAAAAAAATGTTATATGTTAAGTGTAATGTGGTAAATTTGATTTTAATATAACAGGTGCCGGAGGTTGTCCTGGGTAGTCGTCATGAAGCAGCACCAGGGTGGGCATCAGGTGGGGCAGTGTTAAGCCAGCTGGAACTCATTCCTCAGGATAACACCTCGGAGAAAGGGGTAGGGGATAGAGAGAGAGAGAGAGAGAAAAGGAGAGAGGAGGAGGGAGAGAAGGACAAAACAGAATTAGCGTAGCAGCCATTCCTATGTTGATTGTAAGCAGTTTTATGTGATATCACATGCAGTATGAATTATGTGTGTGTGCCCGGTTCCAGTTGAGGTTAACTATTGCGGCCTTAGAGAGTTGGGTCAAAGATTATGTGAATGCAAGTGTAAACAGATAAGTCTTTAATGTAGTTTTAAACTGTTCGACTGTGTCTGAGTCCCGGACTTTACTGGGAAGGTTATTCCATAGTTTAGGAGCTAAGTAGGAGAAAGATCTGCCACCTTTAGATTTCTTTGATACTCTTGGAACTATTAAGAGCCCGTTGTTTTGTGAACGTAATGTCCGTGATGGGTTGTATGCTGATAATAGTTCACGGAGGTATAGAGGTGCTAAGCCATTTAGTGCTTTGTATGTCATTAACAGAATTTTAAAATCGATGCGATATTTTACAGGTAGCCAGTGCAGTGTTGCTAGGAGTGGACTAATGTGGTCATACTTTTTTGATCTAGTGAGAACTATAGCAGCTGCATTTTGAACCAGCTGAAGCTTATTTATTTGCTTTGCATGACATCCCCCCAGTAATGAATTACAGTAGTCGATTCTGGAGGTCATAAAGGCGTGGATTAGTTTCTCTATATCCGAGAAAGACAGCATATGGCGCATCTTTGAAATATTTCTAAGGTGAAAAAATGCAGTTCGGCATGTATTAGAAATGTGACCATCGAAAGACAGGTTCTTATCTAGAATCACACCTAGGTTCTTGACTCATGGAGGAAGGGACAATGGTGCAACCTTCTATAGAGAAGTTGTGGGCTATTGTGTCGTGTTTGGAGCTATTAGGTTCAATAATCAAAATCTCTGTCTTGTTGGAGTTAAGTAGAAGGAAGTTGTTTGCCATCCATTTTCTAATATTGTTAATACAGTCTATTAGCTTAGTAAAATGGTGGGGTTTGTTAGGTTCTGAGGAAATATAGAGCTGGGTATCGTCAAGCCAGTAGCAGTGGAAGTTGATGTCATGTTTCTTAATAATATCTCCGAGGGGTAGCATATATAGTGCGAAGACAATTGGGCCAAGAACTGATCCCTGTGGTACTGTGATTTTACCTGAGAGTAGTAAGATTTTTATCGCTGGCATACACAAATTGGTAACGATCAGTTAAATAAGATTTAAACCAGGCTAAGGCTTGACCATTAATGCCAACATGGTTTTCAGTCTATCGAGTAGGATTGTATGATCTATTGTATCAAAAGCTGCACTGAGGTCGAGTAATATAAGAATAGATGTCTCATTGCGATCTGATGCTAAAAGGAGGTCATTTGTCACCGGAGCATAGCTGTTTCTGTACTGTGATGAGGCCTGAATCCTGATTGAAATTTTTCATAAATGCTATTTTCGGATAGGAATGTCTGTAGTTGTTTGGACACAACCTTTTCTAGTATTTTTGATAAGAAAGGGAGATTCGAGATTGGTCTATAGTTGGTTAGGTCTCCTTGGTCGAGATTAGGTTTTTAATGAGAGGCTTAATAACTGCCATTTTGAAGGCCGCTGGGACGTAGCCTAGTTCTAAGGATGAGTTAATAATGTTGAGTACAGGTTCGAGACTGCAGAAAAACTTCTTTTAGTAGTTTTGTTGGGATGGGATCTATTATACAGGATGAAGATTTAGATGAATTTATTATTTTGTGAGTTCATCTATTTTAATAGCATTAAATGATTCTAGTTGTACTAATGGCATGAAGCGGACGGTATACTATGCGATATAGAGGTGGCAGGCTGTGTAGATGCAATATTGTCCCTAATCTGCTCGATTTTATTATCAAAAAATTTCATAAAGGTATTACTATCGTGGCTGTAGTTTAACATCTTTTCTGTAAATGATTTATTTCCAGTCAGCTTTGCGACTGTGTTAAAAAGAAATCGCGGGTTATTTTGATTTTCTGCATGATCAACTTGCTAAAATAGGACGCTTTGGTGGTTTTAGAGCCTGTTTGTACTTGTTGGTGCTCTCTTTCCATGCATCGCGCCATACTTCTAGGTTCGTAGTCCTCCATCTACGCTCCATTTTTCTGGTTGCTTTTTAGGGCTGAAGTGTGGTTATTATACCATGGTGCTGGCGCTCTATCTTTTATTCTTTTAATCTGATGGGTGCGACAAGTTCTAAAGTGCCTGAAAAAGCTTTGTTTAATGTTTCTGTTATACTGTCAAGATCCTCATTTTTATTGATTACATTATGGGTTTGATATAGATTCGAAGTTTGTTAATAAAACTATCTTTAGTGGTAGAAATGATTGATCGGCTTGATCTAAACCGAGGTGTAGGACGAGGGGTTTGTCTAAAAGTACAGTGTAAGTTATGAGGCAGTGATCTGAAATAGCATCGCTCTGAGGTAATATTTCTAATGCTATTTATGTTTAGTCCAAATGATAGAATTAGGTCTAAAGTGTGCTTACATTTATGCGTGGGACCTGAAACCTTTTGGCTAACACCAAGCGAGTCCAGGATATCCATAAAAGCTATAATGTGAAGCGCCGCGCTTTTGGATTATCAATGTGTATGTTAAAGTCACCAACGATTAGGGCTTTATCTACATTAACTACTAATTCTGATAGAAAATCTGCAAATTCTTTAAGGAAGTCTATATGATGACCCGGTGGTCTGTAAATGGTAGCCATTATGAAGGACAAATGTTTGTTGCGACCGCTTGGAAGTGACATATTTAGCCATTATTTCAAAGGAGTTAAATTTCCTAGATTTAAGATTAACGCAGAATAAGTTGCTATAAATTGCGGCAATACCGCCACCTCTACCTTTTAGACGAGGCTCGTGCTTATAGTCAAAGTCTTGTGGAGTAGACTCATTTAGACTAGTAAAATCATCTGTTTTTAGCCATGTTTCCGTCAGGCACAGCGCATCTAGTTTGTGTTCTGTAATAATTTCATTGACAATATATTCTTTGTTGGAAAGCGACCTGATGTTAAGCAGGCCGAAGTTTAGCCATTTTGTTGCATCTATTTGTAGGTTATTTTCTAGTTTAATATTAATTAGATTTGTATATTTTGGTTTAGAGTATAATAAAGGTTTGTTTGTTCGGGAAACAGACACAGTCTCTATATGTTGATAGGTGGGTTGTAAAAACTCTATATGCTGTAATTTATGTGACTTGAGTGACATGTCGTGGCAGCTTGCAGACGGATGGATAGGCCGATTCGTCTGCTTCCTGACCTGGGCCCCGGATAGTCAGATAAATGTAAAATGATCAGGGGCCCTTACTAAATTAATGGGGTCATGTGGCATTCAATGTCAGTCCCAGAAACCCCTACGGATCAAATAGTACGATTTGTTATTGGGCCCTCATACAAGTTAGCAGAGATGGATGAGCAGGTAGCTCTAGTGTCCATCAGAAAACTATATTCCACCCCATTCACTAGTAATGTTATATTTGGGAGTTTACAAATTACAAATTATTAAATGTTATACTGGACAGACAATGCCCAATCCCCTATGTGATGATTCTGTCTGTGTCTTTGTCTCTGTGTCTGTGTTCTGCTCCCTGTATCTGGACCCTTAGTCATTTGAACTCAATTTCCAATAATCCTTTGATGGTCATTTCCTGTCATTACTCAGTGTTGCTGATTGTTCTCACCTGTGTCTTGTTACCCCTGATTGTCTTTCCTTGTATATATACACCTTGTGTTTTAGTTTACTTTTATTGTGTGATGTTATGTTGTTCCTGTGTTTTTGGATTATTGAAATTAAACATTACGGCCTATGGATCCACATCTCTGCCTCCATTCTTCGTTAATGTAACACCCTAATTATTTTTCTTGTTCTGCCGGTTGGTCTGGCAGTTATTTTACAGTTACAGTTAAAATCTTCTTTTTTTTCTGCAGTCTCTGGCCCAAATATCCTAGCTGTCCACAATAGTGGCATGTTTTTATTTTTATTTACTGTATTTGTACATTTGTTACTATATTTGTTTTTGACTACATTATTCTACAATTTATAATACATTCTATTTACTATTGCCTTTTCCCATATTATATTGTATTTGTATTATATTTGTATTTAGACTTATATTCACAGTCACACACACACACACATGAAATATCAGTGCAAAAAAATGATAGAAATCTGATTTGCAGTGTGTCAGTTTTTGATTGGTATTTGCTGATTTGTCAATGCTGATAAATTAATAGTACTTAAATTAATTGTACTTTTTTCTCTATATTTTAAAGGGGACAATTTGTGTTCTTACCTGAAACAACAGAAAACTAAGAAGCAGGGGTTAGAATTCTCAAGATGAGATTACTTTATTTCATTTCTTGTACATTACATTATATTAGCGATATGCAATATCATATGCTTTTATGATTCCTTATGAAAAATAATTTTCTAAGTTTTACCTATCGAGATTCTAAGCAACTGCAGACTAAACAGTTATGTACTCTACACAAATCATTGCCACAACTAAGATGGCGGGCCTGTTGACGTATCACTTCAGCTAGCTAAAGCGGCCAATGCGCTAGCTGTATCCCAATTCGAAGGCTACGTCCTTCAAAGGACGCGTACTTCGCGCAATGCAACTCGGGATAGCCGAAGCTTCGGCCGAAGGACTCATTCGTTCTATCCTTCGCAGCAAATGGAAATGACGCATTTTGAGACCGCATTCGAAGCAGCCTTCGTCTTACCAGCTATCAGTCGCGCCGTTGTGACAATCGGTCTTGATATGTAGTATTCGAATTGGGACACAGCTTTTAAAACGTTGGCGATGGCAGGAAGTGGCGCAATTGTGCACATGCGCAGATTAAAACTTAAGTTTTCGCACACGCGCAGTACAAATCGTGTTTCCGGTGAAGTGGTGACAACACACACACAGGCGCGAGAAATGGATGCAGCAGAAGTGGAGTTTCTTGCAGAGAAACAGTTGGTGAAAATTATTCCAAACTTCAGCCTTGATAAGATTTATTTAATCGGGGTACGTACATGTTTAAGCTGCTGTCATGTTTCTCTACATGATTACTTTTATATAAAATATTTGTAATGATTATTGTAATATAACCATTGTTTTTAACCATGATGCTTGTTAAGATATTTTATAGTAATACAAATGGTAAACAATCCACCATTATGGCTACTGTACTTTTACTATAATAAAACCAGAGATAATTAATAAAAGTGTATTAGAGTACCATAATGTCATCGCATACCCTTTCCATTGTCTTTGTCATAGTATTATTATTACACACTGTTTCTGAGCAGTGCATCAGATGCATGTTTTTGAACACACTTTTAGGGTGATTTCGGTCCATTTAACCCAGGCCTGCCGGTAGAAGTTCCTGTATGGTTGGCCCTCAATCTCAAACAGAGACACAAATGCAGAATCATACCTCCAGAATGGATGGACGCAGGTGAATTTAATCATATTTTGCAGCTACATGATCTCTCCTTAGACCTGCATTCACCCTGAGTACTTTTTCATTCTTAGACAAACTGGAGGAGATCCGCGAACAAGAAAGGAAACTGGACACTTTCACTCCCATACCGAGTCCTTATTACATGGAGCTGACCAAATTATTACTCAACCAGTAAGTACACCAGCTGCAAGACCTTGCATCTCTTAAATACCCCCAAAATAATTAATTTTTCATTTGAATTTAATTGATTTAGAAACTTGTGAGAATGCATTTATGTCTGTAGTCTTTGTGAAAAAGCATTGAAACTTGACATTTGCTTATGAAACTTACATAAGCATATACATTAATCATTAAAATATTGTTTTTGTGAACAGTGCTGCAGATAACATCCCTAAAGCTGATGAGATCCGCACATTGGTAAAAGACATCTGGGATACACGCATGGCCAAGCTGAGACTTTCTGCTGACAGTTTTATCAGCCAGCAGGAAGCTCACGCACAGGTAAAGTGACCTGTTATGTTAAGTGACATATATGGATCAGAAGAACAGAAAAACAAGTCAGAGGCTTATTGCACAAAGCTCGTTTCAGTGGTTACCAAAGTAAGTTAAGCACAGTTTGGTGTTTTGGGCTCTAAAAGGTTGATTGGTTTAAAGCAGATTTTGTCTCCATGGTAAGGCTTTATTGTAGGGATGACATCGCAAACCCGAACTAGACCAATCAGGTGTAAGCAAATTGACAAATCTGATGCCTTACAGTTAAAAAGATTTATATATTTTTTTGAATGTAGCACCTTTGAATCCAGACGGAGCACAAAGAATTTAGAAGAGTTTCTGTTCACCTGTTCTTTTAAAAAAAAAATGAATAAATGAATATTCATTGAAAAGAATAAAATGTGAACAAAAACAAATGCTTTTAAACACCTTATTATCATTAAATTTGAAAAGTAAAATGACGTGTAATAATCTATATTGACAATTTTTTACGACCCTGCCTGTCAAAATGACGGACAATGGAAAAAGTCTTAATGCAACCTCTGAGACAAGGCTCATATTTTCTCTCTCTAGCTGGATAATCTTACGCTGATGGAGATCAATACCACACGCTCCTTTCTGCTGGACTCTCTCAACTACATGTATAAACTTCGCTCAAACCTGCAGCCATCCAGAACTCATGACTATTAAGATGCTTTTAGGTACTTACTCTCTGTATTGACTGACTCTCCAACCAAACTCATTTGTCCTTTATGTAGTTAAAGTATAAACTGTCATGTTTATAGAGTTCATGTTCTAGAGCTGAGATAAATGATCTAGAGCTGATGTCAGAGGTATCAACATGTAAATGTTGAAAATATGTGATAAGGGTTTGTGGCCCATGTAGTTGTGATTTTTGTGTTTTTTTGTTTATTGGAAATATTAATAATTATTCCATGTGTTTCAAACTAAACATCCTTTATAAAAAAAATTGTGTGAATTGTGACTGACTGCTGTACAGGAAAACTATGTAAATACTTTGTTTTGTAACAGTCCTCCCAACCTTTATAGACCTGGGAATCAAATACTGAGCCATGGAAATAAATAAAATCGTAGTTATGAATTTTAGTTAGGTTGTGTCTGTATGTGTTACTTCATCAAAGCATCATAACCAATTGTGTGCATGAAATAAAACAGCACTTACTAGTTCCAAAATTCAAAAGAAAAGTAATGTACAAACATTAGTAACAAACTTTTTGATGTTTAATATGTTTAGATTATGATGTTTAGATGAAAGTTTCAAAATAACAAGACCATTCACATCAAAATGAACCAGCTGGCCTACATTACCTAACGATGTAGTATTTTGTCATTATCATTCCATATCACACATTTTAGAGCTTTAAAGGGATAGTTCACCCAAAAATGTCATAATGTTTTCACCCTTATGTCATTCAAACCCTGTATATGACACTTTCCTTTGTGGAACACAAAAGAAGATATTTTGTAAAACCTTGGTTACCGGCACCCATTGACTTCCATTGTACCTTGTTTCCATAGTATGATAGCAAATGGGTGCCGGTAACCAGCGTTTTGCTAAATATCTTCTTTTGTGTTCTGCTGAAGCAAGAAAGCCATACAGGTTTGACATAACATAAATAATAAAATAATTTTTATTTTTGGGAGAACTATCCTGTTAAAGCTGTAAAATGTGTGATATGGAATGATGACAAAATACTACATCCATAGGTAATGTAGGCCAGCTGGTTCATTTTGACGTGAATGGTCTTGTTATTTTGAAACTTATTTTTTACTAACTAACTTTCTACATCACGGTGTGCATTAATTCAGAGCTTTGTACACTCTAACAAAAAAGGTGTTAAATAGCACTTAAAGTGGTTGTTTGCTCGTAATCATAGAGGAACCACTTTATGTTCTGAATAGTGCTCAAATAGTGCTATGTAGGACCATCATATAGCACTTTAACCAGTCCAATGAACTGCTGAAGAACCACTGAAGAACCATACAGGTGCTTAACCATACAAGCACCTTTATTTGGTGAAAAAGGTTCCCCTCTGATTACGAGTATAGAACCACTTTTAGTGCTATTTAGCACCATTTTTTTTCAGAGTCTAAGTCCTCATATAATTACATATGAAGGTTTGAAAATCAGTGCTAAAACAAGAAGAAAAAAGAAAGCACATATTTAAATTCACATTATCCAAGATATACATGATGCAAAGAACAGCTTAAAGAAATCTATGCCAAACTCATTTGGGAATTATTTAATTTTTTGTCTGAAATTACAGCAAAATATTCATAAATACCTAAATACTACACTTAACAAAGAATATATTACATTACAATGAATTCAAACAAGTACGTAAAAAACAACAAATATGTAAAAAACTTTTTTCATTTACAAAAAGTAAATGAAAAAAGCTTTCACAGCATCTTAATATCCTCCGTTAAGTTTGGGGACGTGTGTGTGAGGTGGGCAGGTTTTTGCCTGTTTTAATCAGGCAGTGGTAGCACTTCATAAAGCAGATACACACACAGCTGATATTGTTTAGGGCCAGCCTCAGATTTGTAAACATGGAACCACCGAAAACATTAACATGGCATGAGACAAACTAATGGCACGTCTGCTTGGGAACCATCCAGAGAGCTGACAGTGCAACCAAAATCCTTAGTGGATGCATTTCATAAACAGGTTTTTAACATTATACTATAAGGGTTAGGTGAATTTAGATTTTATCCGAACAGCATTCTATTTGTTGTGTCACATATATGAGAAAAACAGTACATGTGATGAAGGTGGAGTTAAGTGCCAGCGGCCACCGAAAACAAACAGGTGTGATTCATTCAACATCAACTACCAGAATACTAGAAAAAAGCAGAAAAAGATATTACAGTTTTTAAGGCCTATATGTGTTGCTTTTTGTCATTGAAATTGTGGATGTGGAAAAATAAGTCATTGATAATCAATCAGTATTAATAAAATAAACAACAAAGAATGTCATGCTTTCTTTGGAGGTTTCCAATCAATTTATGTAATGTGCTATGACACAGCGGTAAAATTGATTCATTCATAAATTTTTTACATTTTTGGCATGCCACCTTTTCAACTTTGGCACAGTACTCATCAATGGCAAAAATATTTCAATCCATCAGATCCAAGCTCTGAAACAAAATGGACTTACTGGCTGTTTCATCTCCCTATGCACAGAAGTTAGATATTTATTTGAGAATATTACATTATATATAGTTATTGTTTAGTGAACAGAAATCCAAAAAGAAGGATGCATGCTGCTTCATGACTAAAGAAGTAAACTTAGTCCAGCATGTTCTAAGAAAGGTGGCCACTAGCTACTGAGAAATGACAGTAGACATCCTGGGTCATAGAGTCCTGGGCCTGTTGCTACTGTAGTTCAGACAGAAAGGCAGTGATATCGTCACTCCATATGTCCTAAAAGGGTTATCCTTTACAGCAGCTGAGCAAACACAAAAAGCAAGCCTTTATCTTAACGCCCAAAAGCCTTAATATATATATATAAAAAATGTCAGGCTGTTTTCTTCTCGAAAGAAAAATGAAGTAATTAGAAACATAGAAAATTATTTTTTTTGTTGTTGTGTTGATATTATTTACAATACAATGCTGAAGCACCTCTTTAAAAACTTTATTCTTAATCTTGAAATAAAACATTTTACTTTATATTTATTTTGTTTTTTATTTGAATGTGCATTTTCTCAAAATCCTTCTCAAAATCTGTTTTGAGTTGTCTGTCATAATAAAGTAAATCCAGACAGTTTTTCAGGGTATGTGTGTCTTTAAGTGCATTTTTCCACAGGGAAGAGATTGCAGGTGGGCGAAACTGCATTTTGATTGGCATTCTATTTGTTGTTGTGTGGCTGTCCCTGTGATTGAATGTATTTGGTGGTTTTGTGAATTCTTGCAGGTCAGTGGATGGCACGTTCATGGGCCAGATTCTTTCTTCCTAACCATCGCTCTCTGGGTTTTTCGAGGGGACAGAGCGGAAGTCTAGGGTTGGGGGTCTGGCTGGGGTGTGGGTGATGATCTGAGTGGGTGGTTGGTGGTCCTGTATGGTGTCACCTGGGTGGATAGCCCTTAAAGTGAGCCCTGGACCAGGGGGTCTGCGGCAGTGTCAGGCACTTCTTAAAGTGCTCCAGGTCTGCTTGTAGCTTCTCTCTTTCAGCTGCCAACTTCTGCTTCTGAGCCATCAGCTCCTGATAAGACAAATATGCAATCACTACTCGAAAAACACACATTAACAATACAGGCCTGAGTAATATAAAATATACTGGAGAAGTACAGAGTAGACTGCTGCTACTCAAATTTCGCAAGAAGCATATTATATCCTCCCGCCACACATCTCTTTAAACTGTTAGATTATTATAGGGTTATTTCAAGAGTAATAAACAATGGAGTGACTGAAAATATTCATTCTTATTACATTTCAGATGTTAAATATGGTGTGAAAACCACTCATTGCATCACACACCCTGCTGGTTAATTTATTATTTGTAAACTACTGGGCTTTGTGCAATGTGTGTATCTACATGACAGTCAAAGTTAAAATACTTAAGAAATGTGTTTTAAAAAAACATTTTATTTAAATATTTTCTTAATTTAAGGATATGACCAAGTTTTTAACCCTTAAAAAGGGTTAGTTTACCCAAAAATGAAAACAGTGTCATTATTTACTCACCCTCATGTCGTTCCAGCCACACAAGACCTTTGTGCATATTCGGAACACAAATAAAGATATTTTTGATGAAGATATATTTGATCCATGAGCTTCCAGGACCCCTCATAGTCACTTAACTTTCAAAGTCCAGAAAAGTAGTAAAAACATCATTAAAATGTGATCATAGTGGTTCAATCCTAATTTTATAAAGCAATGAGAATACGTTTTGTGAGTTATTTTGTTAAAATATGTTATTTTGTATAAAAGATGTTATTTTGTGTTTTTTTGCGCACAAAATGTATTCTCTTCGCTTCATAAAATTAAGATTGAACCACTATGATCACATGGACCATTTAACTACTTTTCTGGACCTTGAAAGTAAAAATTATCATGATGTCTATATAACTTCATCAAAAATATCTTCATTTGTGTTCAGAATACGCATGGAGGTCTTATGTGGCTGGAACGACATAAGGGTGAGTAAATAATGACAAAATTTTCATTTTTGGGTTAACTTACCCTTTAAGTGACTATCTGGCCAAACAACTTATTCCTTCTTGAAAAGCAGAATGATACTGAGATTAACATCAACAGTGCAGCAATTAAATGTGATGTATGTACAATTACTCACTGCAGTCACATACATTTTGTCTGTGAATGGAATCATTAAATTGTACTATTTAACGGAATCGGAACAGGAATCATTCAGTCAGAACTGGAATCTAAATTGGAACTGGAAAATGTCTTACGATAACCAACCCTAGTGGCACCATGGTCCTGTGACTTAGTAAGGTACAACATTTTCTCTGTATGTTTCTACATATGGCAATAACCAAAATGGCAATAAAGCTCCCTTGAACTTGTGTGAGGCATGGCGTACACAAGAGTAGACAAGAGCAGTGTAGAATGGAGAAGTGTATAATAGAGTACTGCAGACTGGAGAAGTGAGGAGTAGGCTAGAATAGTGTAGACTGGTAAAGTATAGATTAGTGAAGTGTAGACTGGAGCAGTGTAAACTTGAGAAATGAAGAATAAGAATGTTGTAGACTGGAAGAAGTGAACTCTAGAGTAGTGTAAACTGGAATGTAGAGGTCTAAAAGAGAGGTCAATGTGTATATGTCTGTCTTACCCCTACTGATTGTGAGAGATGTTCAGCTGTTAGACTGAGGTTATAGTGATGAGTCTCCAGACGTCTACACTGATTGTGAAGAACCTGCCTCTCAATGCTTTGCTCTGGAAAGAGAAGGATAGAAAGAGAAAGAGGGATTATGACAAACAGATTAAACAGATTATGACAGCTGGGCGAGGAATTCACCCGGCATTACACAGGGTGAATAAATTACACTATTTATATTACACTATTTATATGGTGTCATATAAATAGTGTAACATTTAGGTTAATTATAACATGTTGAACACAAGCAATATTTTAAACATTTTCCTCTGTATTGCTAGAAACAACTGTGCAATGCCTTTATATCATATGACTCCTTTAAAATGTAAATAAAATGTAATTCATCAATTAATTTTTCACTTTCATGACTTGCCCTTTCCTTGCGTAGATATACAGGTGCTGGTCATATAATTAGATTAAATTTTGATTTATTTCACTAATTCCATTAAAAAAGTGAAACTTGTATAATGTATACATTCATTCCACACAGACTGATATAGTGTTTGTTTCTTTTTCTTTTAATTAAGTGTTTATTTCTTTTAATTTTGATGATTATAACTGACAACTAATGAAAACCCCAAATTCAGTATCTCAGAAATTTAGAATATTGTGAAAAGGTTCAATATTGAAGACACCTGGTGCCACACTCTACAGCTAATTAACTCAAAACACCTGCAAAGGCCTTTAAATGGTCTCTCAGTCTAGTTCTGTAGGCTACACAATCATGGGGAAGACTGCTGACTTGACAGTTGTCCAAAAGACGACCATTCACACCTTGCACAAGGAGGCCAAGACAAAAAAGGTTATTGCAAAAGAGGATGGCTGTTCACAGATCTCTGTGTTCAAGCACATTAATAGAGAGGCGAAGGGAAGGAAAAGATGTGGTAGAAAAAAAGTGTATAAGCAATAGGGATAACCGCACCCTGGAGAGGATTGTGAAACAAAACCCAAATTAAAAAATGACACATTCCTTGTGTCAAGCCACTCTTGAACAACAGACAGCATCAGAAGCGTCTCGCCTGGGCTAAAGACAAAAAGGACTGGACTGCTGCTGTGTGGTCCAAAGTTATGTTCTCTGATGAAAGTAAACTTTGCATTTCCTTTGGAAATCAGGGTCTCAGAGTCTGGAGGAAGAGAGGAGAGGCACAAAATCCACGTTGCTTGAGATCCAGTGTAAAGTTTCCACAGTCAGTGATGGTTTGGGGTGCCATGTCATCTGCTGGTGTTGGTCCACTGTGTTTTCTGAGGTCCAAGGTCAACGCAGCCGTATACCAGGAAGTTTTAGAGCACTTCATGCTTCCTGCTGCTGACCAACTTTATGGAGATGCAGATTTCATTTTCCAACAGGACTTGGCACCTGCACACAGTGCCAAAGCTACCAGCACCTGGTTTAAGGACCATGGTATCCCAGTTCTTAATTGGCCAGCAAACTCGCCTGACCTTAACCCCATAGAAAAAAAACCCAAGAAAAAAAGTGAAGAGGAAGATGCGATATGCCAGACCCAACAATGCAGAAGAGCTAAAGGCCACTATCAGAGCAACCTGGGCTCTCATAACACATGAGCAGTGCCACAGACTGATCGACTCCATGCCACGCAGCATTATAATAATAATGCTAATTATAATACCCCATAGATTTTCTATGGGGTTAAGGTCAGGCAAGTTTGCTGGCCAAGTGTTTAAAAGAAATAAACACTTGAAATATATCAGTCTGTGTGGAATGAATGTATACATTATACAAGTTTCGCTTTTTATATGGAATTAGTGAAATAAATCAACTTTTTGATGATATTCTAATTATATGACCAGCATCTGTATAGGGGATGCTGTTATAATTACCAAAACAAAAGCAAAAACATAAAATGCTTTGAATTTAATTAAATAATTGACCTGACAATAGACTTTTAGTATATATACATATATACACTGACACTCAAAAGTTTGGGATCAGTAAGATTTGTAATGTTTCTTAAAGAAGTTTCTTACGCTCATCAAGGCATGCATTCATTTGATTAAAAATACATATTACAATATAAAATAATGGTTTTTACATAATCCTTCATAAATCATTCTAATATGCTGATTTATTCTTAGTATTATCAATTTTGTTGTTTTTGAACCTGTGATTCTTTTTTTCGGGATTCTTTGATGAATAACAAGTTAAAAATAACATTCTAACAATGTAAATCTATGCTATCACTTTTTATTAATTGAACACATCCTTGATGAATAAAAGTATTAACTACTTTCAAAAAAAGAAAGAATAAAAGTTTACTGACCACAAATTTTTAAATAGTAGTGTATATTAGAAAATATATAGAAAACCTTTCTATTTTAAATAAATGCTGTTCTTTTTAACCTTTTATTGATCAAAGAATCCTGACAAAGGTATCACAGGTTGCCAAAAAATATTAAGCAGCACAACTGTTTCAGCACTGATAATAAATCAGAATATTAGATTGATTTTTGAAGGATCATGTGAAACTGAAGACTGAAGTAATGAAAATGAATTTTAATGAAAATTCAACTTTAATTACACATATAAATTAAATTTTGATGTATATTAATATAGAAAAACATATCATTTTGATCAAATGAACACAGCCTTGATGAGCATAAGAAACTTTAAAACACAATTTTAAAACTTTAAAAAGCATTGTAGTGTATATACAGTATATATAGCTCCATTCAGTCAAACCTCAGTATCTAATAGACATATGCTGCTATGAGATTTTCCTTTTTCTTTCATTTGGCTAGTGTTATGACTGGTTTTCTTTTTATATTATTTTTGTGTTGCTGTTGTTCTTCTCTCTCTCTCTCTCTCTCTCTCTCTCTCTCTCTCTCTCTCTTATAGCACACTGTGAAACAGAGCAAAGGGGTGTCCTGCCTTTTTCTTTTGTGTGAATCTGTTTTGTTTTGTTTTTTGATTAGGTAGTTAGGTTAGTCGTTTGTATTTTATTTTATAATGTGATTAGGTTATTTAACTAAGTTTTTTTCATTTTAGATTCATTTTGTTTATTATGTTGGCCTGTGGCCACCCCGGAGAGATGCTCTCTTTGTTTCTAAACAATAATCTGTAAATAAACACCATAGTTTTGCTTACTGAACTGTGTGCTTGTTTGGTCCCCGACCGGAGTGATTGTCTGACACCTTTAAGATTTGGAAATCCATCACCACAATTTCGTTTTGTATTATGCCCATCATGTTCCCTAGACACGGGGCGTAATAGCTAGCTTTAGTTTTAATTCTGAAAAAATCGATGCTTGGCTTTTCAAAATGTCACCAAGCACCAGTAGACTAAGGCCACTGGAAATGGAAACATCACGTGACCTAGACACAATGTCATCTCTATTGCCACACAAAATGCAGAGAGTGAAAATGTGTTCTAATTTTATTGTTGTTTGCAGCATGCCTCCTTATATTTAAAAAAATCTTTATTTTTAGTATTTTATATGACCTACTGGTAAAGCAGCAATAATCATAATGGTGGCAGGGGGATTAAATGTGTTCCGACTGGGGATAAAAATATTTCAGCAGAGGCAGTGATATAATAATACCAAAGGAGGGGAATAACCCTATCAAACCGTATCTTGTTTGTATGTGAAAAGCACTTAAGTTACACAATACTCTTTTATTTAGCATTGTTTCATAAACTGTTTCTCTTAAACTCCCTGCAGTCCCATCACAGACACCCAAAAGGACCAAGCGGCTCACCTTCTGCATACTCCTGATAAGCTTCAAAGATGGCTTCAATGCCCTGCCACCTGGGTGTGAAGGCTTCTTCCTCCTCGCTTTCATCTACCTCATTCTCAGACTCATCATCTGCTGAGAGCTCCTGATGGCAGGGCGGCAAAGGGCCATGCTGACCGTTGGTCTGAGAGGAAGTGTGAGTGTGTGCATTTGAGCGGCCTGGTGTGCTTTGTAGCTCAGGAATGTTGTAATGCACGGCTAAATCTGCCATATGGTTCTGCTCTGATGTAACTGAGGGACCACCTGACAGAGGAAGACATGTTTGCAGAATTAGAAATAAGCTTTTGGTTTTCATTAGCAATTCATGTCTTGACTGTTGCTCTTGGTGAGAGACAGCTGAGTGTGCAAGCTAAGAAATATCACAATTTAGGGAATTAGACACCACCTTTACTCTTCTGGAGGGCTTTTTGTGTGGACTGAAGCACAGACTCATGGAACTGCTGGGCAAACTCCTCCGCTTTAAAACTTTCCCAGGGTTTAGTCTTTCCGTTGACACTAGCAGAGCTGTCTTTAATAAACAGAGGCTGACGCACACTGTTCAGAAGACTAGAACTTTTGCCTGGAATCGTGTCAGTGTCAGTAACTCTGCCCTTAGCAATTAACGCAGCAGGCAGTGGAGGCTCTTTGGGTCTCAGGGGGTCTGGGCTGGAAACGGTGAGGGGTTGTTGCCCAAAGACAGGGAGAGAGGGACTGAGGGGCCGTCCATTCAGTAGTTCATCAGATTGGATTTGGGGCTCAGATGACTGGTCTGCAAAGAGTGAAATCAAGAGTGAAACGATATTACATACAAAAATTTCAAAGGCATTACGAGTTATCTATATAAACAACATTGAACGCTAGCACATCCAAAAACCTGTTTTACAGATTAAATAATTTTATTTTGGTATTATTTTATTTTAATTTTATATTCAGAAGTTAATGCGGCAAAACAATGGAAAACACGCAGAGTAGGAATGAAGCAACACAGATTTAAGTGTCAACATTTGACAAAACGCAAATACAATATAACAGCACAAATATGATGCAATGCATCATATTTGGGATGGATTAGTGTATGATGTGTATGATGGTGTATGATGGATTAGTGTATGATGTTATCTAATGACATTCAGGTACATTTTAAGCAAGCTTTAGCTACTTTACATTTGAAATAGTTAAAAACACTGGGTCTCCCATTTATTTTATAACAGTAGCAGCACATCTCTGCTTGTCCCTAATATACTAATATTCCACTATCATTTCGAACACAATAACCCAAAAGCCAGTAAAACAGCAAGACAAACAAATGAGTTGAGAATGAGTGTAACCTGACACAATTCAGAGTTGCTGTGTATAAGATTTGTGAACTGACCAAGGTTCAGGGCTGTAGGGCTTCGGCACAGTAGGTAAGGGTTGTGTCTTATGTTGTCTAGTGTCACATTCTTCTGTTTGATGGCCTGCAACAACTCCTCAACCCTCTCATTATCTGAAACAACATGAAAGACAAAAACACATTAGTATGTGAAAACATTACATTATTATTAACTCAAGTAAGTACTAGCTTGAATGAGTGCTTGAATGAGTCACCTGATCTCAGGTTTCAGTCAGCTGTGTGTCCTACCTTTTCTCTGCTGCTGTGTGATGTGATTTAGGCTAAAGATGCTGAGGAAGCGTTTCTTGTCTTCCAGCTCGGAGCTGTTGTTCATGTCCTCTGGGGTAAAGCGGGTGCTCAGGGGGGCAGTAATGGGTCGTTTGCTCTGGATGGCTGGTGGGGAGGGACTCCTCTCTCTCAGCATATGTCTTCTCTTTCTCCTCTTCTCCTCCATCATCTCTTCTCGAAGAGCAAGAGTTGTCAGACCAAACATCTGCAGGAACTCCACCTTCTGCAGACAGGGAGACAGCGGCTTAGTGTCATGCATTTACAACAGGAACAAACTCCGCTGGATGCATGATCCTCAAAGATCCAATGCCGTGAGAAAAACTGACAGGAAAGAGTCAAACCTACATGCTCAACTTCATGGGCATAAACATGCGTCAATGCATTTATCTAACAATACAACTGATTAAAACATTAATGGAAATTTTAATCTACAAAAAATATTGACAGTATAATAGCAATGTTTTGCTATTTATTGATTTCTTATTCAGTATACATACTGTACACTATATATGCTGTAATTATATAGGCTTTAAACATACAAACTTTGCTGTACATTTTTTCGATCTTGATTTACTTTTAACAAGGACATGTTTACTTGGCCACTTAGGTTTGTGTCTTCATCATATTTTTAAAAACGAATAAAAATATATTTAAAAAAACAACTTTAATTGTGACCAATTACAACCATTTTGTAAAGAACTGTACTTTATTATTAAACACTAATATTAACACTAAGATGCAGTTGGGTGTTGTGTTGTAGTGGTCTACCTCAGTGGAGTCATCCAGTTTGAGAGGGGGTTGGTCAGCGACCCTCCTGAGATGAGCTCTTACCTCTTCTTCATCGCTTTCATCGTAAGAGTCATCCAGCTCATAGAAATAACCTAGACAAAGCATTGATTGATTATCACTCAACAGCTCAGTGAGCATCTATTACGAACCATTTAATCCCCACAGTCATTCTAATTGTACGAATTCCCTGTGCAATATTTGACTATAATGACATTTTTAGCCGATGATACTATTACACATCTACCTTTTTCTCTGGCTTCTCTGCGTCTTCTCTCCTCCAAGTCTAGTTTGCTGACAGCATGTCTGTGCTGCTGCAGGAACTCATCGAACACTAACAGGGGATCAGGCGCATGATGTGAAGAACCCTGGAAATCTTTAAATGACCCACTGGGCTTAAGACCTGAGCTCAGTTCTCCATACAAACCAGACAGACTCAGCGGTGCCCTATGCTGGCTTGGAAAGCTCTGGGTGGATTTCTCCAGCTCTGCTACAAAAGTGTTTGGCTCGGAGAAGCCACTGGGCCAGATGGGTTTATATTTGTCCAGAGGTTCTTCTTCTAGCTTTTCTGAGTTGTAATTGCGGTTGTGTTTGGATGGCAGTACTGGAAGCCGGTTGATATTATAGCGACCTAGCCCTGGGGGATCGTGCAGTGTGCGTCTAGAGTTGGTGGAGGTCTCTATGAGTGATGCAGGGTTCCAGAGAGTGGTTGGTGGGGGGGCATGGTCTTTGTGCTGATGCTTTGGAGAAATGAGAGGAGGTGGAGCTCCTAGGTGAGGATAAGCTTCTCTGTCTGCTTCTCGATCTCTGCTACTAGCCTCGTGATGGTTTAATACAGGTCTATGAGAGTATAAAAAAATCATTGGCACACATCAAAACAAGCATTAAACACTTTTGGAACTGTATTGTATGCGTAGTCCATGATGTAAAATGCAATTAAATTCCTTTCATACTAAAACTGCACAGTTTTTTTTGTTTCAGATAAAGACCACAGTTCCCCTACAATTTTGAATGACAACTAAAAATAATACTTAATTTTCTAGAGATCTGACAGAAAATCAATTGCTGCAGTCAATTTAAAATGCTTCATTTAAATTATTTTTTTAAATTGTTTTAATGAATGATTTAATGACTCATTAATAAATACTTCACTTGATTTATTACTGGATGAATCAGCAATCAAGGTTAAATCTCTTAAATGATTCTATGTCAAAAAAATTCTTCCAGAGTCAACCATTTGGTAGAGCCAACCTCTACCTTTCCTCTACCATCAAATGGACTAGTACCAAAACCATGTAAGCGATGTGTTATGATTTTAGTCAGAGACACAGGCGTATTGTTGACAGGTATTAATAAGATTGTTTAGGTGTTTTACTAAAGATTGCTTTCTTTTAACGATTATTTATACAGCTCTATTTCATACCAATTTAAAATTGTACTAAAGTCCATATGCTGTGGCCAAGAGGTCTGTGCAGGCCAGATTTTTACATTTGGCACCCACAGAATTTAACTTCCTGCTCCTCCCCCACCACTCTCAATGAATAAAGCTTTTCTTTCAGTTATACGAAATACCACATTTGTAGTTTGTCTTACATGCCACAAATATGTTAATCTTTTAAAAAATGTCATAAAAAGCTAAACAAACACATGCACAGCCTCTTTGTTGTAGACTTTTTGTCAACAGGCTCAAAACATGTCCTGCAGGAAAACAGACCTTTCCTCTACCATCACATGGACTTAAGCCGTATCATACCCATGCACCGAACATCTTACCTATGTCCCTCTGTCTGCATTTCACCAATCTCTCCTGACCTGCCCAGGTCCAGCTGCTGCTCCAGAACCTGTTGACGGAACTCTGATACCTGGTACTGTCTGTCCTCTTTCTCTTGACGTAACTTCCGTTGACGGGCTAACCAGCGCTCTTCCTCATTAGTGCGCTGCAGCATGGTGGCTGCTGTCAAACTGCCAGGCCCCGTCCCCCCAGTTCCCAGGTACATGCCATGAGCGGAGACGAGGCTGGGCACAGGATGGTTATTGGAGTTTAAAGAGTGGAGCAGGCTAGACTGCATGGGTTTAGGGGTGGAGAGAGTTTGCTCTTTGGTTTTATCTAGGGAAAAATAATAATTATTGTTTAGACATTGCAGGATTTGAGCAGGGCTATCATGATGCTAGAAATCAAGAATTCAAGAAATGACTGCTCTGTTGTGCCTTTGTCTTTGTAATGTAAGTATTTAAACCACAATAAAAGACTTTTACACACTATTAACCATTAATATGCTGTCTTTGGCACATGATAATTGTGACATTGTAAATAAAGCACTGTACCAGCTCTGTTGGCAGGGATTCTGTCAGTAGGTTTGGCTCTGTTGTCTGCAGCGCCCCTTAGTGCATGAAGCTCTAGACAGTGGCTTTCCATGGCCTTCTCTCTCACCACCCTCTCCTTCTGCCGCTCTAGCTCTCTTTCTCTTTCCCGCTCTCTCTCTTGCTCTCGTTCCCTCTCTTTCTCTCTTTCACGCTCCAGCTCTTTCTCCCTCTCTCGTTCACGCTCTTTTTCTCGCTCAGCCTCTCGTTCTCGCTCTTTCTCTCTCTCACGCTCTCTCTCTCTCTGCCGCAGCTCTTCCTCCATCTGGAGTCTGTGGAAACACACACGCAGACATTACCTAAAACGGCACTCAAATACCCACATAACAATTAATTACAACTATTATTTTTTAAATAAACAGAAAAGCAGACAACAAATGTTTAGCATACATGAAACCACTGAAGATGCTCAATTATATGATGGTTTGCTGCTTAATATACTCTCATATGTATTTTTTCCTAGCTTTAATGGCGATCATTTTCAAATGTTCGAAACAGTTATACTAAAGGTAAAGCAGACTATATCCGAGTGATCATAGTATTTATGTACCGTGGTATTTTTCTTCAAAGACTACCACTGTAAATTTTTGACATGAGTAAGTGTAATAACAGTGCTGTTATGTACCTCTCTGATAGGCGCTCAGACTGCAGGCTGGACAGTGTTGGGTGGTTCAGGTCTCCAGCGTAACGCACCCCCGGCAGGGTCATGTGTACTGCAGATGGGTGTAGGGTGGGTAGAGCACCCCCTCCGGGCAGTGAATAAAATGGCGACCTCAGCGCTGACAGACAGAACGGATCATCCATTCTAAGAGAGACAGATCTATTGTGATTTTTTAAAGATTTAACGGTACTGTCTTGACTAAACTGCAAATGGATTACTGGTATTTATTATATGTTCAAATTATGTAAAAGTTATGTTACTTATGTTTTGTTTGTGCACCTGTAGGGTGAGAAGGAGGGATGGGGCAGATATCCAGGGTGGTAATAGGCTGCTGCAGCAGCAGCGGCAGGGTCCAGCCCGAGTGGCAACGATGGCATACGAAGGTCTTCGGCAGTGGCATATGGCCGGAATCCTCTCAGGTACTCCTCTGGAACACCAGCCGGAGACACAGCATGGGGTATTTGACGGGGCAGACTGATAATAAAACAGAGGATAAGATGTCAGTGGAAAAGAGTCAGGAAAACCAAAAGAGATGGACTGTAACAACTGTTTTAGTGCCTAAAATAACCAGTAAGTCTTTAAAAGTGCTGTATGTTATACTGACAGCTAGTGGCTGAACTTGGTACCGCAGTCCAAATTCCAAATTGTAGGGTTAGGGTTAGTTGGCAGAATAGAATCAGAACCAGGGCCGGCGCCACGGGGGGCGTGTGGGGGCGACGCCCCCTCACCAGGACTCTCCCGCCCCCTCAGATCACCATGAATGTTAAAGTAATTAGCCTATAATATTTAAACTGAAACTAAAAACTTGTTTTAATGGCTACAAGAAGGCTAGGAGCGCGACAAATACCGGTGTGCGATTCATGAGTGAAGCTCCGCTTTGCTTCGCTCATGCTCTGGTAAGGCTGTTTTTTTTTGTTTTTTTTTGCATTCTTATTTCCTGTCCCTGTGTAGGCTCTTATTTTAGGCTATATGACTGTGTAAACAGCTCAGCAACCCTTTTATTTAAATGTTTAATGTAGGCCACACACAGTCCATTGCATTATGATTGCAAGAATCAACAACATTGTGAAAAAAAGTGTGCAGTCAAATGTCCCGGTGTGTATGAAGCTTCAACTAGTGTTTTTATCAATATATTTGTTGTACTTTAGTGTTTTCTAGACTCGATATTGTTTATTAAAATAAAAAAAAACACCCTGTTTATGTGATCACCGCCCCCTTTCAGTATTTCACACGCCCCCTCTTCAGGACTCGGCTGGCACCGGCTCTGATCAGAACAAAGAGCTGTTTGTATTTGTTGGTCTCTCTGAGTTTCAGTCAGTGTTTTAATCCACTATCCACAACAATCTGGAAATGTTTCTGGCCCACTGAGTGTTTTTTTTTCATCCAGTGAGCTAGGGCTGCACGACATGTCAACAGGCTTAAAAAGAGCTTCAGTGAGCTTCATATTAGCACCTGCTGGATGACAGTCCACGTGAGCTACAACATCAAGTACTGACACATCGTTCCGCTGATCATTCACATCTATTTGTGAACATCTATATGTTGCGTTTAAAGCTGGGCGCGTGATCTCCGACAATAAAGCAACATAAAGGTTGTCACCTTTTTTTTATTTTTGCAGTAAGGAGATGTAGAAGTTTACAGATGTTTCAATGTGGACCTGCAATTGTTAATGTGGACATAGCCTAAGTCGACTAAAAGCAGATTATTGTAGTTATCATTATACATTATCTTACTTTATAATAATATTAGAATAATATAATATTCTCATCAGAACAGCTGTTGATGGGAATGAAATTTAGTGATTCGCAATTCACCTCATAATGTTTTATGTATGAGTAATGTCATGTGGTTGTGTAGCTACAGGAGAAACATGAATACACTGTATGCTCTTTTGGACAGTGTTAGGCCAGAAATACTTACTTAAGGGGCTGAAACCGTGAATCTTGCATTACGGATGCAGGGGTCAGGCCAAATGCATAAGGGTTTCCAATCAGGTGGGCTGGGACTGTGGGACCTCCTTTCTCCTGCGTAGTGGGGGCCTCTGAAGTTAACCTGTCACGACTGACACGATTTCCAGACTCTGTCTAAACAGATGACAGATAAGCAGTCTATGTGAAAAGTGTGGTATTTTCCCAGTATCTTTAACATACTGAGCACTGAAAGAAATCCAATCATTTATTTGTGTAGTGCTTTCCACCATAAGAGACATAACATTTCAAAAAAGCTATTAGCCAAAATGATTTGGACAACACAATGGTGTTTTGGACATACAGTATACAGTAGTCTAACATGCAAACTAGGTGTCTAATGCCTGGTTCACTCATACTCTGCTTACAGTACGTAATTAAGTTCGTATAGATGTTTTTTACATCTAGGGTAACAACAATTCATATAAAATTTACTGCACTGCAGGTGAAAAACAATTAAATATAAATCAGTAAAAAACTTGGTGTCTCCAAATTCTTGTTACCATGTGAAAAAGTTCACATTCTCATTAACACTGTTACTGTTCCACTGTAATGCAAAGCATCATTATTTAGACAAAACATAAAATTTTTCCCCTTTTTAAATTCCATACATTCCACTATTTTATTTCCTGCATTGTTTTTAAATTAATTTAGTAAAAACAAAATATAAGAGTGTAACGATTAGGGTAATGGCATGGTTGCATGGTTGGAGGTAATTGGATCTTCAGGATGCGTAAGAGAAAAGTGTGTTACTCTCCATCCCCACTAGTTTGCCTTTTCAAAATCACGCAATGAAGAATCACCAGCACTGATATGAATATGTACTTTTTTATGTAAATATGTAAATAATGGAAGACTGTTATAATGATAACACAAAGAACAGTTATTATTAAAAATTTACATTAAGAAAACTTTTAAAGTTTGTGATTAGAGGGATGCCTTACTGAAACACATAAGGTGGGCTTAAATGGTTCAACAGTAAGTACTGGCCAAAAAACACATTTAGATATGTTTACAAACCAATATATGGAGCTAAAATATACTGTGGACAAAGCATCTGAGTAATTTTTATGCACCCACATTAAGAAATGTTTTGATTTTCTTCATATAAGGTTAGCTTGTGTTGGCTCTAGTTATTTTATGATTTTATTTCTTATTTTTATAGTCTAAAGAATCTTTTTGCAACAAACAGCCTTTGGTGAAACATAAAAGTTCTTTGGATGTTGAGGCTGTGTATGGGACCATTTAGTAAAATAAAAATTATTTTTATATGACATCATGAGGCACCTTTATTTTTAAGAGTATAGAGAATAGAAAGTAATTTGGCTTGAAGGCCCACTACAACTACTTGAAACAGAATGTGGCAATAGTCTGGAAACACAATTTTCTTTATACTTTTTTTCTCCAAACTATTCCAGACCTGGAAATAACTCAAACTAATTTCAATACTTTTTTATACTGTTTCATACTACACCCATTCACCATTCAAACTAAATATAACAAGAGACAGAATGTCCATGGGTTCCAAAGACATCACTTCCGCTATGCCCACCGCCATATTTGTGTGGCATGGCAATAAACACGACATGGCAATAAACACAGCACATTTAAATGGGACTGAAAGAGTTGCGCCTAGTCTGCCTTAATTCTATAAGAAGAAGAAGAAGAGACTGAAAAAATGTGCCACATACTATTGTGAAATTCAGGCCCCAAACTGTATACTTGTAACAAGAATCTAAAAATTTAGCTAAATCAGAATGGAAACAGAAATGATTCACACATACATTTTTTATTAAGATTTGGAATGATAATATTATTTATTTAAAAACAATACAAGTCTACAAAAAAAATCTATATTTGGATTTGGAGAGGGGCCATCTAAAGCTTGGCCCCTTTCTCTCTCTGTCTGCCTGTCTGTCTGTAGCCTTTGTGTAATAGGCAGTCATGCAGAAGAAGAGTTACCTCCTCAGGCAAGCCTTCATTTCTTACTTAAACAATACACACACATTTCCACATAAACATCATACTGAAGTACCAGCAATCAAAAACAGAAAGTGTCATGAAAGTATCATGACTGTCTATTGCATTCTTATGTAACCAGAGGGTCAGATATTCAAAGCAGTGGGGAAAATCTTATAGAGCCTTAGATTATAAAATTAACCCCCCCTCTCAACACACACAGTTATAATAAAGGTTAAGCAGCACACAAGAACACTTTTTGTTCAGTGTGTGTGAGCATACTGTAGGTTAGCTATGGCCTCCCCACCCCTACACTTAATTACACCGGTCACATATGCCTGCCCCAGAATCCCTCAGAAAGAAAAATCCCTTAATAATAAACTTATGTCAAAGGAGGGAGGTGTTCACAAAGCTTCACTTTAGACGCTTTCGCACAGGGTAGTTCAGGGACGAAGTCCCGGACCCAAAGTGTGTTTCTGTTGTTACGCGTTTAGCCAGTCAACATGCACTCACGCTACTGTAAGTTCCTGTTATACTGGGTTAGACCCTGCTCTGAAGTAGCAAATTCAGGTCGCTAAAAGGCATTCCTAGACTAAAATCCTCCTGCGGTGCGAATGGGGCTTTTGACCTCTGACCTTCACCCCAACAAAACAATAATGGGGTAGATAAGAGTCCACAGTTCTTTTTTCTTGGTTATAGCCGAACTTAAAGGCGAGATCATACATTCTCTTTATTGCAGTGTGTAACATAGCTATCATTTAATGTGTCTGCAAACCTCCGGGAAAACCCTGTGGGAACCCCTTGACTCTGTGCGCATTCCCTGGGGAAAGTGCTGGGAGATGTCCTGGCTTAAAGTCGGCCCAGACTTCTGGGAACAAAGCCTCTTTCAGAGGCCTTTACCCTAAACAATGCATTCACTGCAAAAAACATTACTATCACAGATTATACATGCTATAACAAGGTGTTTAATGCATATTTCTGACTGTATACAGTCTAATCAGCATGTACACCAGTGCTTCCCTCATGCTAATGCTACATGCTAAGGCACTAGTGCTACACGCTACAGCGCTAATGATCACTGCTTTAAACGTACATTAGGGGTGTAATGGTGATAAAAAATTTTCCCTGGTTAACAGACACGGTGAGGTGAGGTGGTCGTCGCATTTTACTTTTAGTTTTGAATTAGCGCAATTTGGGAACTCCAAATGAGTCGAGTCTGTTTTTTCAAATGTGATGTCGTGAGTGGCATCAGGTAATGCATGTCATCAGGCCCTCTAAATTAGACATCTAAATTAGATATTTAAAATATGCTGTTTAAGTAAAAGAGTTTATTGATTTGTGTTGTACTTTCCAAAACTTTGAGAAGGGGGAGAAGAATTAAGTGTGTAATATATTTATGGGTGGGACATGTCACCACTACGTTTTGCCAAAGCCGATTGTGTCCCCACCACTTTCTAAAAGTATTTGAAAAATAGGAAGGTGTGTATTAAAGGAAAAAGCATCTACAAACCATTCTTCATATTCAAAATTAATTGTATTAAATGTAACAAACTTTTTTGCGCCGACCAGAACTGAGCTCTTTATAACATGGTAAAGTTCAGTTTCGGTTCAGTCATGACAGGGTTTAATTCAAATAAAGTTTTTTAAAATTCCTGATAAACTATAAACGTAAAACTATAATTTTGCAGCATATAATGTAACTTACTGTTAAAACTATGTGAGTGGTGCTCTGTGTTGCAGCAGGACAGCGTACGATGTTGCCGTTGTTTGTACACTCATAGAAAACAATGAGTTCATTTTTAAAACCGTGGTGCTACGTGGCACGTCCGGTGGGCGACCTCCTTTATTGTTATAGTTGCACTGCCGTCAGGGGGGCGGTAAATGGTGTGTATGTGGTGAGGGCTAGTCATAGTCCTGGGTGAGTTACTCAAACATATGTCACACATGCAAGTAACATGTAAATTCACCAATGTGTGTTAGTGTGACTGTAAATGTAAACACAGGTAAATATAGCATGGTATTGTTGCAATTATTATCTGTTGGTGTAAATGGGCCCTAACACAATAAGGTATAAAAGGGCTGTGCTACATTATAAATACTGTCATGGATAAAAAGCATGATAGGCACCACAGAAAGTAATAGGCACCACAGAAAGTGATAAACCAGTTACCACATACATTTCTAAAAAAGTAGACAGGAAAAAATTAGGTTTGGTATCTTTTGTATATCTGTTTATAATTTTACCTCTCGAACAGGTCGACTCTCACTTCTCCATAGGCCATTGACAGTTTTGGTCGGGGCGATGGTGACCACAGGTGGTGTACTGGGTACACTGTGACCCCCGGGAGGCACGATCACTGGACCCATGGGGCCACGTTTGGGTGTGCTGACCGGGGAGCTGTGGTTAGTGGCTGGAGATGAGACAGGCGATGACTCACTGCTGATGGAGGACGGTGCTAAAAGACAGGAAACAGAACAGTGATTTGTGGATTTATATAATTCAAGCTATTAAATTAAAATTAAACTGCCATGATTTATTGCCATTCATACAAATTTAAACCTTTAAGATTTTGTCCAGGCAAACACAAGAGGACAATATAGCAGAATGTCCAAACCTTCCAAACAAGGGAACAAATTGGAAGGTGGAATTACTTTTAAGTTTTTAATAAAACAAATAAAAGGTCATATTTAACAGTGTCTTTTCATTCATTTTTGCTTTGATAAATATATTAACTCTTATTAAAGTTTTGATAAAGTTTTGATAAAAATCTTTTCAAATTTAAAGGTGACCTATTATGCAAAACTCACTTTTATAAGGTGTTTGAACACAGTTGTGTGGCCACAGTGTGAGAAAACAACCAGTCTATAATGGTACAAAGCATAGTGATTCTAGTTGTCTCCCTATGTTAATGTCATCGTAGGGAGAATACTCGCCCATTTGTGATGATCTCTGCCCTATTAGCATAGACACAGCCCTGACAGAGAAACCCCAAGTCCGCCATTACTGTTTTCTTGCTGTAGGCTGCTGGGGATATACAATGTCTGCGCCAAAGAGGAATTACAAGTGTTGGGTTTTGGGATGCACCAAGAAACATAGGAGTTTCTTCCCTCTGCACACAGTCCCATGATTTCCGCCCCCGCAAAAAAAACATCTTAATGGTCCTACGAAACGTGTCTTCTCTACCTATACTGACTGGAGATTAAACAAAAGATTATGCGTGTTGCTGATCAAAGCAAATGGATCGTTTATTTTTAAACCAACGTCCTAGTCATGTCAGTGGGGTCTTATGTGCCAACTCTTTTGGACCAACAAGGATCCTGTAAACTGTTATTACCATGTTGATCCGTGAGTTTAGAATTACGTGGCATGAGACGGAAGTGCCGTGTTGCAGTAAGTGCATTATTTAGGGTTATCATTATTTAGGCCATTTATTCATTTATATGCTCCCTTTAGTGGTAAAATATTTATTTATTGCATTCATGTAATTGTTTTGGTGTATGTTTCATAAATACATAAGTACTAGTGTATGTTCATCATATGTATGTATGATTAAAACTGTGATTATTCAGGAGTGTGCAGTTTGTGCATGTAACTGCAGACCTGATTTTTACTGTATATAAACAAACATATGCTTCAAAGCACATTGTTATAGTGTCCATAATCTGTGATAGCAATAGATTGCAGTAATTGCAGTATTTATGCAGGAAACCTCTGTTGCTCTCTTCAGTGGTAAAATCTTTATATTGGTTGTATTCATGTGATTGTTTAAAAGACTGTATGTCTGTATGTAATCGCTGTATGTGCTGTATGTGCTGTATGTGGACACCGATGTACACGCTGATTAAACTGTATGTAGTCAAAAATATTCTTTAAAACACCTTGTTATAGCATGTATTATCTGGTGGAAACCTCTGATTCCTTCTTTGAACCTCAGCCGAAACACACGGTGCAGATACGCCTGACACACCACCTGAGTCCCTGCAAACTTGTGTGTTTATATGAAATGCTAATGTTTTTTTAAATATATTCAGTGTGATGTGTCTTTGCAAGCTGCTCTCAGAGGAAGCAATTCCCAAATATGGATGAGAGGCACAACACATCCTGTCACGGTCTGAATGCTACTGAAAAGAACAGATTTCACACTGCAGAAAAACAGAGTGTGTGTCAGCATGATTAATATGTATCTGTATCAAATTATATACTATATATGTTTTTGATACATTACATTATCTTAAAGCGCTGATGCAAGTACTGATTAAATGACCGGTATTTCATAAAAAGGCTTTAAAAAGATTTAAATTGAATACATTTGTCAGCAAAAATGCAAAGCGCTATAGCACTTTAGAAGTAAATTTTAATTGAACAAAATATTTTTATAGTGTTTTTACAAATGAGAACATCCTTAAAGGGAGGTTTTGCTTATCAGGTTTTGCTTAAATCTGGGTACAAAGCTGTTTCCAAAATATAGTTAAGTGGACACACACACACAAAAAGATAAAGTAGCAAAATAAAACATCCTATCCACATACATTCTGGGCTGCATTAGAACAACATCAGCAGTTAATTAAACAGCCCGTTTCACACCTGCTGTGAGAGCAGCACTCAACACGCCTCAGTCCATATGCTGCTTCCGCACAACACGGTACACGGTTCATTGCGTGAAACAGCAGATATAACGACCAAACACATTCTGTTTCACCTTGTAAAGGCCACTTCACACAAAAAACATGAATTACAATGATAACTATTTTAGCAACCACACCACCGGATGATACATTACATTAAATCTAAGCTTGGATGCAGCAGTTTTTAAATATTTTAAATATTTAAAATGCTCTGCATAGGCAACAACATATCTACATATGCTGCACATGTGTTCTGTTAAAATAGTGCCTCTGACATGGCGCATACAAAAGAGTTGACTTTTAATTCCAATACAGTTTGGTGTTAAGCTAAAAGTAAGGTACGCTAATTAAGATCAATAGTAGGCTACATAAATACTGGTTAACGTGTTTTTATTTTACCATTATCTGTATGTACGAAAAGCTGTAAAAAGTGGTATAGAAATAAATTTGATATGAATTTTATTTGGATAGTATCGCTTTTAATATGAAGAATACAGGAGGCGCTACCTTAAATAAAGATGGTTGCTAAGGCAATTGTCTCCTTTTTTTATTGTTTCCTAATATTTGTAAGTTGCTTTGAATAAAAGCGTCAGCTAAATGCCTAAATGTAAATGTAAGGCGATGATATGAATGTTCATGCTTTACTTATGAAGTGGAAATGTTATAGCCTTAAGAGTATAGCTGCATCCTAATTCGAAGACTGGATCCTTCAAAGGACACAGACTTTGCACAATGAATTTCGGGATTCATTAAGGCTGTGAAGGATTCATTCCTTCGATCATTTGCAGCCAATGGAAAGAAGGATGCATTTTAAAAGTACATTAGAAGGAAACTAAATAAGACAGCCTTACCAGCCTTTAGTTGTGCCTTTATGATACATTCAGTCTTGAAATGCAGCCTTGATGTTGCCGTTGAATTAGGAAGCAGCTTATACCATTGAAACTATACAAAGTTGTATTTAACCCATGTCCGTGTTATGTCCATGTGCATGCATGAGAGATGATTTCCCACACTTACACTCACTTCTGATTGGCTGAATGTTAGTTCATTTGAATCTAAGTAACAGACATGGAAAGACATGGATGGGAATGGTGGAAAAGTGTCGAAATAGAACAAAATCATCTATACCCTAAAGTGGGGAGGGCATGTTGGCCATGTTTTTGTGTACCAGAATATGTTTCCATGCTAAACCTTTCAAAAAGCATTATTGTTCAGGTATTTTCGTTATTACAACAGCTATGTTTTCAGCCTATGCTGAAAACCTTTCTTTAGTTCTGTTCTCTATGAAGCCCCTGCTTCTGAAACTCTTTAATTAAACTGGTGCAGTCTGTTGTGATTGGTCAACTGATTCGAGTGTGATTCGTAAATGCCCCCCAACCATAACTGCAAGCTTATTGCATGTAAACAGTAACAATGATGTCAGTTCAACATGCAGATCGACCAGAAATGCATATGCAAGCTGCTGCATTTTTAAAAATTTGCAGGGGCTTGGTCATACCTCACACACACTGGTGAGGTATGATATTGCAACAGTCGACAAGTCCAATCCTGGAGAGTCAGTGTCCTACATAGTTACATGGTTCCAAACCTAAAAAAACCACACCTGTTCATCACTTTCAAGTAGTGATGACCATAACATAATGACCTTGATCAGCTTGATCAGGTGTGTTTGATTAGGGTTAAAAATAAACAGGACAATGGTCCCCCAAGACGGGAGTTGACTAGCCCTGCTGTAGGCTCTCTGTATCAGCTCTCTGTTTCTTGTCTGCAAGCTTATCCTGACTTGCAGTCCACCCACAGCTGTCTGGGTTAGAGATAAATTAGTCAGATTTGTTAGAGGCGTTTCTAGAATGGTTTCTAAATATGTGTGACTTAACCATAAAATGAATCAACTGTCTGTTTTTATACACCACCTACATACAAGCCAAAGAAAGACACAATGAGACACAGAGAGGCATAACAGCAATTAACATAAGTGATGGAACTAGTATCTCGCATAACCAAACCTATTTGGTTTGGTATCTTACCTATAGCAGCATAAAAAACGAGTCTCAATCCAAACTTTGAATATCTTTGCCAGATCTAATGTTCTTTCTTCAAAGTGCTCATTGTAACCACTTTGTGGTTTCTGATGGTCTGACTTAAACCTCTACATATAGTTGGCCACTTAACTTTGAAGAGATGAATCTAATATTAAAAGAATTTAGCAACCTCCACATCTGTATAATTGTAGAATGTGTAATAGTCACAGCCAAACAAAAAGTGGCCAGTCACTGTCTGTAGGTACTATAAAAATAAATGGATAGTATTGTAAACTGAATCAAAAATGGTCTGTGTCTTTCATGTGGTGGTGTAAATGCATACATTGCATTTTGATTTCTAGGAATAGAAAAAAGTTGAAAGGTGATAGGACTTGCTGACAAAACAAGATATATATACAGGGTTTAAGAGTAAGCCACTAAGACTAATGGCGTTTTTTTTACTGCATAGTACGGTACAGTACGGATCGGATCAAACACACACAGCACAGGAGCAATGGAGGATATGTATGCTGGCAATCAATGCCAAAAAGAATTGAGTGCGCAAATTATGTTTGTGCGCAGCTAAATTATTTCTGCGAGAGGATGACGGAACATCCTCTGATGGGTGGTTTAAACACGAATGAACGTTCACATACTGTTCCTCTAAGCTGACGAACGATCCCAGCTTCAGCGTGGATTGTGATGAGCTCTCTGTTTTGCTAACTGTTTTGCTAGAATCAGGAAATAAAATTAAAGTTTTTAGCACGTATAGTACAAGTCACATCTGGTGTTGCGCGTCTGTACGGGATCTTTACAGAATGTATGTGAACGCAAGCGCAAATGCCATAAAATGACTGACATTGTGAATGAACAAAATCACATAATCCGTGACAACTTCTGGGACACAATTATCTGTGTATTTTACAATATCTGTGTGAAAACAGCTTAATATGCAAAGAGATCATAACATGTGACTGGCTGGAGACAGTCAGGGTGTTGATGCCCCCACCCTGCCAGTTGCCTCACTGAAGAGCTCGTCCTGGGTCTATTGGACACTCTCACACCAGGGGACAGAAAACATGCAGTACATCATGGCTCCTGGCAGACGTTTAAAGACTGCTTTCCTGCTGAGAGGCTGTCTACAAATACTGAGCCGAGCACCGTGGTCTGTGTATTTATACGTTTGTTAGGAATGTACTAAAGTGAAAATTCTTTCTGCCAACTGTGACAACACCAGTGTTTTTGATGACATTATACAAAAAATATTTGAAATTGACACATAACATTTGCAGCACGTGTTTTGTTCTTTCTTGGTCTACGTCTAAACACTATCCAACTTACACTGCAGCAAGTGTATGTGATTGGCCGAATGCATGCTATAGAACAGTATTTTAAGACATAAATAACATTATGTTACAAAACATAAACTCTACAGCCCCAACAAAATGCAACATCATGTTTGGTACATATCCCGCTCTATATTTTCACATTACTTCATGTTTTTTGTTGCTCTTAAATGTAAATAAACTAGTGATCCATGACTAATTAGAAAGTTGTCTTGCAGTCACATAGCTATGGGTGGGCCTGGATGGTCAGGGCATCTAGCCAGTTGCCTCACAAGGTAGCCTGTTGAGTAGGGATGTGCCAGTGATGATTTTTTTCCTAATCAAATAATAATACTATATTTTACCAATTACACCCCACATTTCATTTTAAAAGAAAAAAATTGGAAATATTATCTCCTCAACACTGGAGCTCCTCAGTGCTGCTTCCAAGCTGACTGCTGTACACCCACGGCCGCGTTGCCACACAAAGCTCCAATATCATAGTTAAAATTTTAGATGACACAACAATGATAGGTGTGATCACAAATGATGATGAGACAGCTTTCAGAAGAAGTGAATTCCCTAGCACAGTGGTGCCAGCAGAACAGCCTCTTTTCAACGTCTCAAAGACCAAGCAGTTTGTCGAAACAGAAGAGAGATATCACCATCAATGGAACTCCAGTAGAAAGAGTAAAAGGCTTTACATTGCTCTGCGTCCTTATCAGTGATGACCTCACATTGTCAGAACAAGCACATGCAGTTGTAAAGAAGGCACATCAGTGCCTCCTCTTCCTATGACAACTATGGAAATATGGAATGGGCTCCAGCACCCTCAGATCATTCTAAACATGCACTGTAGAAAGCATCCTGTCCGGCTCTATTACCACCTGGTTTGGAAACAGTACTGCTGCAAACCGCAAAGCACTGCAGAGAGTAGTACTAGCACATTAGTGGAGCTGAGCTTCTCTCCCTTCTGGTTATCTACAATGAGATGTGTAAGGAAAGCCCAGGAGATCATTAAAGACTCCAGTCAGGGACTCCTCTCCCTGCTACCATCAGGAAAATGCTACAGAAGCATCAGGGCACCAGTCGGCTATGGAACATCTTCTTCCCTTAGGCCATCAGGCTGCTAAACTGCAACTAATACACCAAAAGCGCTGTAAAAAAAATCCTATAAACAAACTCATCAGTGTTTCCCATACATAAGCTTTACCTGGGTGGCCCACCAAATTGAAGTGCCACTGCCAAAATTAGTCTGAACGCAAATGTGACGTGATGGTATGCTAATATCAAATATGCTAATTAGAATGTGACATCATCCAGCAGTGGAAGTAACACAAATGTGGGAAACACTGCTCACTCAAATCCTCATTATGTATACATTCCCTATAAATCATAAACATCAACCATAAAATAATATTTAAAATAAATTACTTAAGTTTACAGGATCCTTGTTTGGTCCAAAAGAGTTGGCACATAAGCCGCTTTGACATGACTAGGACACTGGTTTAAGACGAACAATACACTTCTCTCTGATATCCTTTATAAGCCTGTGCAAAGACACTTGTTTTCCCAAAGCCAAGTAAAGCACAGCGTTTGGCTGACATCTCATTGCTATCACAATCGTACTGTGAGTTAAACAAACCACTTATTCCTCCAAAGTACCCTCTAGTCAGTTGTGCTATGAGGACTGAGAGTTATCTCTCATCTGAATGCCAGTGGGCGGAGCCAACTGGAGTAAAAGTAGGTGTTTTTGTGTTGCTGTGGGGCAGGTCATATAAAATAGGGGTGTTGAAATTAATCGTTGCATCGATGCATCGCGATGCGGACGTGGATGATTCTGCATTGATGCAGTAATAGACCTTAATCGATTATAGCCTATGACGTCATTCGCATATACGCGTGTCAGTCATGCGAGTTTAAAATGGCAGAAGGAGGCGAAACACAGACGCGAATATTAAAAAATGCACCTACAAATTTTACCATGATTTTTACCAATGAGAAATGAGTTGATCTCATGTGAATTTTACCAATGCATCGTGATGCATCGTGAAATCGAATTGAATCGTTGACATGATAATCGTAATCGAATTGAATCATGAAACCAGTGCCAATTCACACCCCTAATATAAAAACAAATCGGCATCTGTGACATTACTTTTCCAGCCACTTCTACTTCGTGAACTCAATAAACGCTTTCGTTATTGACAAGTAAGATGTTTTATGCTATAAAACTTGCAAGGATGTATTACTGACACCACAACCTCTTATAGTCAAAAGCTCAAGGGAAATTTGAATCTCCACACCACCCCCTCTTTAACGAAAATACAATGAAAATACCTTTAATTATAAAATAATTAAAAATAATATTAGTCTAAAAATATTCTATCTGTCTATGAGCGCTAGCGGCAGCCGCTTCAGCTTTAACCAATTATTGATCACAACCAGAACTTCAATGAGAATGGGATATCAACTAATTATTTCACAAAAAAAATCATTGTAGCACCTTCAAAAAGACAATACCCACAGTGCATCTTGCTCATGGACCTAGGTCAGGGGTCAAATCTCAGGGATCATTTCTTACCTCTAGGTTCCTCTGCCTGTTTGGCTAGCTTGCGGAGGGCAGCAGCGAATCCGGACTGAGATGCAGGACTGCCATTGGGCACAACTGAACCATTTAGGGGAGAGGGGGTGAGAGGGCTGACAGTTGCTGTGGTGCGGGTTGCCGTGGAAATCATGCCTAATGATGGTGACTTTGGCTCATGGCTCATGCCTTAGAGAAACACAGAAAGATGGAGAAAAATGTTGAGAGCAGGAAACAAGAGAGATACTTTAACTTCACACTGTATGTCCCTGTGTTTTGTGTACCCATTAAGCCCATGTACCTTTTAAGCCCACTTTCAACTTTTATGTGAAATTATAAAAAGAGAAAATCATATTTTATGCTGCTTATTAATTTAATCAACCCAGTGATTTGTTACTTCCCTGATATTTTTATTGCATAGCAATCACGCTTGACATGTTGAGTTATCCCCATCCATGTTAATGCCATCTCAGGGGATCTCACACAAAGACAGCAGTTTTGGGACCCTTTACAAATTTCAGCCATTTTCATGGTAAATACATTGATATTATGTTAAATAAGCGATACATGTATTGTTGTGTGAACAAATAGTACTTTATAGTTTTATATCATTTTCCTTTAAATGGAAAGATGAGTTTTTTAAGATTGCGCACAAGTAAATTAACATTTATTATTAATTTACAAATTAATACATAACAAATTGTCTTATAAAATAACTCAAACAAAACAGCTTAAATGGTAGAGTGCCACATGCAACCTGTATCCAACACAAGCCAACCTTGAATGAAAAAAAACGAAACATTTCTTAATGTGGCCACAAAAAAATCACTCTAATGCTTAGTCCACAGTATATTTAAGTTTCATGCATCTCTTTGTAAACATATCTTACATTTTGTGTAAGTAAAACGTTGTCTTCTTTCACCATTACTTACTGTGGAACCATTTAAGCGGAAATCTTTTTTTTTTTTTTGCACTTGGCAGAGGCTTTTATTCAAAGCTTTTTTCAATTTTGCAATGTTTTATTCAAAGCTTTTTTCAATTTTGCAATGTTTTATTCAAAGCGACTCAATTCAAAGCAACTTTATTTGTCAATAAAGTGTCAATGATGCACACTTTAACTGAATTTGAAAAAAGAGATAGAGACATTTCCAATAGAGATGTCACGTTGGTCTGTGTTATTAGTATTACATGGTGAGTGGCTGTCCACTGATTAAACTACCAGCCCACCATAAATACATATATTTTAGTCAGCCAATAGATGCTACAGTTATAAAGTGATGCGTTTATGTTCCATTCAGAATCAGCAAAAGCTGCACTCGCAGCACAGATCAGCACGAGTCACATGACGTTAAGCGAGTGGCACAGCAGCTTTTCCAATTAAATGTGACTGACTGACACTAAAAAAAACAATACTTAACCACAAACTAAAAAGCATTCATTTAGAAGCATTTCGGATTGGGAAAATCCGAAGACCTTTAAACTTATGTTACAAGGAATGTTAGGCCTACAACATGTTATCCGCCCTTTTCATTTTGTTAATAAAAGTTTGTTTAACATAAGCAAGTTTTTCATGGTACTATTGTTATTGTTGTGTTTTTCATTAAAGCATTATGGAACAAACATTTAAAGCATTAATTTTGTTCATAAAAAAGGAAAGACGTAAAGATCAAATGTTAAAGATCAAAATAAGTGCTACACATGCTGTGCGTCATTGACAAATTATTGTTTGTAATTAGTGTAATCGTTAACACCGGTATTGTCACAGTTTATTAGTCAATGAAAAAAAATCAAACCGTAAAATCCCTAATTTACAATCAGAATAAAAAAAAATACTCTGCACCTGTCCCTTAAAGCCGCTGGTCCAACCAAAAACGCCATCGGTCAATAAACAGCATAACTAGCACATAAAGTTTTCAAAACAACAACTCTGTTTGCCTAGTATTAACTGTGTCTAAAAATATGAAGCAGTATACGACACAGTTTTTATACTTTTACTCTATATATATATATATAGAGAGAGAGAGAGAGAGAGAGAGATAAAGCAAGAGAGAGAGAAAGCAAGAGAGAGAGAGAGAAAGAGACCACCTGAAACCTCTCAGATTGATTAATAATGAAAGATTGAACCTTCACATACACACACGTGCACACAATGAATACCCACAGTGTCAGTCACCCACTAGCAAATGCCAATCTGACATGCCACACAGGGAAAACCATCCCTCTCACACACTATCGCTCTTTCACAAAGACTGTTCAAAGCTTATCCAACAAAGCAACAACACACACTCTTCCTCTCTCTCTCTGACAGAGTGAAACGTTCAGTGTAGCAGCTGCTGCGTTGTCACATGACCCTCCCCACCCATAAATCCTCTGCCTTTCTGAGATAAAAGCCAAAGACAACCCAAGGGAGGGGGACAACTCATCATGGCTCTTCTCTCACTCTTTGAGGTGATGGCTTGTTCTGACACGATTTTCAGCTGCTACAGTTTTTGCCCGGTGCTTCTCTTCCTCTACTCTTCCCACCTCCTACGCAGTCTCACACTCGGCTGCAAGATGTATGTTGGCAAAAACAAACATTTAAAAGTACAGATTTCTCTCTAATTTGCGCCACTAGGTTTATACCCAGACCTAGGTTTAGTGAACACCAAATACTATGTTATGTTATTTTAAATTCAAGAGGGGGGTATCATGCTATTTTATGCCTTATGACTTATTTACACTGTTAAAGAGTTGGATGCTCATACTGGACATGGTCAAAGTCTTAAACAGCGAATTGGGCATATGAGATGAGTATTTCTGTGCCGAATGCACTTTGTCAGGGTGCGTACAAGTTTCTGAAATTTTTTTTCGAATATGGCTCTGTATGACTTCATACGAGCGGAATTTTTTGTATGGGCATTTCTCACAGAGCTATGCAAGCGCACCTCCACCTGAGCTCTAGCTCGAGCACGCCCATCAACACGCACTCGTTCGGGTTACTGAAGCCGTGTGCAGCGCTGCAGGTTTAACTTGACTTTTTATTTTGTTTTAAAATGTCTCAAAAGTGTTTCTGGTTGCGAGGTAAATGTACACTTGTTAAGCTTTCCAAAGAATCAGCGATAAGAGAACAGTGGATGCAGTTTTTTATCTGGAGTTGTGTAAATGTGTTTATTTGTTCCCGGTATTTCGGCGCTGAATTTGTTCATAGTCAAAAAATGGATCGGTAACAGCCATTTAAGATCTCAGTTGTTATCAGTCGAAACCATGGCCGGTATGTAAAATCTGTCTGGATCTGAATGTTGGTCATCGTTATTTTAAGACAAAAAGTTCTGCCCACGGTACGCCCCCAGGAGCTCGGTTGTTTTCGAAAAGACTCATGGATACAGCTGTACCCATTACAAAAATGAAGACTTTTTGGAGATATGAATGATGCTATAGGTATTTAAGATTAACATGAGATTGGCAGAAATGTGTATGATACCACCCTTTAACATAACATAATACAACATAACTAAATATTGATCCTCTGCATTGTTATTGTAATATTGGTGTGAGCCTTTTTATAAACAGGTCCTATTCTGCCCTTTTACCAAGTCCTGATTGTTTTTGAAGTGCCCTAAAATAGGTTTTCATGCTTAATTGTTCAAAAAACATTATTTTTCACATACTTCACATTATTGCTGCTCTTCTTATTCCAGTGTTTGCCAGATGCTTAGTCTACTTCCACGCATGATAATATAAAGAAATCACACAATGGGGATGTATAGTGGTTAATGATATAATGGTAAATATAATGTAAACATATACATTTTTATATAGTCAGGGCTGTATGTTAACTTTTTTGCATATAGCACTGGTGCTACAGAGGTTTGAAGTTGATATTGATATCCTCCTGTGGGCGGTGGCATAAACAGCCATTATCTTAAGACTGTGACTCAGAACAAGTGTGAATAAGTCAGTGAAGAAAGACTGTTGGACAAAAAATCTTATGTATGTCTTTAGTAGGATCATATAAATCATGCTGCTTTGTGGAAAAAGCAAGACACTGAACAACTTGAAACAAAACGGTGAACACTGGGCACTCGTCACAGTTCTTCTTAATACTTGTATATTAGAGGAATACAATGCTGCCAAATCAAATAAAATGAACAAACCGAGCAATTAGAATTACAAAGGTGTTCAGAAGAATTCCACAGAGCACGTCTGTAATAGACCAGTCTGTAACAGACAGAGGCTAATGCGCTCTGGGTTGCATAATGCATCATTTATGTACATACAATTCATTTATACACATCCATTATACACAAACAAATACACACACAAATAGCCTTCACACTCATTAGTCACTCAAACATTTTTCCACATTTTTCCTGTTGAGGCTTCCCAAAATGTTGACGGTCCAAAAAGTATACACAGTCATTATAAAAGTAATCCAACTGACTCCAGTGAATTACTAAATGTCTTATGAAACGGTAAGTGTTAGTATAAGTTAACAAAAAGTGGTTCCATCTAGGGATGGGCCAATAGACGATGCCATCGTCCATTGTCGATAGCTGACAGACATTACAATGTTGAGCCGGCATCGTGTTTCCCCCACTGCAAAAGAACGTCTTAATTGATCACATGATGGTCCAACGAAACGTGTCTTCTCTACCTATACTAACTGGATATTAAACAAGAGATTATGCGTGTTGCTGTTCAAACTAGGGCTGTCACGATAACCGCAATATTGTAATACCGCGCTACTGACAAGCCAACCGCAGAGGAAAGAAAGCAACCGCAGAAACCACGGCAACCGCAGTGTTCACTTGTTTTTGTTCCATAAGGCTGTGGCCTTCTAGTTTTACAATTCATCACTGTGCATTGAATGTTAAATAAATTAATAATGATACAAGAGTGTTACGAGTGTCATTTTCCCGCGAACTGTTTGTATCCGGGGTTTCCTTGATTTTGAATACTGAAACGATGGCAGGCGCTCTCGTCCCCAAACCTAATGTCACGTCGCCAGTTTGGGAACATTTCGGCTTTCAACCCAATGAAAAGGGAGAGCCAGCAAATTTAGATGAACCTATATGCAAAATTTGCGCCAAAAAGGACCCAGTGACACGCGGCAATACATCTAATTTAACTTGTCATCTCGCTAACTGTCATGAATATTGAATATTCTCCGGCACGCATTTGAAGAGTGGTCCCTGGATGAGAAGAAGTTGGCCTGTATCACTACAGACAATGGGGCCAGTTGAACTGGCAGTCAAAAAGTTGAACTGGCCTTGGCTGAACTGCTTTGGTCACAATTTACATTTGGCAGTTACAAATGCAATGGCAAGCGTTAAGGATCGCACTGCTCACGCAATGGGCCTGTGTCACACTTTGGTCAGTACATTTTCTCAGAGCTGGTTGAAGAGAAGAGATCTGGCCAAAGCACAAGCAGAACTTCAAATCCCTCAACATGGCCTCATACTGGTAAGTTATAAAATGTAAACTATTTGATAACTTATTGACCATGTTGTTAGGCAATAAATAAAAATTAAACAATAAAATACTGTTACAGTTGCATGTCTGTTGCTGGATTTAAATGTATTTTTCGTTTAAAAATAAATACTTTGAAACTAAAATTATTTCAAAAGGTAGGATATATTGAAGAAAAAACATATTTAGGCTAATTTCCGCTCAGTTTAACGTCCATATATCCGTCTGTGCACATTTAATGAATATGCATTATTTTGCAGTCGGGATTATTTAAATGTATTTTTTGTTGTAGTTTTGTTAAGTAAAAATACATTGAAACTAATAATAATTTAAAATGTAGCCTATAATTTTATTTTGGTAGGCTAATTAAATAGTAGATGTTGTCATTGTCTAGTTTCTATACAACGATTTAATGGTAAATACGCTCTCTGTTCAGGACTGTGCTACGAGATGGGGCACCAAACAGAAAATGGTAGACAGGGTTTTGGAGCAAATCCCGGCTATCAGAAGAGTTTTGGATGACCGGCGACACCACCATCTAAATCCAAGCTGGCAGGATATCGCTGTACTTGAATCCGTGAATGCAGCACTTAAACCCGCGGCTGAATTTACTGATCTGCTGTCTGGCGAGAGCTACGTTACAGTGTCTTCAGTCAAACCCGTCCTGAAACTCCTGACAGAAGATATGCTTAAACTATCAAACGAGGATACCACATTAACATCGGACATAAAGCACAAAATATGCAGTGTTCTACAGGGGAAGTATGAACCAGCAGCCTTACAAGAACTTTTGGCAAAGGCCTGTTTTTTAGATCCTCGATATAGGGGTGATTATATCAATGACACGGAGACAAAATCCAAACTCATTGAAGAGATGGTGGGAGTGGAGGATGAAGGGAGCGCTGCCAGTGCGTCAGTGGTTGGAGACGAAGGGCAAGCGGTGGTGCCACCTGCCGCAAAGAAAAAGACTCTTGGAGACCTGCTGAAGTCACGGACAACCTCTGCGTCAGCGCCCATACCCAAAAGAGTGCGAGCAGATAACGAGCTCACGCGCTACCTGCAGGAGGAATGCATAGACTCCAACACGAATCCACTGTCCTGGTGGCGCGATAATCAGTCTAGATATCGCTGCTGTCAAAGTCGCCGGCGCAAATACATGTGTATTTGTGCAACGAAGCACACCGTCGGAAGGGTTTTCAGTGCGGCCGGGAATATTGTTACCCCTTGCGATCTTCCTGAAACCACATAAGGTTAATATGTTGGTTTTCCTAGCAGGAAACAAGGATATGATAACCCAGGTCTAAATCGCATTTGTTAATGCTTAAGTAGGCCTAATATTTCGTTTATTCTCTGTATTTTCACTTAGGCCAACATTTTGTTTTCATGTGATAGGCTACTTTAGAATTCTTTCGTTTTTAAAAAAGGAAAAAGGATTTTCTTATTGTTTGTTTTCATGTGATAGCCTACTTTAGAATTCTTTGATATCTTTCGTTTTTTAAATCGGAAAAGGCATGTTCTTATTGCTGTTTGGCATTTAAAAATAAACAAAAATGTTTTAAAACGTGTCTCTCTGCCAGTTAAAAAGCAACAATATATGCTACATAATAACTCCGCAATAGAGCTTTGTATGCAGTAAAATCATGATAAATAAGGTAAAAAAAAAACGGCGGTAATACCGCATATTGCGCTATTGAGCCACCTATAATAACCGCAAGGGAAATTTCCTAACCGCTACAGCCCTAGTTCAAACAACAGAATCACTCTGAATCACAGGTGCTGAGACATCAGTTGCTGTCCCACCCCCAAAGTCTCAACTCGACAAGCGAGTGAGTGTAGAGCAGTTGCGAGAGCATAGAGAGAATTGCGCACACGCTTGTTACGCAGAACAGAAAATGCAGTTAAATCATAATGATGTCTTAAAGGTGCATTAATTGCATTAATATCATAAATGTTTGAGTATTTGACTAATTGCTTACATGAAGGACTACTAGTCGACTAAGAAAATCTTTAGTCAGGGGCAGCCCTAACATCTACAGCTAACATTTCCCTGTTGTGAACGCAGCATTTTTAATGGTCAGATATCCCAGGGTTTAACAGGCCACAGCATAACAAAGCACAAAGCGCTCTTGACTGTGAACAGTCTGCTGACATGGCGTAACACACAAACTCACAAGCAATAATCCCAGTGGTTCCGCTATGCTGTGGTAGAGATAAGAGGTGTGTTGCCCTAGAGGCCGTTTATTCTTTAACCAGCAACAGATTTGCCTATGATGTGGTTAAAGCAGCCAGATCTGCAGGATGGAGCTATCTACTGTCATTCAGCTGGAATTACCTCAAAGTGTATGTATATGTATTTGTGCTTGCATGATAATGATAACATGTAGCCCTCAGGGAGAGTTCTGAATAATCAAACAGACATACAAACGCACACTCCCAACCTC